>JADANM010005835.1:2225466-2271914 GCA_026213755.1 Eurema hecabe
ATTATAGTAGCTAACCCGTGCCCACTTCGTTGGGCATAATGTTAATTATCCTATTTTTGGCCTAATGTGGCTTTCTATTGGTGAAAGAATTTTTAAAATGGGTTCAGTAGATCCCTTAGAATTACCCCGTACAATTTAACAAACACACGAACTTTACTTCTTTATATTATTAGTATAGATTATTAACTCTTGCGAATAATATCTACGTCATACGAACGAAAGTAATTTATTGAGTTCAAGTTTCACTAACTGTTTAAAATTTAAAGCGATCGAAAAACAATTAACTATATATAAATCTAGACAAGATTTGAAATCCTTTCTTCGAACATAACATAACATAAAATCATACATTTAGTGGTGACATTGAAAAGGTAAAGCGGTCAAATTGCGATCGGTGCCAGAGGTGCAAGGTACGACGAGCATAGACCTATGACGCATAGACTGGTAGTCCCTTAATAATTGGTCCGCCGTAAGTGAAGCCAAAATTGTGTTTGTATAGGTGTTAAAACCACGTTCTTATAATCGATGACATGCACTCAAGCGATAATATTGCTGCTATAATAAATTTACCCCCTAAATGTGAAAAACATTATCTACAAAAAACATACAAATTTTAATGCTATGCACTGCGGCGGCGTTTTATGTAAGTAGACAAAATTGTCCACTTTGAAATGGCTTCACTTTGCATGCTCATATTGCGATTCTAGATGTTATTATTCTAAGACGGTGAGTTTCTCGGCCACGGCCGCGCAGCGCCAAACCAAAGCCCTCACGTGTCGACTACCAGCAAATAAACCGAACCACGTCTACCCTATAATCCTAACTTTACCTAGATTAAGCAATGATATCTCCTTGACAGTAAAATTGGATAAAACCTACAACCTACCAACCAGATACGTACACCAATGCTTTTTTTAGGTACCCCAATTAAACTTGGTTGGCTTAATTCAAACATTGAACTGACTAGATATTTAAAACAATTGCTATGTACTAGAATTAATTCAATATCAGAAGTAAAACAAACATAGCAGTCTATATTCTCATCCTATGCTTAGTTAGTCGGAAGCTGTAGCCACTTATCAAGAATCTGTATTTATCACAAGTCTACCCACGCGTTTGAAACAGATTCGCGTACATATTTATCACACAGCTAATTTACATCGCTTTACAATTTGTCTTCTAATCGCCGAATTACGCGAAGCATTTTAAAGTGCATTGAACTACTAAAGTTTGTATGCTCGTGCGCTGTCAGACATTTGGGTGCGTAAAAAACCTGCTAGACCGCTTCAAAGCTCGCTACCGACCTAATTACGATGTTTTGTTACAGTACAGTGCGTGCCACTTCGTTTATTACCTTGTTCGTACCTCGATTGAACAATTTCAAGTATCGATAACCCAATAACACGTACGTCAACTGCACAAAAATGGCCTTAACACTTTGAAATGTACCAATTCAAAAGCGGAGAGCCGATTATGTTATGGGTATATTTAAAAAAAAAACAGAGGTTAGATCCAATTGGTTTATAAATTATTAGCGACCAGCCTCGGTTTCGCATACAAATATTATTATGGATGTATTATACATATAAAACTTCCTCTTCAAATACTCTTTTTTTACCTACTTTTGAGGATCTATGCATACTTAAGAGACGACAACGAAAAGCGACTTTGTTTTGTACTATGTAGCGATACGTGTATTATAATGATAGTCCTATCCTTGTGCATATACGACATTCCCAAATAAGTATGCTTATATAAAACCTAGGATCAATTAAAGACATTTTAAAGTCAGAAAACAAATAATAGAAACCCTAATCTACATTTAACCTTAAAAACCTAACCAAATAATCGATTTTTCAATCACGATTCCAGTACCCCGTACAAAGTGTCACCGTTGTAATTAAGTAGCGAACAAAAATCAATAGTTTTAGTTTCAAAAGCATAAGGATAACTCTAGCCAGTGAAACGAATGTTCGAGAAGTATTTAAACAATACACGTACAATAAACTCGAACAATGTTAACAATAACTGGCGGAACTATCACTGCACGACGCGTCCATGACAAATCGTGGGTTCTTAACTTCTTAGCAAAGTATACGGCTGATGTTTTGAAAAAGTATCCAGAAAGTCTGTAAATAGAGAGTCGTATTGGATGCAATATGTTGGAGATAGGTAGGATTTTTGTATTGGTAATAAATTGTTATCTTATCTATGAAAACTATTTAGATCATCATCCTATAAAGAAAAGGCATCGAGGAATAATATTATCTTTTCAAAATTCGGGCAGCCAAGACAAACCAAAATTAGAATCCGCGGGGATACCATTGACTTCGTCAAATGGAATAGAAGTACTTCGTGGGTCTCAATCGATTCTAGTGGGGTGGGGTACTTTTAAAGTGGGAAAATCTTCATAGGGTAACCATGAACATCAGAGAAAAGAATGGTCTCTTCCCCGTTGATAAAACCCCGTTGATTACGGGGGTTATGGCGGACTTGTCGGACCCACTGTATTCCGTCTAACCGCACTGGGGGTCACCTTCGGAGACTCTTCCGCGCGCTTCCCATTCCCTGATAATAAAATATATCCTTGACCATTACCAAAATAAAGAGCAAAAGACTTGTTTTTATACCAGCCAAAATCTGTTAACTAATCACCGCTATGACTCCATAGTCCTATGAGATCATTCATGGCAAAGTCAAGCGTCGAAACTAAAGAGTAGCTACGGCTGCAATTATGTTTCCATTGTTATACATGCTACGACATAGCTCATTCTCTCGCTAATTACCTCGCAATTATCAGCTGGCCACTAATCAGATTCTACACTAGACTGATTTTAAACGAACAAATCGAATGGACCGATGTATATACTTCGAAATTCTTCTTATACTAAAGTACCTACTATATAAGCCGTAGGTAAAAAACCCTTTTCTCCATAGAAGGACACTAATTAACTATTTTAATTATTTTGTTTCTCAAGAAAATAAAATTAAGATAACAAAACCACCATTCAAATGTTATATTAATATAATTTATATAAAACTTGTTAAGTATATTTATATTAAAAAAAATAATCGTTCATTAACTATCCACATAAAATATAACGATTATTATTTTTATTTGATTTAGTGTTAACAGCTAAACCAATTTCGATATTCTTTTTTACAATATCCATTAAAAACGAGGATGATTTTTACGAGTATGCAGAAAAACAAGTGTACCTATAAGGTTAAAGGTAGGACTGATAAACAAGATATATCTTTTAATAATTAATTTGTTAATACACCATACATAAAAGCAAAATGTATATAATACTGACAAATCGAAATAATATAGTTTTTTATCTCGGTTAAAAATTTCGAAGACATTCAAACATTTATAAAAATTAACTCCTTTTAAATAAATGTCAATCAAATTTTTAATTATTGTCGTGTGAAAATCAATTGTATTCGAATATAATTAAAGACATAATAAATATATAATAAATTCAAACAACTCTTTTGTATCAAAAATAACTAGCTATACGTTATTAAATACAATTTACTACATAACATTATACGTAAAATATAATGCCTCTCATAGCCTCTCATAATTTTGTCCGTAAATTCTCCATTGTTTCAAAAATGTTTAATTTAAAACTTTACTTCAAAAGTTTTATTGTATAATTGTTTTAAATAAAAAACGAACGTATTATAACATTTAATGATTCAAATTTGAATCCGCATATTCTATATAAAATATTCAACATTCAACATAAAATTACTTGCAAATAATATTTATGTTTAAAGTTGTAATGAGAAAGATGTGAAAAATCTCTTCAAAGATTATCGCGCAATATACGCTTATGCAAACGATCATAAGCCTTTTGATACTTATCCCTGTATGCACTGACAAACAAATACATTCTTTTTATGGTCTTAAAACAGAACTTGAAGTGTTACCAATGATATATTTTTTTACACATCGACCGCAAAAAAAGATTGTTTTTGATAGTTTTATAAAATCGCGTTAAAAAAAATCAATTTTTTTGTCTCTTAATGTCAGAATTATCCTATTGAATTCCTAGCTTTATTACCACTATGCATGACATTTTGCTTTTATATTACCAAAAATATTTCTCTTCTACATGGTATTGGATCTTCTATCTACGGG
Organism: Eurema hecabe; assembly: GCA_026213755.1. Classification (NCBI taxonomy): domain Eukaryota; kingdom Metazoa; phylum Arthropoda; class Insecta; order Lepidoptera; family Pieridae; genus Terias; species Terias hecabe. Next base: position 2,229,617 of record JADANM010005835.1, read on the forward strand.
TTTTGTCAAGCCGAAATGGGCTAACCTCGCACTTGGATGATGGATGAAGTCAAATGAGAGCCTCATGTCAAAAATGTTACTGCCTTTAACGTTGTAAAAACTCTCTACCATTCCTTCCCTTACAATTTTTTCAGAAACTGGTATGCGAATGCATGGATGCAGATGCAACCAGGTATGGTATAAATCAGTCAAGAGACCATAGCAAGAAGTATGGGATACAAAAAACATCAAGACGAGTTATTATAATATCATTACAGTAACTCGACTTTGACGTGATGCTTAAAGACAATATAACACTAACAAGGTCCGTACGGTTATCTCTTTAGGTTTCTGGATCAAAATTCTATTAGCTACAAATCTATTCATTCTAAACATTATCTAGCCACAAAATGGAACAGAAGGGTATAGCCATACCCTTCGTCCTCTGCCCTATTAGGGACCATGTCCTTGTCCAAGTCCATGTCCCATTACCTTTTTGTTCACTGTGGAAAGTCTTGTTACTGAGACCTCGTCCTCTTAGGGAGAAAAAGGGAGGACTCGCCCAAAACGGTACCATACCGACTAAAATCTCACGAGTTGGACTCGCGAGGACGCATGTGGCGGCAAAAACATAGCACCCTAATTTAAGTAAGTCATTGCCACAAACTGGAAACTACCTAGACCACATCTGAGTCTACAACGTCTACGTCCCATACTTCAAACAACAATTTTATAATTATTACTTTTAATAACTGATGAGGTCGCTCGCAGCGTTTCGACTTTCAATTTCATGCTCATAAAACAAGCAAGGTCTGCGGAGAGGTTTGTTGTTAATAAATATTGTATTGGAATACAGCTATTGTGAATGGCATCACGTACTGGATAGGTTAGATACTTTAGTAAAATGTATTTATGACCGGTAATGAAATATTTATATGACTCGGCGTTTCAATGAACTAACCTAGCTCGCTGCTTAGATCGTTAAACGCGACTTCGTATAAGCTGTACGCATCCTACTAGAAACCTTATACCCTACACCTTTTATGTAAATCGCTTCAACTGTTAACACGTTATGTACGTTTAAGTGATATGGATGACATGAGTGGCTATCTTTGAAAAGTACTAGAGATTTATTATTTAACAAGCATATCATACCTCAGATTAATCAAATTTTACTAGTTTTAGATTGTATATTGTAATTACTCCTAAACTAAGTACTTACGTTTCTATTTTTCAATCAGTTTTAATTACCAAGAGTATTTTATAATATAAAAATGAATAGCAAAATGTGTTGGTAAGTGCGTAACTCGACAACGCTTCGACTAATTGGCCAAATTTTGGAAAATTTTTGACAGAATTCTGCCGAATTCCGCCAGTACAACTATAAAAATAATCCTTAAACATGTACTTGTTTTTTGCTCTCAACTGTCATGTGTTAGTCAGCGCTAAAATAAATGAGTAACTTAAACAATATTTGTTTAGATGACAGGTTTGTTCTTGGCAATCTAACGTTTGATTATGGCCGTAAAAAATACGAATGTACCTCGTTTAAGATAACTAGATATGTTCTTGAGCACTGTTTTCTTAATAATTACCAACTGAAATGAGCTTATTTTGATAACTAATCACATAGTTATGTAGTAATAATTAAACGATTAACCCTTTTTACTGCGGATTTTTTATAAGATACAGTGACGTATAAATGCGAATAGATCCGCGGGGCGTAGCAAGTTATTTATATAACTTGGGTATGTTTTCTGATACGTTTGTACTTTACTATAGTTTATACTACCTGTTATCTTATACCCCACATGTGCCCTTTATTTGCCCGCCTAAGAATCATTCGCGAGCTTCATGGAATCTAAAGAAAAAATAACGAAATCGATTCAGCTATTGATGCGTTATAGCTTTAAAATATTAATAATATTAAGCCTGTCAATTACTTTACCACTCACGTTGACTGTCAGAAATTGATAATACATACCATAGACGTATAACGCATGGACTGATAGTCCCTTAGTAATCGGTCCACGGTACCCCGCAAGTGAAGCCAAAACTATATATGTTAAAAGCCCGTTCTTGTACTCAATGACACGCACACAAGCCCAACGATAATTTTGCTGATACCCGAATTACCCTATAAATGTAGAAAAAATTAAATCTACTAAAACATACGAATTTCGATGCAATACACTGCGGCGAGCATCTATATAAGTATAAAAAAAGGTTGACTTTAAAATGGCTTCATTTTGTGTGGTCATATTGCGGTTCTAGGCGTTATTATTCTATGGCTAATACGCAATAAGTACGCCTTTTGTACGTTTATCTAAACTAGTTTATCTGTAGTTAAATTGTTTCTTAACTTTTTATAATACAAATGTACAATAAACCGACAGAGGAAAATAATCGGTTTTAATATTTCATCGAAAAAAATAAATGATGTCATTGACCTCAGTACCTACACATACTATATATATATATATATACCTACGAAAAACTCGTTCAAAGTTCCTTGACAACAGTTCTAAATCTATACGATACGTTTTTAAATACAACAATCGTCGTTGTTTATATTTACAATTGTCTTTTTCTTGCCGGGTTTTCTCTGTAGAAACTGCCTTCCGAACCGGTAGTAAATGTTTTGAAATACCATGACGATTCAAAAGTGTTACTAAATGTAGCCTAATTGAATAAAGTTATTTTTGACTTTGACTTTGAATTACAAAAACGCGCGTTTTTCTAACAATAATAGTCTTATTGTAATCCTAATTTCTTTAAATAGCCGGGTAATACGGGAACAATGACACAATCGGTAGCCACTAAATCTCAAATTTACACCCCGTGAATGTCATTTGGCATAGAGATAATTACAGCTGTAAATTATTAGACCCGTAAAACGTAACGTTAAGTGCACGACTCGTGATAACATTTAACAATGTTTAAACAAGTACATTTAGCGCTACTAATGCGCCGAGTTCTGAATCGCGCTTATGATATTTTTTCGAGACGGTATATATAAAACTTCTCGACATCGAACTATTAGGAAAGTTAGTTAGTAGTACGACCGTTTAAGGATCCTCCATTTGGTTCAGACTTCAGTGAAGGGTTACATCTCCTATCCCTCCACATCAACTACCATACATTTTTAATGTTTATTTTGGCAATATTTTCGCCCATTTGTCCATGGGCCATGCTATATATAGTACGCGTCATTTATGTTTAGCGCTGGACGAGAATAGCTGCGCATCGGTAGAATCGCGCTCGTAATTGACGTATTGGTGCGAGAAAGACAACACGACTGGGACAACCAATCAACACTCGCGCACCCGACGATCGCGCGCCCCGCGCGCCGCGCCGTTACCTCGATACCTTATTTTTGACTTCTGCGCAAGTTTCGTTCATAACTTATTATAACATAGTTTACAAAGTCGCTTACTTGATACTTCTGTCTATATCTATGTATACTTAAAATTTAAATCTTTAAAACTACGCAACCGATATTCAAGCGGTTTTTTATAAGATATGAAGTTCTTCAAGAGGAAGGTTTTTATGAATAAAACATGCAAAAAAGTGCGTGCGAAGCCGCTAGCATGTTTATAAATAGATTATTACAATCATAATCAAATTTGTTTCACCGTTTTTAAAGCAAACCGAAAAAAATACGCTTTTCTGTAATAAAAAATACTACTTCACCGCGTAACTAATATTACTAAAATATATTATATAGTATGTTATACTAACTGCCAATCAATCAACATAAGTATCAATTCTTTCACTGAAATGATATTCAAGTTTCAAGTAGCAATAAAACCAAATACAATAGACTTATAGGTAATTTATTTCGTCGTAAAATGTTTAAAACTAATATTATTTGCTAACGTTTATTTTGGATAGTTAAGAACTAAATATATCGTTACATAGTTTAAAAAAACTTGCTTTCTTCTGTCTGTCTTTGTATGGCTAAATCTTTAATACATAAAACTAATAATATTATATAAAACTACGTGGGCAATTTTTGTGCGGTTTTTTTTCAGATAGTGATTCAAAAGAAGTTTATGTGTATAAGACATTTTTGTAGTATGCATAAATGCAGGTAAGACTGCGGGGCGCTGCTAGTCTTTTTAATAAATTAGATAAATTTTGTGAATGTTATGCCGTAGATCTAATATTGGATACTTTTAAACGATGCGTAAGTGTCCATAATACAATACAAACTGCAATACGAGTTATTTATTAAAATTTGTAATAAAATAAAGACGATTTGTAATATTCAAATCTGCAAAAACAAAATCCTACTTTTTATAATGGCTTACTACATATAATAAACTAAACGACTTAGAGCTTGACAATGACTGTACCTTTTTTTAAACTTTACAAAACAGTCATAGAAATATTTATACATCAAGTACATGTTAAGCATAAGTCTCAAAATCTTTTGTTTATCTAACATGCTGCAAAACACACAGATTCGAATCTGTTTAATTAATGAATATTGTTTGCATTTTTCGGTCCAGTGTTGACTTACAAGACATTGTGTCAAGATAGAGCCGGTTTGATAAAACTCATAAAAGAAATTGTCGACAAGCTGTTTCTGTCAAAAAGTACAAAGTAAATAAGGAATTGGAAATTGTTAAACAAAGTAGGAACTAAAAAATTCAATTTTTTTTTCTAAATTGTATTACTTTAACACTAATTTCAACTACATATTATAACTACGTATTTACACAAATAACAATGACGATACTGATTTATTATAACAGTAAGTACATAGCTCTGATAATATATTTAAAACCTAACTAATAAAACCTCCGCTTCCACGAATAGCTTTATTTCTTCTACACCAAAATGATCATCGAATATTGGCGTAGCGAAAAAATAATGCCCATACTAAATGCGATTATAAATAGTATAATGATTTTTGAATGAAACAATACGTTTTGTTCTATTGATTGTTCATCGAGTTATGGATTCCTGCGCTGAATGTTTGAAATTGTCTCGGCCTTCTGTAAACACGGCAACATCAATACTAATATTTTAAATGAAGTGTTTGTATGTATATACCTATATATTTTACATCGCAATAGAATTCTATATGTAAAGGGCGTGTTGTACAAGTGAATCTAAAATATATAAATGTTTCTTCTCACCGTTTTTTCTTTCTTACTTCATAAGGCACTCTTTTACGATATCTCGTCTTATTTCGTATTAAAAGATATAAAAGGTAACGGAGCCCTTATTTAGGAAGAAAAAAAGCTATTTTTCAAAAACTTATTTTACCCATAGAATTTGACATAAAACCCCTTTTAAAATAATTAAAAAAATATCCAACATAATATCAAATAAGCAACAAATACAGATATAGAACAATAATTATTCACTGTCAAAAAACAATCTCAGTACCGTATCGAAACCGACAATATTCCTACGTTCATAAAGAGGACACAAATAGAATATTTTTATTTTCATCTAGAGCTAAAGATAGATAAATTAATCACGGCCCATTGACGCTTATTGGTTGAAATTAGTTGTGCGCGCGTATTGATTGAGCAATCGAACAGAAAGTTACTAAGAGTTTTTAACTGACTTCAAAAAAAGGAGGAGGTTTCTCTATTCGACCGCATATAATACCTTTTTAGCATGTACTTGGTACCGACTTCAACATTACGAATCACTATTAAAAGTTTTCTTACAATAAATGAAAATATCTATTACTTTGTGCGGAGCAAATTTATTTTTTGCTTTCTAGTTTGAAGTCGGGTTATTTTTGTTGGAAAATATATTTAGTTTAAACATGTTTTAAATAATGTTGCTAGTCAATTAAGTTTTATGGTGACTGAGATTAATGTAGATTGGTTCTTTTAGAGCGGAATTGTTTAATCGTTTTTAAATAACTCGCTGTGTCTGTTTATCGTTTTTTTTTGTAGTAAATTCTTAGATCGATTTGAATATACCAAGTTATTAATAACATGCTTTGAAAGCAATTTTGCATTTCGTCTTTAATATAATAATTATAAATATACACATACAGGTTTGTTACCACACTTAGGAATAGCTCGAGATCGGCTAGACCAAATGTTCATGGTTTTTGGTTCGTTGAATATGTCCGCTCAAAATAATGAAAACTTTATAAGGGGGGGGGGGATGGATCAAAGTTTATATCAACGTCCACACGGACGGAGTCGCGGGTAACCAGTAGTATATCATAGATGCGAATTTACCTCTGAATGTGTCTATCTGTAGCAAACACATTTCAACCAGGTCTCTTTCGCAGGACTGGGTATACCACAGTGCCAGACATTCTACCGCCTGAGCAGTGATGTGCAAATGTCACTGTGATCCGGTCTGAAGGGCACTGTAGCAGCGAGATTACTGGGCTCATGAGTCTTAACACCTTATGATTCAAAGTGGGGAGCGTCAATGTAGTGCACTCCTGCCCGAAGCAAAGTACTACATTGGTTTTGAGCTGGCATTTCTCTTACCATCAGGAGAACGTCCAGCTCGTCTCATCACTTTATAGAATAAAAATAAATAACAAAAAATAAAATATTTCAATAGTATATTATCAAAATTAATAGGTGATAAGTAATTATATCTTGACACATACGTACTTTAAATCGCGTTATTGATATATTGGTTCATCTATTACACACATCTGTATATTTGAATCGTGCAAAAAGTTGACTCACAGGGCCGGCTTTTATATATATAAACTTTTTGTAATGAATAGATTTCGAAACCTGTTTTCGACCCTTAAAGTTCTTTTTATGCTACCCTTTTCTTAATATCCAAGGGTACCGCTACTCATTGTTGGCTGACGTTTGTACATTTATGTTTGTTAAATAATACTTACGGAATGACGTTTCGTCGCGTCCTTCTTTTGTTGAAGCAAATAAATATTATTTATAACCGAGACAGCTTAGCAAATAAAATAATTCAAATCAATCGATATGTCATATACTTTTATTGTAAACCTATCTGACTTTACAAAAATATCTTAACATAGTTTTTACTCAATTAATAGATAATGAAATAGACGAATCTTTGGTAAGTTTATTACAACAGTTATTAAGTTATCAAGATTATTTCCTCGTGTTTGCTAATCGTTGATCGAATTTTATGCTTTTTGCGAAAGATATGAAATACGGTGTCAACTTTTAAGTTCCATACGTATATTGAAATGTACAAATCGTTTAAAATGTCGACATTTCGCATCTCTTAACATCTATGCGTTCCTGGTGTTACCAGACCGACAGTTGAATAACAAAGTGTTCTAACAAGGGTTTTATTTCTTTTAAGGTCTAATCTAACTAAATCTTTAATCCTAAAAAGAATAGAAACCTCGACAATATAGGTTAATTATCATCGAAGGTGCTCCGGCGGTGTGACCTCATCATATAAGGACAAGCGATCCACGGAATGTATCCTAGTTTCTAAGCATTCTAATTAAGATAAAAAATGTAAACATGATCTTGAAGTTAATTAAAAACAATGTGCTCATGTAATCGAAGATGTAACAGCAATTATATTTTAATTTCAAATAAATAACACTATTAAAGACTCCAGTTTGTTTTAATTTATTACGGTAAAATTACTGAGATTGAGTTACTTAAAATAGTTTGACAATATTAAACGATTATTTAAAAATTTTGAATATTGATATTTCTAGTCTAGAATTTATATTTATAATATTTAACAGAACTGTATTTTATGTACTTATTTGGAGCGCAGAATTAATACCTATTTGACAGATCGACACATCCATTAACATTAATACTAAGGCTATTAAATCATCCTCTTTCCCTGACATAAGTGTTCACAACAGTGGATAATTCGCACGCAAACATTCGGAATTCCGTTCGAGTGCCTCCCAGGGTCGCTTCAAGGGTGACACCGCATCGGCATAGACCCTGTGGTATGCAGATCAGAGCCAAAACGGACCCTGAATAATTGGCGAAGAAAAAATTTGACCAAGGTGATTGGTTAAGTACAAGTTAGCACTTGAACTTGCTACTTGCCCATTACTTATTCCGTAAGGGTACTGTTTTTTTTTGACAAGCCAATCACGTGGTTACCAATGTTCGACTTCATATTATTTTGCTAAAGGTATTAAGTATACCCTTCAAGAAAAAATAATTTAACACGCCCGGCACCACGGTCATACTATTTGGGATTTATTATCCATAGCTTTGTAATCATAACTTCAAATCTTGGTGATGGTTCCGTACCTACAGAATTCTAGCCGTACGTTGAAAATATGTATTAAACCAGTTTAATAGCTCTTAACAGCGGTTTGATAAAATATACTTAAGATATTCAAGTTAAAAACTCGAACATCTCACAAACCTAAATGTCACGTTACTAACTTAAAAATTATATCTAATCTATCATCTAAATATGATCTAAATTACTAACGGCTACTGTTTAAGTATCAAATAAAACTGTACATATAATATATCAACGGTAAAATGACGATAGCTCTACATGTGAGAGTTTCGTGTTATTATTACCTATTAAGAATTTAAAACACACATGCCTATAACCCAAAAGAAACATAAAGGAACACAGAATATTTACAATATTATTGATGAAACAAATAAATAAAACGCGTAATACATTTCAAAAACCGTAATTGAAAAAACAATAATTTTATTGATCTAAAGTACTTGGCGTACACATTGAATTAAATAAACATGCCTTTGAGTACCTACTATCAAAAAGATCAGGAAGTAAATTATTGTGTGTGTGAATCGTGAATTAGCGACATTTGTTATAAACTAGCTATCAATTTTAAATTGACTTCAATGTTAAATGATACTTCATGAAGACTTTACAACTTGTCTAATTTAATTGAGAGTTGCGTTCCAAGCAATATTATTTGAAAAACCGAAAATATTTAAATAGATTTTTAGGATTTACGCGAACAATAGTAAAAAGATTAATTAATTTTAAGTTAGTCTTCATTTATAAATTAAACTTTGTCTTACCAAAGCTTTGTAAGTGAAGTAGTAGTACTTAAAGTACTGACAAAATGATACCTTTCAAAATTAAAATATAACCGTGATACGCTTGATAAAAATCGACGAAATTTAAATAATCGTTATCACAGTGCTGATTAACAGTAATAGTTTTAAGCTTTGATTTCGTACGTTCATATAGACATTTAGCAAAACCAAATACATAGTTGATAGTATACACATTACACATGCTTACAAATGTTATTATTATTTAATACTCAGCAAATGCTGAAAGGAGAAAGCTCAATGCTGATCTTCAGCAGCATCTTTCAGCTTTAAACTCTTTTACAAATGGAGGCTGCAAACTTTAATTTGACGTAAATGTAATCGTGTTGTAATCGTGTTTATGATTTTACAAGATTCGACAAGTATGATTTGAATCTGTTAAACGTTTGTATTCAATTTCAATAATTGTCTCTACATTCTGTACACTAGTCTTCACACGTGACTTCTCACTTATTTGATATTTACTTCTAAATAAATAACATGTTATTACTATTTTAAATAATTGTTTTTTTATAACAACTATCTATGGTTAAAGCAACTAATAGAACTGTACTTACTTTTGAAAGGTGAAACAAAGCTCTACATATATGAGAATTTCTTATATCGTCCGTTAATTTAGTATTAAATTTTAAGAATTTTATACTCGTGTAATCCTTTACAAACTTAGCCGAAAACACCGCCAGAATATTAATTAAATTACTCACAAAACTAATAAAAAAATCGCGTGATATATTAAAAAAAAACATTTCGAACACATGGACATCATAGTTCACTGACCTTCTCTTTATAGAATTATTATCAGCTCTCTCCATACAGGAGTAGTTCAGCAGTTAAATTAAAAACATCTTACCTGCGGCGCGAAGCCGAGAAACGATAGTTTTCGTCTACCACTAGCCATGACACTCGCGACCGCATCGGGCGGCTGCTTCGCTTGGACTGACGACCTACGACTAGTCGTCGAGTCGACCAGTCGACTCCTGAGTCACGTCGGCCCAGCCTCTCGTGCGCACAGATCCTGCACTTACCTGCGGAAAAAGCACTCTATCAGCGTTTTCCAATTACAAAGCACAATGCGACATTTAGATCAATGTCAAATAAAAAAAAAGTTTTTCTGTCACAGCACATGTGCAGCGCATGAACGCAAACCTCGAAAGCACTAGGACTTTTGAGAGTGCTCGATATATGAATAAACGAAGATGTATTTGATTTTATTTATCATGTATCTTGCACCGTCTTCGTGTGATGGCTCAGTAGCCAGTGTCACTGTACCCGAACAGAGGTACAACCAGCTCCCAACATAATTATGTGAAATATTTTTTATTTGTATTTTTTGGTCTACCAAAAAATCGTTCTTATTATAAAAAAATAAATCATTACTATTAATTAATATTAAACCAAAACTTATTTTTATCAACTACCACGGGCATTTCTCTAAGATAGCGGTCAAATTTTGTATATTTGTGTAACATACAGTATATTTATATTTCCAACAAACGCGAAAAATAATTAATGTAACATAATATATTTCGCTCAGTTAAACTCTACATAGGTAGAGTCTAAACAATCTGAAAATAATCTCAAAAAGAATTAAATACTTTTGTGACTAAAATACATATTTCAGAATTTATATCAAAACTAATATAATCTTAAATGTAAATTAAAGTCTCGCCAACTTTTTTAAATAGTCATAAATTCCATTAAAGGGAAATAATAACCATTAAAATTAACTATGTTATAACTATTGTGCAATACAAATAATTCTCAAAAGAGCATATTTAATTAAAACTGTATAAAGAAGAGAATATACCATGTGTCCCACCTGGTTTATTTAAAGCTTGGCAGAAGTCTTCGACACTTAGAATGAAAAATAAAAATTACTGTTGACATTATTATGACTGAATGCGCTAGTGTTTATATAAGCGGAAGATAAGAGATTACATATACACTTGTTCCGCATCTTACCGTCAAATCTATAGTATTCAGCTACAGTGGGAGCTATGTCAGAGATATACGTAGTAATAAAGTTGTTTTTCTGTCATGTGGTTAATTTAAGATACCTATATAGAGAAAGAGCTTCCTAAGACGCAAGCTATAACTAAATATTTGATAAAGAAAATCAGAATATAAATTTAACCTAAATACTTAAAAATTACTTAGCCTTAATTAATTTCAGTCTACAGCGACACCAGTATACTTTGTAGCCGTTATAAATAAAAACATTCCGGTATAGACGACGTTCTTTAATATCTTATTCATTAGGCTAAAAATTGATTTTGATAGAAGCTAGCGTCACAATACAAAATATATACAGGTCTTACACTGGAGCAAACATTTATCATTCTCTAAGTTATGAACTATTTTATATTGAATAAAATTATGTATAAGATAAACTACTTTTTATTACAGAAAAGGGTATCGCTCTACTCATGGGATCTAATGTTACGCGATGCTGAAGCCTTCTGGGCAGCCTGAAGAATATTTAGCTTATAGCCTTCATGATATACTTCAGTAGGGAGCTCATTCCACCGTTTAAATATTTTATATATGTACCAAGTAATAACTCTTTAATGCCAGTGTGAATAGACATCTGGGACATACCATCTTTCAGTCATTTCCACCACCAGGCGAAATAGTGGTGAAATGTCTGTCCTTACGTCAATAAATAAAGTTAAAAAATCCAACAGCAAGCTAGTTAAAAGTTTATACAAGGCACTGGAGCAGTAAGCTTCAGGGCAAACACTATTACTAATATGCAAATTTTGAACAAAAATAGTTTACCGAAAATGCGTGGAAAAAGCTTTATGGAATTTTATTTCGCTTTTGTGACGTAAATTTTTCCCACCCATAAGTAATTTGTAAAATTGCAACTACTTTAATGTTTCAATGCCTACATAAGCAGTAGAGCACGGAATTACTTGGCAAAGACTTAAAAATTTACTATTAAATAATTAATTTAAAATATTATAAAGAAGTACAGTTTATGTGTTTGTTAAATTGTAAGGGGTAATCTCGGGATCTACGAAACCGATTTTAGGAATTCTTTCATCAATAGAAAACCACATTATTGCTGAGTGTCATAGGCTATACAAAAAACCGAAAAGGATAATTAACATTATGCCCATCGAAGTGGGCACGGGTCAGCTAGTGAATAAAATAAATAGTTTACATAAAAGCAAACAAGTCGTATTATTCGCTAAAGAATCAGAAATTTCGGTTTTTATAAAATAAAACTAAGAAGATACAAATCTGTCAACTTCATACACTCAAAGTGCTGATAAGGTTTAAAAATTTACCTCGAAATAATATTAGGTTTAAGCGTACAAATATTTAATATTTAAACACTCGAGAAAGAACAGTTTTTGTTATGCATCATATTTTCAAATGCGTAAAACCACATTTATATAGAAATAATAAATATAGGTTAAGAATAGGTATATAGAAAATATTCCCTCAACGTCGCAAAATAAGTAATGAAAATGAAAAATGTTTTATTTCTGAGTAAATTTGAAACAAATATCTTCAGAAAATCTACATGGTGCCTACCACCGGTTAGGGAACTAACCCGACGAGAACTAACTCGCACTGTCACTGTCACAATCGTTTCTTCTCATACTTCTTATAACTTATAACGGCTAATACGAGTATAATAAAGACTATTATACTAATATAAGCTGTTATCTTACAAGTCTAGGCCTTATCGTAGCTGCCTTGGACTAAGCTAAATAGCTTAGGGGGGCTCTTGGGGACCCCCCTTTTAAAAGAGAGGCAGGAGAGTTGCTAGCGGTTACGACACACACAGGTAATAAACCATTAACTTCTAGTCAGTTAAAGTCCAGTTGAACCTACGGTTCTACCCCAAATACTTACCTATTAAACTCAAATTGCTTCCTCAAATTGTGAGCTAATAATAATAAATAATAAAAACTTTATTTCTTGGCCAAAAGTTTAAAATGACATGACAATATACAATTTACAATTTGCGAACAAAATCTTCGAAAGATGTCACAGCTGATCCCTAGCTAGATTATAAACTAACTTGTGTTAGTTATAGATGTAAATAGACTGTCAATCCCACAAATTTACCTCTTTATAATTTATACTGAACGCATATATCTAGGTTAAGTGGGATAATGGCTTTATTTCGCAAAACAGAGTTATAGATCAGAGGTCAAATAAAATGTAGTTTCTGTCAGTGACAACGCCTTGAACATTTGCATGATAAAGTAAGAAAGACAAACGTGAAATAGATATTTATCAATCGCACATCGTCGACGCGATCTTGAATTACAAATAAGATATTTAAAACCTGGATTATGTATCTGATCTCCACATTTATGTAACTAAAGCATTACTATTATATTATATACTAGCTGTGTCCCGCGGCCTTAACCGCGTAGTTCCCGTTCCCGGGGCAATACCGGGATGTAAGCTATCCTATATTTTAAGTTGGATCAAACTGCACATGGTGTGCGAATTTTTATTATAATCGGTTAAGTGGTTTAGGAGTCCATTGAGGACAAACATTGTGACACGAGATTTATATATATTAAGATTAATAATCGCTCCATTCATATTCTTCCGCTCATATAATGCTTTTTTTAAGACCATCTTTCTCTTTTAAAAGCAATTTTTGGTAGAGGTAGTTCACAGGCGGTGATAATCGTTTACCATTAGAGAACTTTACCTCGTGTTACTTAATATCTAAGGTACTATGATCGCACATATCTTAATAGATGAACGTAAAAATATATAATCTTGGAAGATAATAAAATATGTATATATTATTTTTATTTTCCAAAGCGTATTTTAATATAATTCAAGATCATGAACATTATCAAATTTGTGTATTAAAGAAAATAAAACCTACCTCTATAATATTCAATCTGTCGTTTAATTATATCGTCATCGAATTTTAATGGTTAGATCCAAAACTTACGAACATTAAACCTCTATCTATAAAAATAATTCGTGAAATACATACCTTTTACTAAGACGCTAATTCTCACAGCTTACCAGTATACCAGTATACAGTATACCAGGCTTCAAAAACTTCTTTAAAAGGCTAAAGATGCAAACCCTTTGACACTCTCACACTAAATGTAACGTCGTTGTACCAAAAATCTCAAGAATATACTCTACTTTAGATAATTCTTATCTAGCCCTTAAGCAGTTAATGAGGAAGTAGTAAAATCCTTGCAAATGAAACACCTCAATTATGGTAGGTATTTGGCATTTTTATTGCAACAATTAGAACAATAAAAAGATTTGATAAGTCTATCTGTTTGAAGTACGGCTTCTCTAACCTACAATTTACGTTGACAAAATATTGTTTCAATTTAATATTTATAAAACAACAATTCTCAAGGTTTCCTGATTACGTAGTAGTATTGAAGCGAATCTAACAACGCAAAAATATTAAAGTTAGTATGTTAACCGATTTTGGGTTTTTAGTAATAAAATTTGCGTTATACATATTAGTTTTGCGGTAACAAAGCCTTTTATTTTACTTCAGTAAATAAAACATTATATAATCAGGTCAATGATCGTCATTTAAATGTTTCGACTCTATTTTATATGCAATTATAAAAATAAGTTCGATATGTAATATTTGCATCAAAAACACTATTTGGTACAAATATATGAACCTATGTTGAGTCAATTATTAGTCATCAATTAGTGTTATTAATTAAATCAATATGCCTCACTCTTTTCTTTAATATGTATTTATTGTAATAAAAGCAAGCACCTCAGTTGGATATTGTCAAAGAGAACAACAGCTGCATTTCATTTGGCAATCGTTTCTTCAACATGTATTTAAATTACATTACCATCACAATACCAATGTCAATGGAACGACAATGCGAAATAAAGCAAAAAAAAATAGGAATACATCAGTACTACCGCGTCAGTGTTACACTAATTAGTTGAAATTAGATTATAATGGCGGTTTGGAGTTTTCCGGGCCCCTCGTTATTATAATTAACTATATCTTATCGCTATAATGCACTTGACCATGCACTTTATAGATAGCACATTTGGAAATGTATCTTTTCAATTTACTATAGTATAACAACTTCGATTAAATGAATCTCGCCTATTTGAATCGCCAAAATGTTCGCCAAATGATAAAATACCTTATCATTGTAATCCAGCTGATAAAACATCCCATTTGCTATGTCCAGATGCAACAACGCCCCCTTCAGACGAACACACCGAACAATCAGCTCGCGGAAACCAAACTAAGCACATTTTAATCAATGGAGCCAGTCCGCCGGTGTCCGCACAAAGACTCAAACTGCTAAACAATGTGTTTATTAATGTGACATTAAGCTGGAATTAATAGTGTCTCGTGTTTACGCAGGTGGCCTGAAGCCGCCACCCGCCCGTACCCCTAGCTTAACTAACTTAATCAACGAAAATGCCAAAATTTTTACGCTCATACATTTTTTTATAGCCAAATTTAAATACTACTCTATATCTTTCAAAGTGAAATATAGTCATACTTAAATTATCCTCTTCATGGTATTACAAAACAATAATGGACCACGGAAAGGATTTTCATAATTTTTCGGAAAACTTTGTTACACTCTCCATAGAATATAAAAATGCGATAGAAGACGCAGAGAGAAGCACAATCGAACACTTCACAAGGCTAAAGTATAAAGCCGATCGGTCAGAGCTGTATTCCACCAATCGAATTGCTCGATGTCGGATACAGACAAATAGAAGAATATATTATATATTTCATATCTCCTGAAAGTTTTAACTCGTTTATTTGTATTAAGGGTCATAGTTCCTTAAATTCTCGTGGAGTAATAGAGCTCTATCTTCCACATCAAATACGTGAAAATCATAAGGTAATAAACTAAACGTGAGCGCGACGCCTAGATAATACGATCTAGTGGGAAAATTGTATGCACAAAAAAGCCATTTAAACGGTCCAATTGAGAAACCTCCTCCTTTTTTAAAGTCGGTCAACAACGGACTAGGCACTTCCATTTCTTTCAATTTCAATCAAATGCTTGTATCACAGAGACCGACTACGTCTTAGTCGTAACGTATAGGTATTATTATTTACCACTTTTCCATAACTGTTTTTCTTTATCCTTCCAAGTTAAATAACCTTTAATGTTACTCATGTACACGTCGTGTTATTCACAAAACCACAATACTTTTTATGAATTCCGCTTTTTATAAAGCGGATATAAATTTTCTTAAACATTTATAAAAATTAAAAGAGTTAGTTACAGTTTTACAGCTAAGGTGTGATATTTTACTAACTAGTTTTTATTCATTAATGCGGCCTTGAAGAGTTGATTACTTGTACTGAAACCTAGGCGATGAAACACATATGACATTTTGGATATACTCGTATTACATCGTCGCTTATCTGTACTAATTATGAAGCTGATGAGTTTGTATGAATGTGCTTATCCCAGAAACTACATGTTCGAATTAAAAATGTGCTGAATAGTTCATTTATCAAGGATTTTAGGCCAGAATTCGACGTGGACGAAGCAATACGAATATCCAATTTGTATGTATGTCATAATAGCGCATCTAACCACTGACTTAATATATCGTACTTACATTTTATACGGCAGTTGATTCTGTAGTATGTTTATCGTTTATAAATATATATTATCGGGCGTCAGGCGCGCTCATTGACATTGAAATACAATTGACGGATAGTGAGTGCGTATTTTTTATTAAATTTACAGGTTTTACTAAGATATTATGGTCCTACAGTTCTAACACATCGTGATATGATGGTTATTAAGTATTTATTGTATATTATTTGCTATTTGCTTGGTAGCAAGCACTTCAATAATAAACTATTTAAATTTTTATTTGTATAAAAAAAGTTTAGTAAAAATTTGGTTTAGCACAGATAAATAATGTTATTTAAGTTGTTAAACAGTCTATAGATTGGTTGTAGTAAAAATTTATTTCATTTTTATCTATTTCGTATTTTATTTAATTCTTTTTTAGTCATACTTTGTAGTCATACTCAAAATTATTATTAATGCAGTAATTTCTGTTCCTGAAAAAAAAAAGCGGTTCAGCTATCTGTTAGGTTAGAGAGCCTTACCTTTTATAATTTTATATTTATTATTAATTGTAAAAAAGATTTAGCACATATATAATTTATTATTCGCAACGTCAGAAAAATAATAAGTATAATAAAATCCGAATATACAAAGAATGTTGAAAGTGAAATAAAACAAAATGGCAATTTAATAGTATATTTATTTGCCTACAACATCAGCTATGTACTATACACGCTCGGCTCCTCTTGCCAAAGATTTCCAATTTCATTGAACGGCGACTGGAGCTCAGCGGTTTCAGACGAATCGCTTTTACGAACCTGTTATATGAAAATTACTACTTAGTTTACTTAACAACAAAGCCGCTTTCTCTGTCCCTATATTTCTATTTATGCCTTAGGTAGTCTCATTACAACCGATTAAATAGAACGAGTGCTTTAAACTTTAAATGTACAATATATGCTAGCGAAGCCGGGATGATTCGCTAGTATTTAAAAACAGACTTGTCCAGGCTTCGCTCGACATAAGAAGGTCCTCTTCTTATTATATTAATCTCTGTATTCAAGAAATTTGAATTATTCTGAATTGTCTAATTTTTTGCGTAAATGTATAGAATGATAAATTAATTTTGACTCACACTTCTGCGAGGAATAAGTCCGTTTTTCCTGAAAGCGATTAGAGTCACTGGTTTTTGTCTCTTCTCAAAGGGCTCGAAATATCCCTGAAATATTACAGTCACCTCATTTTAAACTACAGTTTTGATTGATAAGTATAACATGTACTCATGGGCATAGGCTATTTTTGGGACCTAGGATAATATTTTTTCGAAATCAAACCCTTTCATTTGATACCCCGTTAACCTTATAAATTTAAGCCTCAATGCATTGTGCATATTTATGGTAAAAATTATACAGGTAGAAGAGGTTGCTACAGATGTAGTTAATACTTACCTTACTGAAATAAGGATCGATGCCAAAGTTAAAAGGCTTGGCAAGTCTGGTCAGCAAGTGGGGCGATCTGAACATCACGTTCACGTTATGGGAACCTTGCTCGTCGGGTTGTTGCGATTGCTAAATATAATAATCTTTGAATAACACGTAATAAAAAATCCAGGTCTATTTTTTTTATAATATGAAGAGAAATGTTAATAAAAAACGTCTGAAAAACAGCGATTTCTGATTTCGGTCTAGGAACAGTACAGACTGAGACAATTCTCTTTATTTTGTATTTTATATGAAGAAGGGACTATTTATCATAATGATGTAGATATTTATTTATTTTCATGAACTACTCCACGTGTAATATGGTACCATCCCCGCTTTAAACAAATGACAGGTCTGACCAGATGTGATTCAACTGACTCCGATCCTAACCGCCGATATCTTATAAGACCAATACGATCAAGACCAAACTTGATAAAGTTATATAAAAAGTATAGTTACCAAAGAAGGAGGACGGTAAACCCACAGTGATTTCATAACGGTGTCCTGTTTCGTGTCCCAGGCCTCAGACGTTGATTGATAATCATTTAGCGATATTTTGTAGGAAGAGCTCTGAGGTGTCACTTCTTTAGGCTCTTTTGTAGCTGTAATAAAGGACGTAGTGTTAACATAGCATTTTCAGAACAATGCTGGTCATTACTACTACAACTTTCTAAAAGGCCGAAAACCTATACCACTCCAGAGCTGTCAATAATACTATAATACTTTAATTCGAAATGTATAAAAAAGTATTCATTTAATATCAATTGTATAAACTATAAGGGGTATTAAAATTGTGCTACTTTTCTCCATAGCAGAAGTTTGCAAAAAAAACTAAAATACTCACTTTCTAATAAATTAGCGAAATCAATGATGAACAAATTAAAAACTATTAAAGTATAGCAGTTCATTTTTCTAAAAGCAAACGATTGCGGTAGGTGTCTTAAGCACAATGAAGGAAAGTGAAACATTTATGATTTTTACGTACTGGAAGGAATTCTAAGAAAAATTGTTTGTATTATGCTATTCTGAAGAAGTCGGTATTGCAGTTCTACGAGAAGTCGGATCGAGTTGCGAGTTCAACGTGTGTTTATCATCAATATAGTTGAAGATTGGCCAACAGTTCATCGGGTCACGTTTATTAGGGTTCTGAAGTGATATAATTTTTTTTTATAACGTAGGGCGCAAACGGGCTGGCGAGCCACCTGATGGAAAGTGGTCATCGCCGCCCCAACACTCAGAGTTTGATAGCACTAATTCACTCTTTGGTACGACGTTTTTAGATGAATTTCCAGTGCAATAAATTCATTTAATACGTAATTAAGTTAATTTATTGAATAATTAACATAGCATGTAAATTAAATTCCATTTTTCCCTCCCTTAATCTTAAAGATCAGCAACGCAGACGCCAATTAAACAGCCTTTAGGTTTAAACCCCCCTTCTCCCCCTTTTTTCCAGTTAAAAAGTAGCCTATGATTTATCTCAGGCTCTAGACCATCTATGTACCAAATTTCATTACAATCGGTTCAGTGGTTTGGCCGTGAAAGCGTAAAATTATAAATAGTTTCAACCCCTTGCGCCACCTTTTGGGAGTTGAATTAAAAAAAAGTAGCTCAACCATCTGTGTACCAAATTTCGTTCTAATCGGTTCAATAGTTTTAGCGTAATGGAAAGACAAACAGACAGACAGAGTTACTTTCGCACTTATAATATCAAGTATGGATTTTATTCCATTTGGTACAAACCCAAACAACATTTTTATTATAGACACAAGTGTTTCTTTGAATATCGCATAGGAATGACTAAATGTCATTAAATAAACTTTTCATGAATGAAACTGTTTTAGCTGCAATATATTTTCTAAGAAACAGCGGAAAATTATTAGTTTTATTAATACCAACTTTAAAGGTTAAATAAAACAATGTCTCTTAAGTATTGTTTATAATATTCCTATATAAAAATACTATACAATACTTAAAAATTACCTTAAATAGTTTACAATGTATTGCATATATAAAACAACCCAAACATTCAGCGAAAGTACTAACTAAACTAAAACTAAAAAAAACAGTATTAACAATTAATAAAATTATTATTTAAAAACATTAAAAAAATATTTTTATCACGTTATAAAGTTTTTAATTATTTAGATTTATTTAGCTAGTAATCGTGGTTTCTTTGTAAATTAATACTAACTTAACGAGAGGTTTTCATTTCGCCTTGTTTTGTCTTTAAATAACCCATCTGCAACAACTTATCAAAAACGAACTGGCAAACCAAAAAATATATTTAGCTGTTTTTAGACGTTTGCCTTAAACACTTATAATATAGGTCTCATCATTTACGATTGGCTCAACATTTCGCAGTACACGGCAAATTGCCCATGTGCCCAACAATGAGTTAAATACGGACAGGTATACAAACTTGTCTCAAATCTAGATAGATTAGGTACATAATTATTGTCAGATTTAATCGCAGTACAATATATATAGCAGTACAGCACCTATATACATACTAGCTGTTGCTCGCGACTTCGTCCCCATCGGATCTATTTCTATTATTATATTATAGTGAGTCAATCTTAGAAGATAGATATATACTGTCGCGGACTTTTTTTAGATCATTTAAAGAGGAATAATTCTTTCATACATATTTTTTGGGCAAGATACCAATCGCTTTCGCGGCGCACGCAAAGGAAGCCCTCAAAGACGAATAATTCTCCCCGTTTTTTCAACATTTTCCATTATATCTTCGCTCCTATTAGTTGCAGCGTGATCTTATGTAGCCTAAAGCCTTCCTCGATAAATGGTCTATTCAATAAAAAAAAAATTTTTCAATTCGAACCAGTAGTTCCTGAGATTAGCACGTTCAAACAAACAAACTCTTAAGCTTTATCTATATACTAGCTGTTGCTCGCGACTTCGTCCCCGTCGGATCTATTTCTATTATTATGTTATAGTGAGTCAATCTTAGAAGATAGACATATACTGGCGCGGACTTTTTTTTAGATCATTTAAAGAGAAATAATTCTTTCTTACATATTTTTTTTGTATCTTGAACCGTTTTCGCAGCGCACGCAAAGGAAGCCCTCAAAGATGAATAATTTTCCCCGTTTTTTCCATATTTTCCATTACATGTTCGCTCCTATTAGTCGCAGCGTGATGTTATGTAGCCTAAAGCCTTCCTCGATAAATTGTCTATTCAATAAAAAAAGAAATTTTCAATTCGAACCAGTAGTTCCTGAGATTAGCACGTTCAAACAAACAAACTCTTAAGCTTTATCTATATACTAGCTGTTGCTCGCGACTTCGTCCCCGTCGGATCTATTTCTATTATTATGTTATAGTGAGTCAATCTTAGAAGATAGACATATACTGTCGCGGACTTTTTTTTAGATCATTTAAAGAGGAATAATTCTTTCATACATATTATTTTTGTATCTTGAACCGTTTTCGCAGCGCACGCAAAGGAAGCCCTCAAAGATGAATAATTTTCCCCGTTTTTTCCATATTTTCCATTACATGTTCGCTCCTATTAGTCGCAGCGTGATGTTATGTAGCCTAAAGCCTTCCTCGATAAATTGTCTATTCAATAAAAAAAGAAATTTTCAATTCGAACCAGTAGTTCCTGAGATTAGCACGTTCAAACAAACAAACTCTTAAGCTTTATATATTAGTAATAATAGATATGGATCTAATCATTGTCTAACATCTCAGCATTAATCGCAGTAGCACACGGCAGGCGGCTGCACGGGCGGCGCTGCTCCTCGATCTCGCCGGGCGCGCATCGGCCGGCGACGCACACGCGACACCGCGAGATGACGCCCTCGCCGCACGTCACCGAACAGTCGCCCCATTTGCCCCAACGGCTCCATACTTTGTGCGCCTTCATCAAGTCTTCATCGTTTGTATCTAATCATTAACATGTCTATGATTTTAACTCAACGGCGTGAACGTGATAAACATATATGTGTCCCGCGGTTTTACCCGCGTTCCCGGAGCAATACTGGGATATAAAGTATCCAATGTGTTAATCCAGGGTATCACCTATCTGCATACCAAATTTCAACTAAATCCGTCCAGCCGTTTTAGCGTGAAAGAATAAAAAACATACAGCAATACATGCATTCTCACAAACTAGGACGTCTAATTTCGGCTTTTGCGTCAAAAGGTTACTGAGAGGCCAATACTTAACTTTTATATTACCACTTTATCTTTTTAATTGATAAAGAAATATTAAAATCGGTTCATGGTTCTAAAATTACCCGTACAAGGCCGAAAACTCATAAACTACCTGTATATTAAAACATAAATACACTTATTCAATTACTGCTTTATTGACTAATCTATACGAAAAAATAGCCTAAAACCTATCATTATAAAAGCCGACCAATGAATTTTAATCAAAACTATAATTAGTAAACATATCATCAATTTTTACCCAATATATTATCCTCATATTCAACTGTAGTCGTTTTTATTATAGCCTTGTAATGTTTTCCAATACTTCCTTTAGTTTTCTTAGACTTAATATTTTGAGTCTCTTTGGCGAGCAAATAAATAATTTCGTCAGGTTTCAATGACGGTTCTTCATCTAATTGAAACTGATGCTTGTAATTTACAACGTAACTTTGTTTTAATATTAAAATTATGAAAATGCTAAACGTTGGTGACATTAGAATAATCAATCAATCAAAGAGTATTTATGCACTACAGATAACCAAGAATAAATGTAGAAATTGGAAAAATATCATCAAATTGTTATTGAGAATCTGACAGGAATGTTTAAGAAATCGTTTACGATGCATAGCTTTTACCCTCTTAGTTATAAATAGGTACCCTTATTCGACATTGTCTAAGTCTTCAATTTTTTTAATGCTTAAAGTAAATTAAATTAAAAACAGTTATACAGTACATACAGTAACTTCGTTTTATTAAAGATCAAAGGTAACGCTAATAATGCTATTATTAGGGTTATCAATTGTAATTTGTTAGTTTAAGTTTGTGTATTAAAAACTGACTTTAAATTTTAGTGTGAGTATTTTAATTTATAGTTTAAACTGTAAGAACCCTCTCTTGGGTAAAGACATATTCTACTAACTGTCTCTATATTCTGTGCCGTTTCAATCCAGTGGGACAGGCTATCTTCTTGAAGTCGTCCTCTCAGCGCCTCATGAGTCATGAGTCTTACTCAATGTTCTTTTATAAATATGCATTTACTAAATATTAATCCTAAACAAGATAAAGTAAAAAAACTAATACCCAACTACGACAAAAAACGACGCTGAAAAAGTATAAAAGTACCTACCCCATGAATACAGGTAAAGTCACAAGCAAATGCTAGTAATATATATATATATATTCGAAATGTACAAGTGAAGCGCTTTAAAATGATACCAAACACGGCATATCTAGCTTAACTTTATTTTTTTACTCTGTATATTTTGTCCGCTAGAGGGCGCCACATTGAATTTGGTGAAAATCTATATAGCCTATAACCAGCGGACAATTAAGACGCTTCTAATGATATGTCATTTGTCGAATTCTGATTAGTGGTTTAGAAGTTACGAGGGAACAGATGAACATACATACATACATACATACATAGCCTGTCAAAATCATAACCCTCCTTTGGCTTTGTCGTAGTCGGGTAATAACGTCGAAAGGTTGGCGATTTATACTGGTATTTCAAAAAAGTAATATTCCCTCTATTGCATTCTTCAGAAACACCTTATATAACATACCTTTAAAATAATTAATTTCAGCGCCATCTGTCAGGAGACGGAAAAACTGTATGTATTTTACGATGACATAATATACCTAGTTCTTCAATCTTAACGTTAAATGTTTTATCTACATCTTTCTACAGTCATATATTGAAAACTTTCAAAGTACTAAGTAGTGCTTTCGCTGGTTGCGTTTAATTACATGTGCAGTGCCAGAATATTAACAAAATATGTTTTTCTTTAATTTGAGATTGATCTAAATGTCGCACTATGCTCTGTAATTGAAAAAGTAGGATAATCTGAAGTAACGAAAAGCATCATGAAACGATGTATAAATAAACCTAATAAGATGGCGCGACAGATCAATGAGTAGCATAAAAAATTTTTAGTGTCGCAGTTTAGGAGTACCACAAACATTTCTGTCTCAATGTTTCTAGACATTGTGTATTTTTGAATGATTAAAATTGTTGAATGCATTAGCATTATACTCTAAGATTTCATCATCAACTCATCTATCACTAACAAATTATTAATAAAAATAGTTTTTTTTATTAATAAGCTTGCGCTTGCAACATTGCGGTCGACGAAAATTGCTTTAAAGTTACGAATGTTTTATGGCAGTATCGAAGTGGTGTTTATATTATGTACTTAATTTTTAATGGTCTATTTTGTATGTGTATACCTACTCAATTTATACGAAATATCTTTTTGCGAACGTATACCTACTACTAATTGCTGAGAGGAAAATAAAACACATTGCTTTTTTAATTTTTTTTATTGATAGTACAGTACAGTAATTTATAATAAAACAGAATACTGAACTTTTGGTGAGTATTTGCATCAACATTTTTTATCTGTGTGTTACCAAATTAGGCATAATTTTAAACTTGTCATGACTGAGTTTTTTTTTGTCTATTGCTTCGATATTTAAAAACGTACTTTTGTATGTCCAAAAGTTCAGTATCCTGCGCCCGAGTTACAACAGCACATTCAAAAATAGACAAGGATTGTAGGTCGTATCCAAATAAACGCATATGCGTCGAGTTACAAACAAAAAAACGTACAGACAGTTATATACGTACTAGAATATTCTATAGATTCCGACTCTTAGACACAGTTCATCGACCCATTTGAGCATTCGAAATACGACATTCCGATAAATATACTGTTAACATTTAGAATAATTTTAAAGTATATGATTATCTTATAATTATAATCAGAAACTAAACTGTAGGGACCTGGCAAGCCGGTTAACTGATGCATCTACCTTCTAAAGAACCACTTACAGCAGACGGTACTAATATAACACTTCTATTTTGCCAATTGTATCGCGAAAAGTGAATTTTGTTTAAGAATACATTTCTTTTGAGTTGAGATCGAACGTAATGTCCTAAGAGAGTTATTTAAGCTTTTCTTAGGAGATTATTACGTAATTGTTTGTTAGAGCTGGAAGTTGAGAATACTGACATCTTGCGAGTTAGGCCCAAGATATGAGTGTATGAGCTTTAAGCATAAGCATATTTGTGCAAATGAACGTCTTGTGGAAAGATTGCAACTTTTAACCGGAGCAAAAGATTAAATTTGATAGAATAAGTAATATATATTGGACATACACCAATACTATTTTGATTCATATTAAAGAAAAATATACTATGAATTACGAAAATATATCTTAATTAAGGGGTCCATACAATTTTGATTTAAATAATATATTCTGATTTTACATTTAAAATATTTATCACTTAATGTATGAGACTTAGTTTTATTAACATATAGTATGGCTAAGTAAATAGACGAATAGAATAAATTATGTAAGTATTTTAAAATCATATATCTACATCATATAAATTATACAACATCAACATATTCTAAGATATACAAATAATATTATTTTTTGGATAACATAGCACTTTTTGTGATTGATTGATGTATTTTATTAGAGGTGGAAGATTGCTGGTAAGACTGTGTTGAAATGGCCACATTAATTAGCAAGCTTTTTCATACTAAGGCAGTTTACAATTAGCGTTTAATTTCTTTATATTATTACAGACACTTCAAATAGGGAATTTATATTAACATTTAGCTGATCATAAAACATGCGATTTGGCGCGCTTTTCCTCACGCCTCTGTCACGTGGTTAGGTTTAGGGTCCTGCGTGAGTGGTGTGGCAGGCGACACGGATCGTTCTGCAGGTTCTGTCAGGGGTCGGGTGCTTTGGTAAATATCTGTGTAAAGTGGCACGAAGGGAACCAACCGCCGTCTGCCATCGGAGGGGTCATCCCGATGACACGGCGAAACATACGATCGCGGAATGCAACGGATGGTCGGACTCTCGCGCCCGTCTTTCTGCTGTCATAGGGTCTGATCTCTCACTGTCAACCGTTGCTCGCAACATGGTTGACAGTGAGAGATCGCGGCGCGCGGTCGGCGCCTTCCGTGCGCAGGTGATTTTGCGGAAACAGGAGGATGACCGCAATCGCGAGCGCGCCCTGCCGAACAAGCAACGTCGACGCAGACAACGTGGGCGACGAGTCGCTTCAATCTGCAATTACCACCATAACGAACGATGAAGCGGGGGAACGCCCATCGGTCAGCGAGGTAGGTTATGATTCGGTGTTCCGATCACAACCTGCCGTAAGTGCAGGTAATCACAACATGGTGTAGGTGTTAGTACACCATCACTGAGGCGGCCCGGTGACTGCCATCCGCTGACGGGGCTGCGGAAGAGTCCGCCAGAGCACCCGTGACTCCGTCGAACGCGCGACAGTGGAACACGGTGGGGTTTTAGTCGGCTTGAGTCCGACATAACCCCGGGATTGTAGGCGTGCTTGAGCATTTCCTCGCGGAGAATAGAAAAAAGGTTAGCATAGAAAGTACGGATACAAAGCGTCCATGAGAATCGCGGGGCAAAACGCATTTTTCAGTCAACAGTTAAAGATTAAGATTGAATATTGAAGCCAATTATGTTTTCGATAAATTTTGGTGCAGAAAAGCTATGTGCTAAAACAGCGTATTATTTGTTACAAGTTAAATGCAGAACCGTAGCAGTTAAATAGCAAAGGTTGTTAAATTTACATTTAAACTGCAAACTGTAGGAAATTGAAACATTATCTCAGTGCTCGACAGACATATTTTAAAATAGTATGAACATCGCGTGCCACACACTTATATTTTGTGTGAAATAAATGAAGCTATTTTGGTGCATTGCATAAGTTATATATTGGTGTAAATATTGCAATAACCGAAGCCACACTTCCATATTTAGCCGATTTTCAGTAGGATCTGCCTTCCAAAGCGCAAGTTTTTTATAAAACTTTAAAGGAGATTGCGTATATTTTATAAAATCTTGTCTCGAAAGGTGTTCATACCAAATTTGTTAGCTAACTAGGAGGTGACTGTCTGAGAAAAATCTATGTTACTTGAATATTAAATGAAAAAATGTGCATATAAGTAAAAAGCGAATTGCGGCGATGTGTGCACTGTCAAAAATATATTGAATAGGTGTTCAAAAACATTGCTTATAAAACCAGAATTGTTATTTAAAATTGTGCAAAGGTAAAAATATCGGTGCAGTGCAAAGGTAGATAAAAAGATAAATATTATTTTCTTGATGTTGAGATTTAAAATTTAAACACAGCTGCTGTAGTGCTGCTTTTGAATTTTAAACAAACACATGGAATGAGTTTTTTTTTAATTAAATGTAAAACGAGCAAATCCAACGCGCGATATATAAAGCGCAGTTTGGTGAAATAATAACCATCGGATTTGCAATTTTAACATCGAGAGAATGAAAATAAGCTGTTATACTTTTAAAAAATACGTAAAGATTTTAATCACTTAATAAAATATCAGACAAGCCCAAACTGCGATATATTATGTAATTGAAGAAAGTCATATTTAATTTAATATTTAAGTCAAAATCCTGAGGTTTAGATATTAAATTTGGTTAGCATTTGAACATTAAAATTATACGTTATCCAAAAAACTTCTAAAATAACCTAACTTAACATCCATCTACCAATTAAGCTGCGTATAAAGGGTCCGTAATATCAATAGACAATTACTACAAACATTAATAATATTATAATAAACATTATGCCATAATCTTTGTATCAGACAACTACACAACACCGACTACACTAACATATAATTAATAGGTATAAATTACAAACGAGCCTTACTAACCTAGAACATATAACATCTTCATCTTAACGAAAACCGCGCAAACCCATACATTACTGTTAACATGAAGGTTGAAGTCTAGAACGTTCTATGGATTACATCCTAAGCGCTTAAATCTATTTGTAAATACATAAATTTATAAGTAGTAGTCCGAATAAGTGGTAATTTAAAGATTAGCGCAGCGTTGAAATTTCGAGTGGTGATAGGAATAGAAGCTTGATTCGTAGATCGGAAAGAT
This sequence comes from Eurema hecabe, assembly GCA_026213755.1. NCBI lineage: Eukaryota > Metazoa > Arthropoda > Insecta > Lepidoptera > Pieridae > Terias > Terias hecabe. Next base: position 2,257,790 of record JADANM010005835.1, read on the forward strand.
TGAATTTCAGTAGATTACCTGGTGTCGAACGAGTGCGAGAGACACTAATAACCGATCACCCCTTCTTCAAGCCCAGTTCGTACACATCGCATATCACGCGTTTAAAAACGTGATCTACACACACCTTAACATACCTTAAAAAATACCTTTATTTATATAAAATTACTAGTGAAAATATAATATCCGTATCGCCCGTTATCGTACGTCAGTGTCGTCATCGCACACAGTAGAGATTGATTTTCGAGAAGTTCTTTAAGAAACGGGATCAAGTGATAGACTTCGCGCTATATAATTTGTTTGACGGAACGCAATAAGCTAAACCAATGTAACGGCGACTGTAAAATAGCTTTCCATTTACAGATTATAAGGTCCACCTCGCCCGACCGTTGAGCAATGTTATAAAAGTTGTCAATACCGGTTAATATCTTCCTCCATTTTGTTTCTTATCCACCAATATTTTATAGCCGCCTGTACACCGGTCACACGCAGACTTACGTAACTCGCACATCGGACAAAACGCGCACGATGAATAAATGTTGTCAGCGCGCACAAATAAAGTATTCCGTTTTTGAAATTTATAGCACGAAGAACATCACTGAACGATGTATGGTTATTGAAGTATGCACCAATATTTCATAGAGTTATGGGAATAGAGCGATAGTCGTAGAAGCGTGGAGCGTAGACGGAAATAAAACCTAACCATGTTATGCTTAATGTGATTTCGCCCAAGACGTCACTGTCAGCAAAGGCACGTGTGGAGCGTGGGTGATAGCACTGAGCTTCCGCAGAACTGACAAAGGAGTCAAAAAAACATTCGGTTTTCACCCCACAGTAATTTTCGGCGCACAAAGAATAAAATAAATAGTCTCTCCTGTCAGTCCAATGAAAGCTCGTCATAGACTTTGTGGTGCGTCGCAGTCTATTTACAAAACAAATTGCTCGTTACGGACTTATTCTAGACTATAACTGTATGTACAAGCTACTCAGTTTTCTACAGATACTACTGCCCTGCTGCCCACTTAAGCTATGACTTAAGTGGAAATTAAAAATATCATAGAAGAAACATTGCTAAATACGAACATCAAACATCGGCTAACGGAAAAATAGTTGAAGTCAAACTAGCCATGAACACCCAATCCGATTTTTACACACGACTTTATTTTAACTTTTCGGCTCTTAAAATAACCTAAAAATAATTGGCACTTCTACCATAACGCAGGGAATCTTACAAACATAATTTCCAGACAATAAAACGACAAGAAAGCTCGAATAAACATGAATTGCAAAAATTATAACGAACCAGTTTGGAAAAAAATAGAAATAAGTGACATGAAACAAAATTGCATAATAGAAAAGAAAGTCGCCCTTAATACTAGACAATAGGTTACACATATCAAGAGGTACTTTAAGTTAGCCGCTGGTTATGATATAGTTAAGGAACATTGTTTCTAATACGACATAAAGTTTATACACCGTGTACATGTATTTAATAGAAACACACGGCGAGCCCTACGTCTAGATCCAATGAAAACTATCAAAACTAAAACTCTAGCGAACCTACAGTAAATAGATGTATGACAATGAGATCACCAGACAATACCTTTGAAAACCAAAACTGTTAAATGATCAAAACAATGACGACTGATTATACTTATCATGAAATATATCCTAAACATGATTTATCCTAAGCATTTTTTCTTTCTGTTACCGTCGAGAGCTATATCTTAGCCCAAATTTGGAAAAAAAAAACTTAAAGAAAACCTTATACAATATCTGTCTTGAACTACAATCCTATAGTCAGCCAAAAATTTTAACACATTCATAATTTCAGCCACATTCGCCGCAGCATGGATATCCCGGCGATAAGAGTCTAAAATAATTATACCGCATTAAACAAAAACTACTGCTTTCGACCTACTTATACACCAGAAACCCACGTATTGAAATTTGAATATGTTAACCGTAGATTTGTGCTAAACTATCTACCAACAACTAGTAAATTCCTCCCTTATCGGATCCCTAACCTAACCTAACCTAACCTATCTTATACCTAGACGACGAAACAATTAACCTATATCTAGCAAGCCTTACCAATTATGGAATAAATAAACCTAAGCCTAATGAAACTGTTACTATCCTTCACAAGTTTCGAGCTTACATCTAATCAGCGCAGTATGTAGTTGTTCATTTCGTGTCCTTAACCTAGAACCAAATACACCGACCGAATATTTCATCTAGCGTCTACTGCAAATTTGAAAATAAGGATTAAACTAAATCAAAACGCTATTCTATCTGTAAAGAAAATTATAACAACGACTAAAATTACCTTAGTCTACTTATCCCTAACACCGATCTAAACAGTTACTTAACACTAAAAGATGAAGATTCAAAGTTAGAAATAGTATAAACTTCATCAAAGAAGAGAAGAACGGGCGAAGAACAAGAACGCGTAGAAATAACAAAAGAACGCCCTGAACGAACGTAAAAGAAGAATGAATACAAATAAAAAATGCTACAACAGCTGAAAGTAGCTGGAGCATGGCCTCCCCCCTCAAATCATCACTGGGGGAAATTAAATTAGGCAATAAAAATTTTTATACCAAAACAATATACTCCGCAAAACAAAAAAGATCGGCGAGAAATTGTAAAAATATGTGAATTAATCGCAACTTACTGCGAAGAACTAAGTTTACGAATACAAGACTAAATCATAATTACATAAGACAAGAGAAGCTCCAAGAATACTTTTAACAAGCAACTGAGAATAATAACTAAGGAATGCTACAACAGCCAAAAGGGCTGGAGCATGGTTTTGTCCCCCTCAAATCATCACTGGGGGACTAGAAGAAAACTAACAATCTGGATCCAATTTCCACCAGATGCCTTGGAAATATACCCCCCCCAAACCCATACAGATGATAAAGAGCCAATAGATCAGCGACCACCTATACCTTTCAACACAGACCTGAACTAATTATTTGAAATAAGGACAAGTTAAGTGACAAATTAACAACATCGTATACCTACATGAAGCATGCTTGCCCAAACGCGTGGTGGTCCTCCGGGCGTACGATGCCTCCAGACTGGACCGTGTTTGGTTCGCATGCGCAATTGTTTGAATGTTCACCCTGGCTTCAGAGCCTCGAAGTCGAGCATCTTGCGCATGCGTGCCCAAGCGCGCCAATGATCACCCGGGCGTACGATGCCTCCAGATCGATCAAATTGCACATGCATGCTTGTCAAGTACAACGTTAAAGAAGTGAAATAACTATGTGCTAGTTATCCTAGACTAACTAGACGCAAGAGATCTACTTATATCCTAACTACATTATTAGCGAGACAATTGCATTGATTTTGCTTTCAGCGTTTATTAACAATAAACGTCTTTGAGGAGCCTTATACTAAGACCTACAAATCTACACCATGACCTCTTCAATATACCTAAGTTTAATATTAAAAATTTAGAATACATTAAATAATACAAATTTAGAATAAATATGCGATAATGTAATTGGAACTTTAAGAAGCTCACGCGCATTTTCTTATGAAAGAGAAGTTTGGTGTATGTACCTTTAGTTAGAGAAACAGATAAATATTAACATACAACGATATTACGGATAAAAAATAAAGAGCAGTAAGTACGGAAATCATTAAACAATTGAAGTAAGATATAAGCTGCAGGGAGTTGGATCGAAGGATGTTGCCAGTTATAGCTAAGTATTACATTTTTTAAAAGAAAATGTCGAAAGTCCTAATGAATGATTAAAAACGGTTATAAAGCATAAAATTTTCTATTGACCCAAAAGCCTTTATACCAATCTTGTTTTAATGTGCAATCTAGCAAACTAATTTTGTTGAGGAACCAGGGAATGTTAGACTATATCTATATATATATAACAATGAATCCCTTTTTCCCTTGGTCACGGCATCACACGTGAATGGCTGGACCGATTTCACTAATTCTTTTTTTTTACAATATTCCTGGATGTACGAGGATGGTTTTAAGTAAAAAAAATTGTAGGTGTAGTATTTTATATCTAGTATCTTATAAGTAAAAGACTTAACAATACGACAATCTTACTGAAAGCGACTAAATTACTATAGTAATAGACTAAAGTGCTATAGTAATTTTTAATAGCTATAACGTTGTTATTAACTGTTATTGTAATTTGGTGTCCACAATCAAATAATTTTTATTAATAAAATTAGAAATTTCATCGATAAAAGTTATCTGAAAGTTCTACAACCCGTCCTAATTTTAAATACATACTATGAAATACGCGCTTCAAAATGCTAGAAACCATTCCTAGTTATTTGGTAATAGATAATAATATACATAAATAGAAAATGAAATCCCACGTTTCTACCATACTTGGAACAATTTAACAAAATAAGCAGAGGACAGGACTCCCAGTAATTGACCGTTGTGTTATCGGTTTATGCAAGTATCAATACTTTATTTATATATATTTGAAGGTAACCTTTGGTCGACCCTGTCAGAAAAATAACATGCAATAATTCGCACAAACTATATCAAAATAGAAAGACAGCAAAAACGATAAACGACTAGCACCGGAGACTCACCTGACTACAATGTGCTTAACGTAAACTTTAAGCTATATCACCAGTAAAACTGCAATCCGTACGCAACACTAACGAATCAAACTACCGAAAATGACGAAACACGCGAAAACGACGTGTCGAGTAACCGAATGAAATTACTATGATGCAAATATTAAGTGGAATCAACTATGAAATGAATACTACTAAACTATATTCGCTTCACGCGGGATCTAAGTGCCATCTTATATTTACATACCTATCCTATGCATACACGATTAATTTAAATGAACTTACGAACTAGTTTGTCAACAGTGCATGCGTTAAGCGCTTCGCTGAGATGTCGTTAAGGTCTAATTAAGTGTGCATGCATGCCCGAATGCATAAATGATCGTCCGGGAGTACAATGCCTCCAAATCTAAATAAATACAGAGAAGATAGTGGTATTCGTTACCAACCGCCAGATCCTTAGGTATCTAGAAGATCACCAGTTGATCAGTGACCGACAATACGGTTTTCGTCACGGTCGGTCAGCTGGTGGTTTTTTAGTTTACCTAACACATCGATGGGCAGCGGCTATAGTGAGCAAGGGCGAAGCATTAGCAGAAAGTTTGGACGAAGCTGAAAGTTTGGCTTCGCACAAAGCTTCATTCCAATGGGTTTCTTGAAAAATTGTGCCCGTGGGTAACCAGTTTTCTTACGGAGCGCAGCATCAAGGTCGTTGTCGGTTTTTGCTCGGACTGAAAACCCGTAAATGCTGGTGCCCACAAGGCTACGTATTGATACTTTGTTCCTCTTGCATATAAATGACTTGTCGCAAGTTGGTAACATTCATTGATATGCAAATGACAGCATTGGTGATGCACTGTATACTTGTCGTAACAGCTCGGTATCAGGACACTCCCCTCAATCCTACAGTCAGTATCGGTATCCTTGGTGTTACCATCTCGAATGATGTTCAATTTCGTATTCATTTGGAAGACAATGCCAAGTTATGAAATGTTAGCATCTCAAAAATTTGGGGTGCTCCGCAGAGCGGGGCGATTCTATATAAGGCGCAAGTTAGGCCTCACATGGAATACTATTCAGTACCAACTTCATCCACTTGACCGCATCCAACATCGAGCAATTCGATTGGTTGACGATATATTCTTAGCCTTGCGACGAGACGTAGCTTCTCCCTACGTCTTCTATCGCATTTACTAAGGGAGTGCTCTGAGGACCTTTTCGGATTTTACCTGTTGCTCAATTCCACCACCACAATGCATGTCACAGGCCGCCATACCATCCTCACCATTTTGACAGCTGGCAGTCAACCAAAGTGTAATTTAAAAGAAACTTTTTGTCAATTACGACTTGGGGTGCTTCAAGAGAGAGAAAAGGTCAGCAACCTACTCCACAGCTTACAAACTCTGCGAACGTTGGTGGGCGGCGATGACCACTTTCCATCAGGTGGCTCGCCCGCTCGTTTGCCCCCTATGCTATAAAAAAGACACGTGATGCCTCCAAGGTCGAGTATATAAATGCATGCATGCCCAATATTTTCAGACAGATGTCCGATTTTTTTTATTCCATAAATTGGTGAGACACAGACACTTTGCAGGGGTACACTGTACCGACGCTCTCCACTTTGAGTAATATAAGATGTTGAGACTCATTAGCCCAGTAATCACGCTGGCTACAGTGCGCTTCAGACCGGAGCACAGTGACATTTGCACATCACTATTCAGGCGGTTGAATATCTGGCATTGTGGGGGTACCACCCAGTCGCTCTCGTGCGAAAGAGACCTACCCTTATATATTCAACCCGGTATAAGACACTCCAAATTTGAAGCAACGAATACGCATGCACATTTGACACTTGCGTTATGAAGTAGAGAAATGTCATTAATAAAAGCTTTATCGGCACATTACCTTTATGCCGTACTATAATAGTGGCTTTAAGAATACGAAGGGATTATCTTAAAACCACAGAGTAACTTAAAGCTAGAAGCACAGAAGCAACGAGATACGTTATTGTCTTTGGGGAATCGTAAAACAATCGAACATGAAATTACACCCTAACTAGCTATACTTTAGCTATTACGCCGATATTTGTCCAAATGTTTACATCATTTTTTATTGCATAGATACACAAAATATTCGAGTATTTTAGTAAGTTTATTTACGTAATGGTCATGAATAACAATGAAAATATTACATTCAAATATGAAAGTCGAAATTATGCGTAATTAATATGGTGCGTAGATTATAGCCGAGTTTGGTGTTGTGCAGTCGTCTGACGGTATAAGGTAATTTACATAATAGTTATTAACATATATGTTAAATACATTACAGCGGTTAATTTCGTATTAATATCGCATTACTTTGCGCGTTGATTTGATTTAAATTGATTTCAATGAGTTTTGTTAAAATCACATAATAGAATACTTTTACATGGAATGCCCTGGCGTCATTAAGCTTTTACAATTAATTGTATCAAGAAATGACTTTATAAATTAGATTATGGTCCAAAATGCTGCAATTCGTAAAAAACAAATATAAAAGAGATATAAAAATTCCGAATTTGAACAAGATAATTATAATAATTTAATATAAAACCATTAAGTAATTTTATAAGTCCATTAGAAATAAATCAAATATTTAAAAAAATAACGAGGTTCTACTTTAAATGCGCTAATATAGTTAAAAAACAATCAAAATAAATTCAATTTTTGTTCTCTCTGTCCCAATATTAAATTTGACTTTAAACTATATACACCGAGTATTGTTTACGACTAGAAAGTCAATAATTTTGTCTATAGTTACGTACGATAGAATACATTTTTTTATTTTTTTACTTTACTCGCGAGACTTTTTGCATATCGATCTTTAAAAGGAGATCTGCCAATTTCGGCTTCATAGAGCATTATCTCTTTCCCAAGTTAGCTAAGGAAAGAGTGCCCTCTTTCGAACAGCTTGGTTGTTAGTGAAAAAAGTTTAGCCAATGACACAAGAGTCATAATTGATTTAACGGCTCCTAGCAGTAGTTCTGTGTGCGAAAGAGATGAGGCTCATTGAAGGCGTATTTATCTGACGGTCTCTCTTCAAAGTTTTATGTGCAATATTTATCGCAAGATATTTGTAGATGGAAAATTTACGATATGAATTAAATATTTTTCGACAACGACGAATAAACTACTGGCGAAAGTCTTTAATATGTGTTAATATTTGGAGACTGAACACCCTCTCTACTTTTATTCAGTTTCACGGTTCTTTTCAATTTACATACTTATTTATTAATATTTTTTTAAAAATAATTAATTTTAAGAGTGTATTTTTTTTTAATTTTGTTTCGTTTGTTTTACAACGAATTTTTCTAAAAAATTGAATTGGTAATAAAGTATGTATAATGCAATAAATATTATCTTAATCTTAATATTATTTCAATATTTTTAAATAAAGAATGTTAACGACATTTAAAAATTGATTTTGAGTATTTTTTTAGTTAATACGAATCGTATGTATCTTACGTTGAATGGAACAATATAAAGATATAATTCAGTTTGAGAATTCCACTATTTATGTTTGTTTCAAATTTAAATACATCTTTATGGCAACTTTTTTATGTTTTCTTTTAGTTATTAGCTCAAATGAGTCATACGATCAAAGATTTTGTACAAGACTTTCAGTTTCATTGGACTTCTATTTCAAATAATACAGAGTATAAAAGACTTTAATTCGAAAAGGGTGAATCTATATTATTAGTTTAAACATACCATAAAAATTATTGAAAAATATAAGGGTGCATTTACATTATTCTTTAAAAGAAACTCAAAAAAAATCAATTTTGACCCTATACATAATTATTTGTTTTATAATTCTGATCTACTTAAAGAATACTGCAGTTAAGTATTTTATATTTATACTGGCTGCGCCCGCGCTAAAAGTGACTTTGGGCAGCATATTTGAAAATGCCTAACCCGCGTCAACAAACGTTCAGCAAGTTTAACGTGATTCTTTAAATTGCCATAACTTTTTTATTTATCAACCGATTGACATGAATCAAACACTAAATGTTAGTGAAGCTTACCACAACACATAATTAAAAACCCCATCTAGATACGATGAACCGTTTCTGAGATTAGCGTGCACAAACAAACAGACAAAAATTTCAAAAATCATTGTTTTGGGTTCTATGTTATTAATAAAGGTGTCTGTTCACGCACATCACTACAACCTACGGCGCAACACTATTGTCCCCACTACCCTACCTCCTTATCTTATGTATAAATTGAACGACGATTAAAAGATCGCATTCTATTCGCAACCGGAAACATTGTTTTACTTTACCTATTTCTCTAATTTTCAAAAAGTAGTATCGTTGTGTAGCAGTAAAACGCTGCTACATAATTTGGTCAATTCGACGCCGGATTCAACGAGATTTATTAAAAACTCATCGACACTACAGCTGGACGTGCCATTGTCAGCAGCAGCTATCTTCACACGCAGTCGAAACGTGCCACGTGAGTACCCCTATTTTCGCAAGCCATCACAATGTCTTTAGAGTTTAAAAATGGAGAGGAAACTAGTAAAAAGCGCGATAAATCCCCTTATAAAGATTATAGTGACGAAAAAACTGAGCAAATGATACGCGATTTGGTTAGGAAACGTGGCATTATCAAAGGTAGGTTAACTAAGTTCAATCAGCATTTAAATAGTTTGGGTCCTTTATCTAGTGAGTTGAGAGTAGATTTAAAGTTACGCATTAAGGGTGCAGGGATTTTGTTCTCCGAATTTAATGGTATTCAATCTAGAATTCATTGGAGATTATTAAATTTATTTAAGCACGTCATGTAAATTACGAAACAACTGTAAGTTTTTAACTCTTGTTGTTTCAGCAAATATATTTTATTATATTGATATTCCAGCATCTGTATCATATCATATTGTTACGAAGCTATTGTCTATACATTAAATTATCAACAAAATCTATCACGAACCATAACAAGACTAGATATTTCAAACACTTTAATATTGTTATATTCATCTTATCGAATGGTGCAAATAAATTTAAAATTCAGTGTCTTCGAAACACAATCATTGAAGAGTTTAAAATGAGACCATCTTTAACGATTTTCATTCGTTTCGTATTTTTGATTCCTGGGTACATACCAAACTAATGCTAAAAGTCAGTATAATTTTTCGGCGTAGTCCCACCAAACCTAAAGTTTTAGCATACAAGTTTCTAGTAGAACGATAAAAGTTGACTTGAATTTTAAATTGTATGAGTCGATTTCTAAGGCGGGGCGTGAACCTCTACTTATACCTTAATATACATAAATTGAATTAACAGCATCTAACTAAACTTCTAAAACAGCTAATTCCAAAGTTAATTAAAAGAATACGAATCAACGCGTGAAAGATAAAAATGCAATTCACTAACTATAATAAAATCACTATTACTTTGTAAAGTATTGTTCAAGCTTGGTGTAAATCGTCGCGGTCTAGCCTAAACTTAACTAAGGAATGTTAAGAATGTGCGAGAAAAATGACTAGCAAAGCGTTAATATACAGTTAACGTACCTAAATATAAATTTGGAGTATTGACTTAGATACAATTATATGAGATCTCATTGGAACAGTCTACAGTTTTTTTGGTATAAGGTTACAATCAGTTTAATTATGTACCAATGCTTGACACAAGCATGACCAGCGAGAACGTTATTCCATAAACTATTTAGAAATTCTGTTAGTTTTTTTAATAATATAGGGGGCAAACGAGCAGGCGAGCCACCTGATAGAAAGTGGTCATCGCCGCCCATCAACACTCGCAGAGCTTGACAGCTCTAGAGTGGGTTTGACATTTTGAGACATCTTCGAATCTGAGCTTAAAGTTTCTCGAACGTTCGATAAACACGGTAGTAAGTTACGATCAAGCCATGTGTCATGCAATTGGTACAAGTAGCATGACAGTGGAGCCATAAGAAAACGTGGAGACATTAGAAATGGCGTACTAAACTTGTAATCGAATAAGCGTCACCGTAGTTCCATTCATCAGATTCGATTGATTTGAGCAATTCCAGTAGGAAGATATAACTTATTGTATGGCGACTATTGGCTATAACTTAAATTACCGCGGTGTGAAAGACTCTGATGAGTGGAGGCTACCGTATGGCGATATTGTCTATGTTGCTTCTTAGCGATAAAATTCAGTATGGATAGCCAATGCGATTGTCAACGGTGAGTTCTGAATGCCAATGCCTGATTAGGCAATTTTATAAGGACTTCAATTGTCTTGAGTCCTTTTAAATTTGGTTCGTATTTTTATGTTGTGAGTTTTAAATCGAATGCCAATTGTTGCAGCTAATTATAAAATTCAATTAAAAAAAACAACGCAACTTTTAGCTCTATCTTGATAATATTTAAAAAAAAATCTATAGTTAAAATCCAATTTGTAGTCATTGTTCGTTTAAGGGCTGATCCACACAAACAATCTACCCTCAAGTAAGTCGGTTGTATGAATCAGCCCTTAAACCTACCGGAATGGGTCGTTGAACTCAACGCTCGAAGGACCAAAAACCGGAGCTAACCGTTCACTTAACTGAGCCTAACTTTACTAAATTCATGAACCCTGTTCGTTTGCAAACATTGGCTATCATACCGTAAACTAATCAACGATGCGGCTAGAACATATTTGTAGGCGGTAAATTCGTTAGAACTATTGTACCCACGAGGCTGGGACCCAGAGCGGTTCAGACTGAACTCTCCAAGAGACTTTTAAGAGTTGCGAGAGAGCACCGGCTAAGTCCTCATTGACAATTTCCTCGTCAAACATGTAACTGTATAGGAAATTGATGCGCATGGATGAGCGGACTATGTCGTGGAACTCTTCCTCCTGAATAAATGTGATCATTAAATACTAATAGTTGAATAATACCCTAACTGGTAGAAAGTTGTAAAGGACAAAACCGACTATAGTTCAAATTCCTCTTTCTTAAGTGTTATTGTGAAGTTGTTACAACTGTTGTTGTCGGTTCCGTAGTCTTTGAATAGATAACTAGCAAATTGGTAGGTACCCACCCTAAAAGTAAAAAGGAATATATTTTTATACTGATGGTACATAAGGTACCGTTAGCAAAAAAATCTTACCGTAAAAGCTCTGGAGCTTTCCTTATCGAAGGTGGACCTGGCATTTGCGGCGGTGCGTGTTTCCACGAGGCGTTCGAAGAGGGGTGGCTTGATGAAAACGATGTAGGGGCGCAGGCGGGGTGTACGGAGCATCTTCAGCGCTTGCCAGTGGGGACTGAGCACGCAAACGCGACCTGGAATTGGACGGTGGCTTTTTTTATTCCAACCTTGGCTCAAGGCGTAGGGCTTTGGTTTCCGCGTGAACCTGCCGCTAAAATATCGAAAGGTTTTAGTCGGTAGATACTATTCCTATTCCCCAATACTTGAGGTCAAAGTCATCGAAAAGAAAATTGCTTTATAAATTTCATAAATAAACTAAACTACTATCCCTATCCCTAAATCACCGCAGTCCACATTTGAAATGCAAAACGAAGACTAAATATCGAACGAATTAAAAAGAATAATAATCTGCTTACCAGAATTGATGATGGACTCAACACTCTCCGCCGACGTCCCGTAAAGGTTGCCTTTATACTCGCCATGCTCTATGAACTTCCCCTCCGATATATCCAGCTCCATTTTCTCTCGCGTGACGAACACGTACTCTTTGCCATTCTGTTCGCTCGCCTTCAGCGGCCTGGAAGTATCTGGAAGAGAACGGCTCGGTTGATTCCATTGAATTCTAGAAAATTCTTTCCACGCATGCGTCAATGCAACAGGTCTTGACATTGAAACGCAATAAGTTAATGCGCATGTGCGGAATCATATCGATTTTATGTGCCGTTTCGAACGTTCGCGAATGCATTGTTACGTAATGTTAAAGTACACAAATTGATATCTTATAAACACAAAGAAAAAAAAAATCATCTTATAGTAGAATGTTTATGTAAGATGTTTTGCGCATTCGTGATGGCCGTCCGTCCTTCTAAAAGTGTGCCTCCCTGTTCAGACATTGGAAGCCTACGACGCAATTAGCCCTGACATTGAAAATAGGGAGGCAAACCGCCCATATGACCTTTCCCTAAACAAAGCGTTTGTTTCGGTCATAATAAAAAAATAATTAAGAGACAATAAGAATAGTCAGATAGATAAGATGAAAAAATAATAATAAAAGTTCTCACAAAACAATGCGTAGATGCGCAAAAAGAAATTAAATTTAGTAGAACAATCATAAATAATTTTCGTTTTATTATATTATGACTAACCTGTGATTAATGGTGAAGGTTTTTCGTGACAACAGTAGACCACACAAATAAGTTTTGAAAAACACTTGATTATAAATTTATTTTAGAAAATTTCAATTTTATCAAATCAAAATAAAAACAATTAAAATCTTGTCGATTAGAAACATTTAAACCATTCACTATAAAAAAAGAAAATTTTAAATTATTAATGCGACTGTTAGCGGCTAAAGCTCGCAGTGAAATGTCCCAGGATGTCTAGGTCCTACCTAAAGACCTAAAGTGCATGCGCGACCCGGACAAAGCTAGAAGCGTCCAATCGATATTGCATTGACCTTCGAAGGTTCCACAACAACTCCGATACGTGTATGTCATACAAGGACGCTTCATGAAGCACTTCTATTTAAAATAAAAAGGAACGAATCCAGGCAAAAAATACCATAGCTTAAAATGAATCTATATACAACTGTAAAAATATTAAATTAAAAACTTATAGCATGATAACTGCAATACGTTCTAGAAAAATCTGAGAGAGACTTCAACGAAGTATTTATTCTTCGTAAGAACGACGACAAAATCATCCATGTTGAATTATAACAAAGGATCAAACGAGCTATAGTAAGTCCTATAGATAATCCTATGGATAGTATAACCGAGACCATTAAAGTCTATAAAGTGCATGCGCGAGCCTGGATGTCGCGGCGACCTTGAAACAGCGCGCATGTATTGATTTGTTTATCCTAGGAAGTATCTAGAATCTTCCATCGACTGTCTATCTTCAATTGATAAAATACTAATAGAAGAAACAAATTGAATTCTAAATAGAACCCTTGTTAGAAATATTTGTATTTGGATACGATCATTAATCATTAATCATTTTTTGACTCACCGTTCCAACAAACAATCACAATGTATATAGCACTGAATGTCTATTAAAAGTGAGGGTACCGTTCGCAACGAGTGATAACTGGAGACTGTCTAGATTCAGATCAACTCCCAGGACACCTAGGTCACTCTTCCGAGCCTAAAGTGCATGCGCGAACCAAATGCAACTCGATTATATAAAACGCAAAATCAATACAGCCCGGATGGTGACTATTTGGAAATATTTCAAAGCACTATTTTTCACGTGAAAATAACGTAGGTTTTAATTTAGCATTAGATATGAATAATAATAAAGCGCAGTGAACTGGACACTAACAATCTAAGCTAAGATACTAAACTACCTAGATCCAAGTTTAAGTAGCAAAACTCAAGCGCAGAAAATCCCAGGC
>JADANM010005835.1:2271924-2301671 GCA_026213755.1 Eurema hecabe
GGTCACAAAATGCATGCGCAGTAATTCCAAGGACATCTAGGTCGTATATCCGAGCCTACAATGCATGCGCGACCCGGCTAAAGCTAGATTTTACTTTAAATATTTAATCAATATAGAACTAACTACGATCACGCCCTTTTAGATAGACACACTAAAAATATAACCCTATGGATAGTACAACGAGACCATTTAATTCTATAAAGTGCATGCGCGAGCTTGGATGTAATGGCAACCTTGAAACAGAGCGCATGTATTGATTTGTTTATCCTAGGAAATATCTAGAATCTTCCATCGACTGTCTATCTTCAATTGATAAAATACTAATAGAAGAAACAAATTGAATTCTAAACAGAACCCGTGTTAGAAATATTTGTATTTGGATACGATCATTAATCATGTTTTGACTCACCGTTCCAACAAACAATCACAATGTATATAGCACTAAATGTCTATTAAAAGTGAGGGTACCGTTCGCAACGAGTGATAACTGGAGACTGTCTAGATTCAGATCAACTCCCAGGACACCTAGGTCACTCTTCCGAGCCCTGAAGTGCATGCGCGAACCAAATGCAACTCGATTATATAAAACGCAAAATCAATACAGCCCGGATGGTGTCTATTTGGAAATATTTCAAAGCACTATTTTTCACGTGAAAATAACGTAGGTTTTAATTAAGTATTAGATATGAATAATAATGAGGCGCAGTGAAATGGACACTAACAATCTAAGCTAAGATACTAAATCTAGGTAGATCCAAGTTTAAGTAGCAAAACTCAAGCGCAGAAAATCCCAGGCGCCTAAGCTACACTTCTAACCCTAAATGCATGCGCGGCTGCAGCTCGATGAAACTCTAATTTAAACTCTTAACAAACACTAGCTAACAAACCAGTCCCTTCACCAAGAACTATATACAACGCCTTCTTGAAAAATGTTTAGTAAGAGAGCACCACTGAAGTGACCTTTACACTTTACTTACTAAGGATACCGAAAGCAACAAGTGATAAATGCATACTGCCTAGGTAGGTCCAAAGTCCGGTCACAAAATGCATGCGCAGTAATTCCAAGGACATCTAGGTCGTATCTCCGACCCCTAAAGTGCATGCGCGACCCGGCTAAAGCTAGATTTTACTTTAAATACTCAATCAATATAGACCTAACTACGTTCACAAAAATATTTAAAACACAGCAAATTGACAGGCCTATAGGATATAGGAAAAAAGACTGTTAAATCAATATTGGCCTTATTGATCCAAGGAGAAGAACAAATGATATATGCAGGCTTTCTAGGTAGACTAGATAGATATAAATCCAGAGATATCTAGATTCCATTTTCGACCTAAAAGTGCATGCGCGACCCAGCCAAAGTCCTATCTTATTAATCCATCAATCAATACAACTTGATTAACACCCTTTTAGACACATTTAAAAGATCCTTTTTTTCACAATGTTTTTTATAATGATTAATTAAAACCATTGTATTATTATTTAAATGACACACTATACTAAATATTATTTCTAAATATTTAGTTGTAAAGCACTGACACTGTAATTCACTAATGATACCGACAGCAACAAGATAAAGGCAAACTGTCTAGATAGATTCAAGTCCGGTCATAAAATGCATGCGCAGTAATTCCAAGGACTTCTAGGTCATATCTCCGACCCTAAAGTGCATGCGCGACCCGGCTGAAGCTCACTGATAGTCTTTATATAGACCATTAATCAATACAAATACCGGTGACGCCTATTTGACACCCACTACTTTTCATATTGATAGTAACATAACTGAACACTGAACAAAGAACAAATAAAATTATTTCAATATTACACACCTTAAAACACTAAAAACTGTACAAAAGATAGAAACAAACTACCCAAATACACCAAATTTAAAATCAAGAAACTGTTTGCGACTGTACAAGTCTACAAAACGTTTTGAGAACGCTCGTCAACAAACGGCATTTATTTATTATTGTTTTCAATATCCGTGATCAATCGCTTCGCAATTACACTCACTAAACAAAACACTGATTTTATACGAGTACGACTCACGAGGGTTGGAATTTAACTGCGTAGATAGTTCTCAGTATGAGCTTATTATACATGCGCATAAGATCTTAGGGCACCTGTACCATATCAGAGACCTAAAATGCATGCGCGGATTACATCTCGACTATTCTATCTGGGGATGACATCCGATCGATACAACAGTTACATCTTTCATCTAGAATATGATTTTCAAATTCCACAGCCTGATATAAAAAAAATGGACCATTTGTGAAACTGTACCTAGTCGTAATCGTAAGTGTAGACAAAGTCGCGGTGCACATTTATTTAGTTAGTATTTAATAAAATTACAATTTCGTCGCAAATGCATTATGCAGTACATTAAGAAAGAAACAAGGCACAAGTGGCTTTCACAAGCCTAGCTATATTTACCGAGAATGTATGGGCGTAGCACCCAAAGCCTATCTAGGCAACAGATGAACACTAAAATACGCGTCTAAGATCTATGAACTCAACCAATCCATACTTTACCTGGTTGCCGCTTATTATGACACAACAGATTATAATATTTATTGAAGTATTTTTTGCAGAAACACTGTTAACTATTGCATCAAATAAATTTAAGCGTATCATATAGAAATGTCTTAAAAAAGGAAAACTAAATATGCTAAACGGACACGAGTGGAGCTCACAAAGGTTTAAATTAAACTAGATAGATAATTAACTTCAGGACAGGGTATGCGCGTAAAATCCTAGGGCATGCGTGTTACGATTCAAGGACATCTAGGTTCACAGGTCATGCCTTTGAACCTAGAGTGCATGCGCGACCCGGGCGTAGCTGTATGTTATAGAAACGCAATCAATATTATAACGCAACTGATAATTATAAGCCTACGCCATTTTAATGACTAAAAAGTGCATGCGCGTAGGTCATCTAGGTCCTAAGGTGAAACTAGAGAAAAAGCTAAACTTAATCAATAATCAATAACAAATTAATATAGAACCGGTGACGCCCACGTTTATAAAATTTTCTTAATACAAAAAATATATAACTTTGCGAAAAAAATTATTTTTAAATTCTTTTTCCTATGTAAGTTTGAAAAAAATAGATTACATACGTAATCACAATTTCCCCGGCGTCGTTGAAATTGTTTTTTTTTTTTCGGAACCAACCGACTTTACACAATCTTTTCCACGTAGAATTAACTAATACTACCTCACATTTTTTCAGTATTCCTTAACGTGTATCAATTAAAAAATTAAGCACTGAGTATTCAGTATATAAAATGGCAATAAATACAGTGGAATCTCTATAACTCGAACCTCGTTAAATCGAATTCCTCAGTAAGTCGAAAAAAAGTGTCATTCCCTTCCGCTGAAGCCCTAAATACGCGATATCTCGAATTATTTTGACTTTGTAACTCGAACAAAATGTTATTTCCCTACGAGGTATTTATAAGACATATTTGTACCCTATAACTCGAATTTCAAAAAGGAGACTCTATAACTCGAATTTCAAAAATCGCACCTTTCTTAGTCGAAATTTGAGCGGTTAAATCCTTTGTATCTCGAAATCCTTTTTAAGTCGAAAACTCATTAACTCGAATTTTTTTGCATTTCCCTTGACATTCAAGTTATCGAGATTCCACTGTACTATGCAATCCTAAGGTTAAGCGTGAGGTCGAAGATAATAAACGCAAATTTTGGTATCCCAAGTACGAACCCACGAAGTGCATGCGCCAAGTTCAAGAACGTCTTGGGGGCGAGGTTATAAGGAGGCCTCTGGCCAACTAATGACGAGTTTGGCAACAGGCAGCTGCTGAGGGGGTTACGGAAGAGACGGATGTCACACAGCGATATGTTAGACCGTGGGGTGGGCCGCTTGGAGTCCGACATAACCAATATAACTTCAGTCTTACCCTTGAGTACGTCTTTCCCCAAGATAAAAAAGGTTCAAAGTTAGACCTAGTCAACGCGACCCGGACGAGCTCGATATAATGAATACAGCACTGGTACAGCTTAAAAAAATTCAAGATGGGGTAGAATAAAAACCAAACCAAACCAAACTCTTAAGTTAAACAATTTAAAACATTTATTTTTACTTTAAACAGCACTAACGTCACTTCAACACACTTTTACAGAATTCTATTCTCTATTAGAAACACTTTAAAACACTGGTATATCAAAACACATCAAATCACATTCTCACAATTTCACTGACCACAACACTTTATTACACACTTCATTATAGAAAATACACAAACATTTATTTCACAGATATATCACACAACAGCATTATATACCACTCTCAAGGGAACTTGGAGAAGGTTTACCAAAACAATTTTAAGCTACACGAAAATTGCACTCTCCAAAAAAGTATCATAATATCTAATTAAACTATCACATTTTCACAATTTCAATGAGCACAACACTTTATTATACACTTCATTATAGAAAATACACAAACAATTATTTCACAGATATATCGCCCAACAGCAATATATACCTAAAATTAGGTATTGCCGAGGACATGCGCAAAAGCTCTAGAAGGATCTAGATAGACAAGTATCTAGGCAAGTCGACCCGGGTTGGGCTCAAGGGCGCCTGCGCGGTCCCGGGCAAAGCTTGTATATTAATAAACTGGCAACACCTAACAACACCTACGCAGCGTCATAACAATAACAAAGTGTAGTCATAAGAATATAACTATATAGAAATAATGTCAGTCTTTCAGAATTTTATGTATTTTTATTAGAAATATATTTTATTCGCGGTCTCATAATAAAACTTACCGTGTTTTTTGTAACATTTATTTATTTATTTAATATTTTATAGTAGTTAAAGTCTAAGTCTAATTATATTAACAATAATTTGACACAATATCTAATCACTATTTTATCACAAACCAATATTTTTATACACGAACGTTTCACAATGCAACTGACGCTCATAACACTTTAATCAAAACACTTGTTTTCATTCCACCACAACATTAACATATATAAAACAACAAACTGCAAAATGTTATAAAAAACAACACTGAATAGCCACTTATTCTACACTAATTTTCACCACATAGCACTGATCAAATCAAATCTAAAATCACAATACTCACTGCGCTAATGTCACATAACAATGTTTAAGAACAACACTAGTATTTCACACAATATAATTGATTACCACATCACATTTAAAATCACACTATTCGTAACACCTTCGCGATAAATTAATAATAACGTTAATTAAGAACACCATACAGATAAATTGAATTATCTAAAAAAGTCTAGACAATTCCATATTTAAGCGCGTATAAGAAGGTGCATTTAATGCGCCTGCGCGATCCCGGATTTCCTCTTCTATAAATAAATGGACAACGCCTAACAACACCTACGCAAAACCATAACAATACAATATAATCATTCATCACCAATATGACCTAAAAGATATTTGGAATAACATTAAGATGCAACTTATTTACTGTGTTAAAAAAGGAACAGGAATTATTAAAAAGAGTACTTACCAGTAGACTACTGCTTAGAAATTAGATGCATACCACTACAGCCAACACGAATTTAAAAAGTAAATATTCAAAAATCTAAAACTGTATGTCAAAAAAGGGAAAAATATCTAAGCTTTGCAGGAACAGAATAATGACGAAAACTACAAAATATAAGCATACTATCAAAAGGCAGTATTCACACATGTTGTTATGAAGTCTCAAATTATTTAGTGAACGCAAAAAAAGAAAATTTGGAACTGAGTTCTAAATTGGAGTTAGGTATATTCAAAATTGAAAACACTTGGTAAGCCGTATTGAATGCAGGTCTCGATACGACTAACTGTTAATGTAATGGATGTGGAACAGCAATACATCCCTGATTACAAGGCCTAGGTACATAAAGTGCATGCGCGGTCCCGGTAATCTAGATGGATGTTTGTATCTATGCAAGGATGATGGAGGATAAACTTATGTGCGCCTGCGCGATCCCGGGCGTCGCTCGTTTATAAATAAACAACAACACCCACACCATGTACACACAATAACAAAGTATAATCACAATCATGTTTAATCACTTAATACCGCACGCAACACTATAACATATTCGTAAAATACACTTTAAAACACTCACGATACGAAGAACCATCACATAATAACAATAAATATAACACTGCACACACACAACACTAAAATTAATTTCAAATGCAATTGATCACCACAAAAATTTTAAACAACAACACTACAATATATCAATCACTTACACTATAAAATCACACTTGAAATAAAATAGCACTGTCAGTAACGAATTGCACACAATAAAAAAATCACATTTCATCACTTGAACTTGAACAAACAAACATGTATACTGTAAACTGATCTATAACATCACATGATAAAAACGTTCACTGTTAAACCACACAATTCATGACACACATACACACATTGCCACACCACTTATAGAAACAAATAACTTTTCTCTACCCCCCCCTTCCTCTCTCCATGACCTTTAAAAATACCAGTATCTGGGCAAGGGAACTTGTTGAATACAGTAATACCCCGGACTTACGCGATGGGTGGGACTGAGCGCTCTCCGCGTAAGTCGAATTCGCGTAAGTCGGGGTACAATTTTGCATATAAAGACACATGTACAAAGTATGTTTAATTGGGACTGGAGACTAAAAAAAAACAATAATTTAGGAAATTATCAGTATCTAATTCTAGATAATATGACAATCTTTATTAATAGAGTGTATAAACACAATCCAAAGTTATTTTAATATAGAAAATTAAATCGCGTAACTCCGAATTCGCGTAAGTCGAGGTAGCGTAAGTCGGGGTATTACTGTATCCCTTGTTGAACCCAAATGCGCCTGCGCGATAACAACAACAACAAAAGCAGTGTGATATTGATGATATAATTGAAAATGTACCTGTGCAAAACTGATTATGAATGGTGAAGTTAATGCAAGTGTTTTACACAGATAAAATGACTAAGCAGTGCAGCAGTAAAAGAACAAAGAAAACTATATTATAAAAGACGCTAGAAATTAAAAGCGAACTGTATTAACCTAACTAAAGACACGACTAACATTGAAGGTAATACACTCGCAACTGCATCGTTTTCAGAGTTTACAGGGCCTAGGCTACGTAAAGTGCATGCGCGTTCTGTATTCTAGATTGATGCCTGTAATTGGGAGGGGCTATCACTGATAAGATGGACGCTAATCGATCTGTTATTGCAAGCTTGCGCAATTCATGTGATTGCAATATCAATTTATTGTCCAGGAACACTAATGTGTGGGCAGACGCTACTACATAGATGTATAAATATAGATGTGGTAAAAATAGATACATCTTTATACCGTTGTTAGCAACAAGTGACTGTGCAAATTTCTATGTATACATAAGTCTGATGATACAACGCGAAACATTAAAATAATCTTATTTCATAAATAATAAACGTAGGCAGGTAGTTAACGAAATAAAACCATTTAAAATATTACATATACATTTATTTAATTTGCAAAACAATACACTTTTTAAATAACATTTAATTATAAAAGATGAATAACCTTGGTGCCACTTTGATTCTTTACACTTTAGAAGCCACTCGTTATTAAGATGTTATAGCAATTCAATATTTGTATATAAAGCAAAAGCAGTGCATAAAAATATAATCAAATTTTGTACTTACCTGATTTAAATCAAAATTTTTCACCAAAAAACATCGGATTTGTTTTCAATTTCACATGTAACGGCGCATGCGCTGTTCAGGGCGTCGCTGTGCGAATAAATAAACTGACAACGCCTAACAACACCTACGCATTTTGATAACAATAACAAAGTGTAGTCACAATCATACAAATGTAGTTATAGTAATACATTTGTACTCCAAATATATTCTCTAAATTATATTTATTCTCGTTTATTTATATAGAAAGAGAAATAAAGTGGTAGACATTAAAACTTATTTTTAAACTCATATTAAATAAACAAAAGAGTATTTGTTCCCGATTTAGCAACCATTGGTAATTTTAGTAAGCACGCGAAAATTTAAGTCTGCAAGTCAAAATCGCTGCTTAAATAGTATTCAAAGTGGTCCCTATGTATGCTTATACATACGTATAATTGATATTACGCAATAAATCTTGAAGCGGTTTTTCATAATTCAAGAGAACGGGTCAAACTACAGGACGTGGTCAGTTAATTAAACTAGTACGTAGTAATTAAACTAGTAAGTACTTTTTATTAAGTAAAAACAGTCATACCCTGACTGTTGCGACATTTAGACGCCGCCATTTTGTTACATGACGCCATTTTGAATGTATTTTTTTTTAATATTTATATTCGAAATTAATATTTATTTATTGATTTAATATGTACCATACGTATTTTAATGGGACCAATTGAATGCAATAATGTTAAAATTAAAATACGGATTTAAACACGAAACCGAGTAGGATTTTTTCTATAATTAATTTCACTTACCTGAAGAATGGCTGGATATAAAAGAAAACGCGACAAAAAAAAGAAAATGAAACGTCGCGGCCTAAATCATTTTTACTATTAAACTATATTTATAAAAGTATGGAAGCGGGATAATGGTCCGCCGTCGGACCGAATCTAGACTGCAATGGGGATCAATAAGACATCCTAGATATACCTAGGTCTCAAATGTACCCTAGTGCATGCGCGGTGATGCATTTCCGTACTAAGTGGCGCCAAATTTAAAATCAATGACGTCATATTGTATGGAGTCTTTAGTTAAGGTATATGTTTTGACCGACTTCAAAAAAGGAGCTTCTCAATTAGACTGGGTTTGATTACTGTACTATAGGTTTTATACATAGATATATTTTAGGTATTATTTCCTATTTCAGTTTAAAATAATATAGAGCCAACTAGTAAAATCTTTTTAATTATAGAATATAATAAGCAACACACATTTTTCTCTCTCAAATAAATATCGCTAGTTTTTGTTTTCATTATAATCTACAACTACTACTATGTCATATGAAGCCAGAAGAAATAATTGTCTCAGATATTTATCTGAATTAAAAAAAAAAGAAAATATACTAATAATTTCGCTGCAAAAAATCAACTAGCCTTAAACAAGCACACTCAAGCATTTCCATTACCTTTTATACTATTACTAAACACACTTCACAAAACTTAAAGACAATATAAATATATCTTTATACAAATTATGACGGTTTAATAATATATATGTTTAAAAATATATCGCTTGCAAAGACAAAAAAAACTATTTTTAAGTCTCCAGAAAAAATCAATTCCAAAAATTTGAAACTAATTATTACTAGGCGCGCCCTACGGTCTCGCCGCTAGCCAGTATTACCAGGCTGTCTGTCTGTCTTTCCATCACGCTAAAACTACTGAACCGATTAGAACGAAATTTGGTACACAGATGGTCTAGAGCCTGAGAAAGAACATAGGCTACTTTTTAACTGAAAAAAAGGGTTAAAAGAGGGGTAAGCCCCCCCTTCCCCCTTCAAAGTTTATATGAAAGTCCACGCGGAAGGAGTCGCGGGCAGCAGCTAGTTTTTCAATATTTGTATAGATTAATTATTATCTATACAATACTTCGCTATGCAAGACAAACACATGATCTATAAATCGCTTTGCAGTTACTACGAATACTTTTAATAAAACAAAACAAAAGAAATTACAAATATTTTTAACAAAAACGAGTCCACAAACAACGAATATATTTCGCAATGCAAAGTGCTATACAAAGTATATACCGATTATTATTTTTTTTTTTATATGATAGAGGGCAAACGAGCAGGCGCGTCACCTGATGTAAAGTGATCAGCGCCCCCCATGAGCACTCGCGTTGTCACGAGTGTGTTGCCGGCCTTTTAATTTTTATATATTAGGGGACAATTTTTGAAATTTTTGTAATTATTTAGCTAGATATTGAGATAGATTTCCCATCTGCTAAATGAGTCTTATGACAGCTATGACATATTTATTTATTTATTTTGCTTTAGGGACGCCAACATGGCGTACATTCATTCAACAATTACCATATAAAAATATATATATATATTTATATAAAGCAATAGAATGCAGCCACACTGTCGTGGACGCCATGCACACAAATTTATAAAAAACTAGCGGACCCGTGCCTACTTCGTTGGGCATAATGTTAACAATCCTTTTTTATATAACCTATAATACTCAACAATAATGTGGCTTTCTCCTAGTGAAAGAACGTTCAAAATTTTTAAAATTGCTTCAGTGGAACCCGATATTACCCCTTACAATTAAACAAACATATAACATTATTATAGGTTATTTAGAAATAAAAATTATTAATGCGACTCCCAATGGGCATTCATGACCGATATAATCTACCTACTTCGAGTAACATATTACTTATAAGTAATATTAATAGAACCAAGTGAAATCGCTAAGCATTGTCTTGTGTTAAATGTACATATTTTTATTCGTGATGGTCAACCATTATTTTAATATTTAATCTATAAGATTAGAACGATGAAGGCGAATTTATCAAAGCAAATTTTATTAAAAATCGATACAGCAATTCTCGAGTTATATCTAATGTAATTAACTAGACTACTGTGGCTTTATATTTTACGCAACTGACGTGGAATAACAAAACACGAATGACATCCAAACATTATGTTGTCTGTAAATAAGTAAGGTTTTTATTTACAACGAATCATTTAAATGCTTCTTTGTTTTCTTGTATCCTGATAAGAATTCAATTGAATAAAATACAATATCTGCCTATTTATTTAAGGCGGAGCAAAGTACGCCATGTTAGCTAGTTTTTAAGAATGTCACTTGGATTAGTGATTAAGAATGTCACTGAGATATAGTGACTAATAATGTCACTTAGATATTGTGATTAAGAATGTCACCTAGATACAGTAATTAAGCATATAGTAAATAATAATATCACTTACATGGCACAGGAGTGACGAACTTCTCCGGGTCGGTAGCTATCAATCGCCTCCTCAGTTCGTTCCTGCCGACCCCAGGCGCCCCTACAAGTACTATCGGCCTCACAAACCCGGGCCTCGGATACAATCTGGCCACTTCCTCATACGTGGGTATCATTTCTCTATCAAAGTCATCGTTTTCCTTAATATCGTAGATGATTTTCTTGACTTTGGGTGTAGATTTGCAAGGTAAGAGGGCGGTCGCGTTAGCGGTGGGCGAGCACGGAGTTTTAGGACTGCAGTCTGAGTTCGCGTTTGTAGGCGAGCAGAGAGCTGGTTTGCCTGAAATTTTTTATTAAAAATTTCAATAATTTATTGACAAGTATTTGCATTAGCGATTAACTAGGCTTGAATGAAATAGGCTTTTTTCGAGTTCTACAAGTTCATACGAAGACTTTTCGCCCGACGCTTCGTCTGTTCAATCAAATTTAATATTACAAGTCCATTGGAAAGTACCCTTGTTTGTACTTCATCTAATTGGTAAATTACGAAATACGCTTGTGAAATAAAATCTAAATGTTTTTACTTGACGAGCAGTACTTTGAATAATTAAAAATGGACAGTTGAGTTTGTCTCGATATTATTAGCGGTCCCAAAAATCTTTAAAAACATTTAAGATCGACTTTATATAGACGGATGCTCGTCCCAAAATAGAACACAAAGCTTTTAATCCCGTAGCTATTGCTATACAGATTTTTACAGGCATATTTAAGAAACCAAACGACTCTACTTGTTCCAATTTAATTAATACACGACCGGTTTCGTTATATAAAGTTTTTAATAACAAATATACTTAAAACGCAGTTTTATCAAGAATTAACAATAAATTTATTTTCTATGACACTTACCTTTATTACGATTTAGTGGTATACCATACAATTTATTCTCGCGGTTTGATCACATGTCTCTTAAGCATTCCGATCCTAATTATACTTAATTATAAGTAAGACATTAGTCTTCTCCACTTGTGTTACGGCAACAAGATAACTGATAAATATGAGATTGTATGTATGGTACATCCATGTTTGTTATTCTTTCACGCATAAACGGCTGGACCGATCTAGTTGAAATTTGGCAAGTAGGTAGATTAGACCTTGGATTAACACATAGGATTTTTATCCCGGTATTTCCACGGGAATTGATACAACGCGGGTAAAAAAACCACGGGGCGCGGCTTGTATGTATATACTTTTTTTAATAATTAGCATCACCCCACCCCTGAGAGACACAATTGTAAATAACAAATTTATATTCCGGTTTGGGGATCAAACCCACAACCGTCGGCGTAAAATGTAGATGTGAAACCACTGCGCCAAGCGGTCTTCTAAGTTGTGTACTTGAGGTCAAAATCTATATTCATCATTTATGGCATCTAAAAGTGATACATACCATCTATAGTCTGCGGGTCGGTCTGTCGTTCGTGTATAATTCGACCCTCTTGTAAGGCACGGGATGGTATAAGACCTGCTCTCATTACCCTGTCGCCTTCGCGACGAGCTTGCCACCTACAAATATATACATATCTTAGCAATATATGTATAGCAAGTAACATATGTATATGTAACTTGATAAAGTATAGTCATATCTTTAATCTATACCAATGTCGAAAACCTGGTTTCGCCCACGATATGAAGATACCCCGTGGCCGCCCTTGTTATATATATAACATGGAACTAACATCCGACCTCAAACACTAATATAATAAGTACCTATCCGGTCAATATTGAAATATTATTAATGCAAGTCGAAGAGAGACGTAGTTGAATTCTATTTTCGTTTGAGTATTAGTTCTACCCACTTACGGGTAATAACATAAATGAAGAGGAAATTTCAAAGCTACACCCACAATTATCCAACACAGAGATTGAACGTCAAATTAGTATGAAATATCGACAAAAAAGCACAGCAGGCACACTGTTATTGTGCCTACAGACCTAATTAATTCCACTTCATCCGATTATTAAAGACCTTTTTTACAATTTAACCCAGATCGAGGTATTGTTCAAAATGATACTTAGTCGTAAGTATGGGCTCGGTGTAACAATCGTTTCGTGCTTGTCAGAAAAAGGCATTTATCTTGGAATAAAAACATCTTTATTTGATGTTTAAGTAAATTTATTGCGTGCTTATTTTTGAAAATTATTTAAATTATGTGTTTATCTGCCCGTCAGGTAACTATTTAAAATAGAAATTTAATAGAAAATACAAATTACAATTAAGACAAATAATTAAGCTCTTCTTTGTAGTTGGTTGATATATCAATGTAATTAGAAACAGACTAGATGACTCGGTGAACTTCATATCACTCAATATTGGTATAAACTTGTCAAAAATTTTATTAAATAAAAATAAAAACCGACAAATGTCTGAACGCAACTATATATATATAACAAATGCTTAAAATACAAAATAAAAATCGAAACGGTATCAATCTCTTGGACAAGAGTTTGTACGTAGTGAGTGACACCTGAAAACAAACGCTATTCTGGGAGCTCGCCCTCAGGATAGCATTAGCTTAGATGGCACCCTTTGCTACGTTTCTTCCTGTTTCTTATTGATTGTTTATAATGTTTGTAATTAATTTAGAGTAGCAACAAACACTTACCAATAAGCATCGTCCTGCGAAACAATGTGCAGTATATCTCCCTTTTTGAAATTAAGGCCAGCCTCTTTGCAGGGAATGTACGGATCCTCATCGGAATTATAATTGAAAAGGGCACGAACCCGCACTTTCGATTCGCGGGAACCACCCTTCCCAAAGGACGGAACCAGTTTAAATGTTATTGTACCTTCAGAATTTTGCTGAAAATATTAAAGAGATTTTTTTAATTTATGCATTGCGTGAATGTTTATTTTCAAATGTATATGTGACCGGAAGATAACAGGAACAGCAAATTTTATAAATTTCCTAGGAAATTTATAAACCTTCGTAGGATTCTGAACGGGAGATCAATTGTATTATTTTACGACCACATTTTCGTAAATTTATCAATTTGCGACTTCTCGTGGTAAATTTGTCAACTTACGAATATCCATTCGTAAGGTTCTACATGGTTCGACCAATCACAGAAGAGCTTTTAATTTAACGCTTTTTAAAATACGGCAAATAACACACTGCTCTCTGATTGGAAAGAACATGTGACTTATTCAACCAATCAGAGCGCACATGGCGTTTGATTAATTATTGCTTACTTATTATTTTACGCGTGAGTTCGGCAAGTTTATAAACTTACGAAAATGTGGTCGTAAAATAATACAATTTATCCCTCGTTATAAATTATTTAAATTCTTCTAAATCTTATAAATTTTCTAGGAAATTTATAAATTTGCTGTTCTTGTTATCTTCCGGTGACATATATAATAGATTATGTCATATAGCGACTGTACTACGCCTAAAGTAGCCTAAGATCAGCATAAGAAAATTCGTAGAGGGTTATGCGACTCTACATTCCATTAGATGCACATAAACAACTGTATTCAGTTGTTTATAAATATGGTTCATAAAATGTGGTCTTTTTTTATTACAAAAATCAACTACAACAGATCATGTATTGTATGTAACATGTAACATTTTGTGACGATTAGTAGTGACTAATAATAAAAAATGTTAGTTTTTTACATAAACCGTAACATTTAACAAGACCCCCCCCCCCTCCCTAACTTGCGTTATGTAATACTTAATAGATCAAGTCATTTAGGACTAAATTTCCTTACACTTTACTTACAGAACTTTAAGAACACAAGAACCTTCTACACTACAGCTTGAACCAAACACATGTGCAATGTTTCACGTATGCTATGGTTTTGGTGTTGGTTTGTCCATACTTAATATTATAAAGTGAGTCTAATTGTCTCTCTTTCACGGAAAAACGGCTGGACCGATTTCGTTGAAATTTGGTATGCAGGTAGATGATACCCTGGATTAAAACAGGATACTATTTATCCCGGCTTTGCCCCGGGAACGGGAACTACGCTGGGAAAACGCGGAGAGCAGCTAGTTATATTATGATTTTAATAAATAACTATAATAGAGGGTAGTTCAATATTAGGTACACGGTGGTTTTCATCACGTACCAATATATCGAGGACATCAGCGGGCGTCTTGTTCTCGACACTGATGCCGTTCACTTCTATAACCTCGTCGCCGGCGTGAATGAGGCCGGATCGGTCCGCCGCACCTCCGTGCATCACACGAGCTATCACTATCTTACCCGTCTCCTCGTCTGTCTTTATTGTCGCACCCTGAAAAGAAATTCCCTTTATCTGGACTGGGAACGAGTAAACTCGAGTCGAACATTGACCAAACGCTTTTGTCATTAAGGAATAATATAAACCTTGTTTAAAATGTTAGATAAATCATTCTGCCGGGGGTAGGTCTCTATCGCAGGAGACCGACTGGGTGGGTACCCCCACAATGTCAGACATTCTACCGCCTGAACAGTGATGTGAAAATGTCACTGTGCTCCGGTCTGAAGGGCACTGTAGCCAGCGAAATTACTGAGCTAATGAGTCTTAACATCTGACGACTCAAAGTGGGGAGCGTCGGTGTAGTGCAACCCTGCCCGGAGTTGAGCTTTATAGCAAAGTTCCGTATAGCACTGCATTGGCTATGGGCTGGCGTTACTCTTACCATCAGGAGTGCGTCCAGCTCGTCTCCCCTCTTCATATTATAAAAAAAATTAATAATTTATAATAATAGGATTATTTTTTAAACGCCCCATCTAGTAGGAATATGAAAAGACGGCGAAGGATATTGCCGTTTTCAGATCGATTATAAAACATTAAAATTAATTATTTCGATAGAAGATACTTATTTTAAACATAGATTTTAAAAGATACCACATCCCTAACTATTAAAAAATATTGAATAAAATAATAAAGCTTTCACCATATTAACAAATTCATAAGCTTAACTGAGATAAATAAGGCACAAAGTTACATAACATAATAACCTTAAACTTAAAAATAAGCCATTTGTATTGTGTACCAAAATAATGATGTAAGAATGTAAATTATTTAAATAAAACTCTAGTACTAAGGGGCGAACAAAAAACACAATACAAATTGTGCCAACATGTAGAATTAGCAGCTAATGAATATAAAAAGGGTATAATAAAAAATGGGACTATGTGAACGAATCAAAGGTTTAAATAGGTATAAAATTATGAATCAAAATGATGAGTGAACAATATAAATAATCATGAAACTTACCACGATTGGCTCTGCGCTCTGAGCTCCACCCTTTTGATAAAAGATTAACATTCAATAAACCCAAATCAAATGAGAAAGCTAAGATTGTTTTGTTTCAATTTAGTCCCATTGTGTACATAATCATTAATATTGTTTTAAGTTTAAACTACATTTATAAACATACATAGTACATAGTTTGTTACATGTATTATTATTCGTCTCAAATTTTATATGAAATTTAAATCCCAATATAAATAAATTAAGTATATAAACATCATATAGATACATAACATATTTATTTATATTTTTGATGGTGTTTGCAATTGAATATAGCTGCTATTTCTAAATGATAACACTCCTTGCTATGAATGGTAGCTTAATGTCACTCTTAAGAAGTAATTCACGTTATATTACGTAATATAGTATAGCTTCATTGACCATATTAAATTTACGAAAAATAGTGAAATTCCTGTAAAATTCCATACAGATGTCACTCATCTTGTGCATATAAGAATTATTACAGTGTGCATTAAATGTAAAGTGTCATGATGTAATGTATGTAGTTTTAAACAGTTCTAATAAAATCAACTAGGCTATAGTATCATTTTAAATAAATATGGAATTATAAAACAATTAGCTTTAACTAGCTGTTGCTCGCGACTTCGTCCCCGTCGGATTTATTTCTATTATTATGTTATAGTGAGTCAATCTTAGAAGATAGACATATATTGTCCCGGACTTTTTTTTAGATCATTTAAAGAGGAATAATTCTTTCATACATATTATTTTTGTATCTTGAACCGTTTTCGCAGCGCACGCAAAGGAAGCCCTCAACGATGAAAAATTTTCCCCGTTTTTTCCATATTTTCCATTATATCTTCGCTCCTATTAGTCGCAGCGTGATGTTATGTAGCCTAAAGCCTTCCTCGATAAATGGTCAATTCAATAAAAAAAGAATTTTTCAATTCGAACCTGTAGATCCTGAGATTAGCGCGTTCAAACAAACAAACAAACAAACAAACAAACAAACTCTTCAGCTTTATATATTAGTATATAGTATATAAGTAGTAAGATTCAGAAAGAAGTTCCCTGAGAGAAGAACTGACCATCAACCCTGGTGGTTACTCTGTTTGATATTCAATAGTCCATATACAAATAAATAGCATATGAAAAGCAAACATAGTCTTAGAAAGTATGGCCATAGATCTTATTTATGTCTATGTATTTTTACTTTTAAATGTATTAACTACTACCTGCTGCCCGCGACTCCGTCCGCGTGGACTTTCATAGAAACTAACGCTTTTTTTTCAGTTAAAAAGTAGCCTTTGTTCTTTTTCAGGCTCTAGACCATCTGTGTACCAAATAAAAAGTTTCAACCCCTCGCGCAACCTTTTGGGGGTTGATTTTAAAAAAAGTAGCCTATGTCCTTCCCCAGGTTTTAGACTATCTGTATAAAATCTATCTATCTAAATTTCGTTCTAATCGGTTTTGTAATTTTAGCGTGATGGAAAGACAGACATACAGTGTACAGACAGAGTTACTTTCGCATTTATAATATTAGTATGGATAAATCAATTCTAACACATTTTATTCTTTAATATATATTTTTTGGAAACACACCAGCAACCCACCCAAACGAAAGTGACCACTTTCGTATATTCGTATATACATAGTGACCCAATTCATATATTCAATCAATCCAGTTTGTGCTGTCTTTGATAAATTTGCAGACTTATAGTTGTAACGTTACTTTTTCTTAGGTTAAAACTGAGATATCTCTTAGACTAAGATAAAGAACATTCAAAAATTACTTTAATATACATTTTCAACGAAGTACCTTCTATAAAATGGCCATATTTTAAGCAATAGCACTTGACGTACATTAAATTAAATTAAATTAAATTTTATGACAAACAAATGTATTCTGTGAATTGGAGAATGTGTATTGTATAGTAAGTGTATATTTAACAAGTGACATCAGTGAAGTCATCTTCATGACTTCTTTAATGATGTGTAAATAGCATGGCTAAACAAGACAGTGATGTCGCAAATTGCTTTTTAAAACAATACATACCAGTGGTTCATCACTCTTAACTAACTGCACAATCTTTACAGTCTCCTCATCTTCGTCAGCGTCTGGTGGAACATCAGGCAAATGAGGGTAATAATCCTTCTGGGCCACAGCATCATGTGTACATAGAATTGCCTGTAAAAGGAGACATTATTACATCCTGATTCCTGATACACATAAGCTTTTTCCTGTAAATAATGTAAATGTAAGAGAAAATGCCATACAATATTTTCTCAACCTATTGGTTTTTCCTTCCGAAGTTCCTTATCGCGCGTAGCGTTAGGGACCTAAACGGAATAAAATTAAGACAATAATTTTAACGACACTTTTTGCTATAGTTGTAAGCCGTGCCGTGTGCGCATGTTTCTCTGTCTGTGTCTCTCAGTTATTTTCATTTCATCTTTCTAATAAAATTCCTTGACTAATTAATACAAAATAAGCGAAAGGGACACAGGGAAGGAAAGAACTTCATCAGGTGTCCCTTGACACCCCTCAATTTTTTTTTATAATTTTCTTTCCACAATTAACTCGAGTCTTTCTGCCAAATTTAAAATTTTTTCGCATATAATCGAAGAACAAATTTCTACACATATTTTAAGAAAAAAATATTATGGGTAGTCAGAGAAGTTATTAGTTAATATTTAAAATATTAAATAGAATGAGATTGCCATACCTGCAAATGGGGCTTCTGTAGAAGGCTCAACAGCTCCTGGAATTCTTTCGACACAGTCTTAAGTTCCCCAAACATTTCCAATACTTCTAATGTAACTTGCATAGCATTTGATAACAAGGGATAGAACTTATCATCTCGTCCTTTTGCCACTATTTTATTATGCACTTGGACTAATGCATGCAACTGTTTTGACTGCAATAATTCACTTAAGAATGCTACATCTTCACCATCTGACTGAACCTCTTTTAACGAACTTAGTAACCTTATCAATGCTGTAATATATTATGAAAATTATAATTTTATTTTTAATATGAATCATAGCAATTTTATAAATTGATGCGTAATGGAACTACACGTAAGTAATAAAACTACGCGTAGGAGAAAAATAATTAGTTTCCGATTCATAATATTGTTTTTTTATTACAACATAATTGGCTAAAAATTAACTTACAGGGATCCCAATTCTCAGTAGTATTGGGCATCATCATCTTTACTTCCACTTGCTACAAACTTGCTACCATATAAAATTACTTATTGAGTATTATATCACTTCATTCACATTGCCCTAATATTAAATCATAGATCTATACAAAAATATGTATGAACAACGGATTGAATTTACGAAAGGGCACATTTTGAATAATTGTGATGCGAATCCATCAGCTTTGAAAGCGAAATAGAATCAAGGGGAATTTATAGAGAAGAAATAATTTGTCTAATTGAAAGTTGGAAGTGAATCTATAGTGTTAAGTAAATGAGGAGCAGGAAGAAATATCTCCCAGTCCCAAAGTCCTAAGTTACACAAATTCTGACAGATCACAGAACTATCATTGTAATTATTTGTGATTGACCAAAAAGTACAAATGAAAGAAGTAGAATAATAAAGAAGTAAAGTAGTTAGTTTATTACATCGTTTTAAATTTAAGTTTATTCTAAACAATGAAATGGTTAATTAGATTTAACAATAAAAACATTTATCTCACAAAGTATCATTCCTTACACTGAAAAACGTACCTATATGGCTATTATTGCAGCCATAAACATAGTGTTGCTAGATTTCGCTCTACAAATTTAATATAAAATATATTAAACTTATATTTAGAAGATCAACTGCTATTCTAACTGATTAATAAACTTGTAGTTTTTAAATTCCTATGGATTTCATAGGGAAAAAGTATATACATAGATGCTTTCCTTATTTTGTTGTCAACCTTAAATGTTTTTGCAGCGCAACACAAATCACAAAACAGTTTGTATATCTAGAAATATCGCAAAGGGCGCATGCCCTAAAATCAAGTGATTATTCGAGCTGCGAAATATAATAATTCTTCATACAAAAATTATTAAAAATATTTTAAGTGATAAACGTATTGCTTACTTTTATAAGGTGAGAAAAAATATTCTGATACATCTCGTGAACACGTTACATATCTGTAGTATCTATAATTATAAATGAAATCATACAAAAACCGGCTCTATACCAATAAGCCAATGGCGCTAGTGAATCGATCGGTATCTAGTGTACAATTACTTACTAGTGGGTGTTCAGTGTTCACAAAATAGTAACTTAGGTTTTAAGTTCTACTCGGTCTATGTCAAAAAGAAAATCATACTCGGATTCGTAGATCTTAAAGTAATATGTGGTGTTAATAGGTCGATGTAACATAAAAAAACAAATTGATTGTAAATTATTTTAAATCAGACTTAATACATTTTGTTGACGATTGTTTTGTGTTGTGTGTTCAATATTTTGTATTTAGGGCTGGAAGAAAACCATGTCCGAATTAGAACTAATCCTGGATAAAAATTAGGTATGGCGTATTTATAAATTTATTTAAAACTTCTACTCTGTGTAGCAGACATTCTGCTAAGTTATTAGTTGTTACGAGAACATTGGAAGATAAAACATGTTGGTTTAATGTAAACAAATGACCATTGACTGTTAGATGTTTTTATCGAAAAATTCGTGTTAAAACATTCGCATTAACAATTCTTATTTTTGCTTGCATAAATTAAGAAAAGTTTAAGTGCTCATTTGTCAAAAAAATTGTAATATGGATGATGTGATGTTACTAGAATAATAATAGAAATCTTGATGTGCATGATGTCATTTATAATAAATGTTTGTAGGTTGTAACATGATATGAATTTAGATGTATGTATTAGTAATTATACATGCATACTATATTGTTGGTCAATACTCTTCTTAAATTACACTTGCTTATTATCATTTTAGTAGGACTTGCTGTCTTATTCACTTAAATCTTCAATGAAAAAGTTATAATAAAAGGTGAACACTAAATGTCATTATTTTTGTTTTATTATCTGTATTATATTAACTTTAATGTTGAAAATTAAATCTCATAATAATTATGTTTTGTTTACAACTCATTAGTAACATTTTAATTTTTTTTTCTCTCAAAATAACTATAATGATTAGGCAAGGCATGTAGACATGCTAATAACTCATTGTTGCTTACAATTATCATGGTCAAATTTGTATATACTTATCTAAAAAAATACATTTTGTAGTAACTGTAAAACTCAAAAATTAATGTAAGATGATATGTCAGTATTTATTAAAATATTTCATTGCTTACGCCTAAATAAAACACAAAAATTGTGTTTTTTTTTAATTTTTACATAAGTCGTTTAAAAAGCTTAAAATCTCATGTCAATCAAATATACTTTAAAATAAAGACCACACTTTTACTTTAAAGTATATTTTATAATTTTTCATAATTTCCGATTATAAAAAAAGATTATTCCTATTACCTTGACTTTGATTTGCTGATTTAAGTAAAAATATTGTAATAATTTGTATTACATTAGAGATCAGCCCTGGCTTCACACACATATATGATGCATGTATTATTCATATAAACCTTCCTCTTGAATCACTCAATCTATTAAAAAAACGGCATAAAAATTATACATATAATAAGCATACAAAGGGACCAACCAACAGGAGGACATTGTTTTATACTATGTTATGATTTATATAATAAAGAAAATAAAAAATTGTCATAGGTGTAAGAAATGCTTAATGCCGGTCACGAGGTTTAAGCCGGTGCCGGCTAACGAGTCATCAGCATCAGATGAGGAGTCAAAGTTGGAGCTCTATCTGCAGAAACAACTTGAAGAAGATGTCGCCAGGTAATTATTAATTTTAATTGCTATATGACTTTGCCATATGCTGACACTAACTTTGATTATTGTTGTACGAAAACACTTTAATTAATTTAATATCTATTGAAAACTAAACATTGTTCTTATAAGATAAGACTGTTTTAATAAGATTTTATTATTAAGTTGAATAATATTTCAATCCATAAATTAAATATCCACTGGTGTTTGACTGCAAATTTTGTGCTTTTTTCTTCTATATTTAATAGCTTGTCCATATATCATAAACTTTATTTAATATGGCATACAGAGTAAAGCTTGGATATAAAACTTGCTAATGATGGCTTTTTTGATTAGTTCAATTGAAAATACAATTCTCGAAACGAGAATAATATACAAAATAAGCATGTTTGTTGCATAACTTAATAAACCTTTGACTTTATTTAATTTTGAATGTTTTGTGATAAATTTATTACTAATTTTGTTCCTATTAATAATTATCTTGTAACAAAACTAACAAATATGACGACCCCTTGGCGCAGTGGTAACACAACTGCTTTCTGCGCGAAGGGTCGTGGGTTCGATCCCCACCGAAAAATATATTTGTAATTTACATTTGTATTTTTCTGGCGCTGTGTATAAATGTCCTAAAATATTTATTTATTTAAATAATGTAGAAGAGTTTTGTAGAGTTGTTTTTGAATTAAAACAAAAATTTTTGTGCTAGGAATGCCAAAAAAAATATATCTTTAACTTTAAATTATTACAAAAAGTACTCTTAGTAAGATACCCTTATGAGTATTACTTATATATAGCAACACAATTTTTTTGCTTTTTTGTTTGTGTTTTATAGAAAAACCGTTCCTTTATTATATAAGGAAATTAGAATGTATTATAGAATTTTAAAAATGGTAATAAATTAAAATTTAACTCTACAAACCTATTCTCATCTGTTTACAGAATATTTGATGAATCTATTTATTCCGACCTTGAAGTGGTGTGTGGGAAGCTTAAGATACTAACCCATACTTGTATACTTAAAGCACGAACAAATAAATTTTATCATAACCTTCAAACTATCTTACATGTCAATATTGAACGCCATACTTTTGATGAAATCTATTCATTCATAAGGTAAACAATAAAAACAAAGCATACAATGTCATAACATACTTCTTTAATACTTAATGATTATAATATTTTGTTTTACAGTGATGCATATACTGAATGTGACATTAAAACTCAAGAAAGGGAAATTATAAAATATTTAAAGAGCAACTTCATATTTTTAAATACTGATAAATCTAAAGCTGGTTACGCAAAAGAAGACGAAGCTGATGTGTTTTTAACCCCTAAGTGCGTAAGTCCCTATGCGGAAGGTAAAATACTAAAGGTTAATGGTACCAGTCCGAATACTGAACTAACGAGAGAATATTATGCACTTGTACCATTAGAAGGTAACTTATTGGAACAAGAACTAAGTGAACAAGACGCTCTTTCTAATGCATTTCATTCTATAATACAAACCCAAAGCAAAGAACCTAACTCTGGAAACCTTGTACAACACGTTAAACCTACTACCCTTTCACTTGTCTCTAGTCATTCATCCAAAACTGTTAAACATTCCATTAGTTGTGATATTATAAGTAATTGTCGAATTGAAAACACTAATGTTGTGGATAGCCAAGTAAGTAAAGAGATTAATAATCAAAATAAATATGGAATAAAATCTATTTTACCCTTAGAATCAAAACATACTACCGAAAACGTTTTAAAAAAGTCAACATATACTGATTGTAAAATCGACAGAGCATTAGACTCTACATGTTCCCCAGATAGTTTAATAACCGACGATCCTAGTTCTTCTTCAGACTATTTGTCTGCTGCGTTTAACTGTTCCCCGGGATTGGTTTCTACAGAATTCTTTCCTCAATTAAATGTTGGGGAAAATTTTACCAAAATGGATAACATCTTCACATCATCTGACTCTGGTTTGGAAAATACTGGACTGTTGGAGAGCCTCAGTAGTCATAAAGATGTAACATTGACTGATTTTTCATTGACGGAAAGCGCTTTGCATGAATCAGGCACCGACGATCAAAATCCTTCCATAGATTGTACATCCAACTCCTTTGCAGAGTCTGATCAATGTATACGATTCAGACAATTCGATACTAACGCAGATACATCTTTAAGGAGTCTTACTTCCGTGGGAAAAGAACCGGAAGGCAACGGCCATAATGATACACAAAGAAAACCTAATGATCTAGGATATTCAAAATGTAAGGAAGAAAAACAACGTCAAAACGAAGAAATCGTTATTCTTGAATCGTCGTCTGTCTCATCTGAGACAGGATCGTGGGAATCAGTCTTTCCTCCAAGGGGTACTGATAAAGATATATGTGAAAAGTTTTTGAAAAATGAATGTCAAGTATTAAGTGATCACCAAATTTTTTCCAAACAAGATAAGCCATATAGTCCACAATCAAACAATTTAGAAAAAATGGAATGTAAATCAACACCATGCTTCATTGATGCCTCAAGTCTTGTAGATGAAGAAGAACCTATAAAAATAAATGTTAGCAATGAACAAAACAAAAACACACCGAAACCCGATCCGTCATTAATTCCTACTCAACCAGTTCCCTGCTCTACGGCACATAAACTAGATACAAGTCCTAATGATTGGTCTGAAAGTAATGACAACGATGACTCTTTAGAACAAGCGGACAATAAAGACCCGGATTCAATTCAGAAAGATTTATCACCTACAATTTTTGAAATGACACCCATTACTGAAGATTCATTGTGTACAAATGCATTTGAAAATGCCGTAAAAAATAGGGAAAAAGAGGCTGAAACTAAAAAAAATACTGATTCCTCAATTAATACTGAAAGTTTATCATTTGCAAGTACGGTTTACGTTGCTACAACGCCGCACAACTCAATTTTGTCTGTAAATGCACCGGCAAAGGAGTTTGATGTTGAAGAAGCCAGTAATGAAGGTTTACCTTTGTGTGGCAAAGGCCAAATGAACCTAAAAAAAACAAGGTGTGATGAATCTTCCCCCATAGTTTCTGGAGGCTCCTCATTAGTATCGTATTATGACGTTGATAGAACGTCAGATTACACGAATGACTTCCCAAACTTGCATGATAACACTGTCACTTCTTCCTGGGTAGTGGATATGTCATCTACTCCAAAGCCAGAAGAGAGGGATATGAAGAATCAAGTAACTAAAAAACCTGGAGATAGAGTGTGTGAGGGCTTAAAAAATGAAAGTAGAGATCGCCACGACAGCAATAACAGAAGTCGTGGATCAGTAGATTCAGACAGTAGTGAAAAGTCAAGTCACAAATTTTACATCGATCTATCAAGTTTACCAGATCCGCTACCCCCCAAGAAAAGTGTTGACGCTGATAATACTAATGAGAAAAAGAATATATTTTCTATGTACATTGATTTAGGGGATAAAGGACCAGTAAAAGAAATGCCGGTTAGATTATCATCTTCATTGAATGTTAAAAAACAAAGCGAGAGCAAAGCGTCTCCGAAACCATGTAAATGTTTGAATGACAATGAAACCGTCTTCGAAGAAATTGAATCTTTATGTAATGATCCTAACATAAGTATAACGGAGATTACAGAAAAGGCGAAATCAACTAAAATGAATGAAATTATTGAAAAGGAAATTTTAAAAGAGAAAAAACATTCTCGAAGTGTGAATGGGGAAAACAGATTAAAACAAAACGCAATACCTGTTATTCACGAAGAAATAACTCATAAATCTTCTGGAGATCTTTTCGTGAAGTTGTCAGATTTGGATAAACCTATTCAAAAATCAGAAGTATCTGTACACGGGATGCAAAGAGAAAGGGGCGGTATGGATGTGAGAATGACAAGATCGATTCCAGATAATAATTGGGGAGAACAAAATTCTTCCATGGCGTCCCGGTCTATCGAAGCGCTAAGTTCATTTCACTCGGAAAATGCACTTAGCTTAAATCGACTGTTTCCTCATTTGAAAAATGAATTCAGCAAAAGTATGCCGGGGTCACTATCGGCAAGGACGAGGTCGCCGTTTAGACCGAGCACTATTACAAGTCCCGGGGAGGTAGAAGAACAAGTTTCTGATGTCTCTGAACTCAGCAGCGTGCAGAGTAGTATGTGTCGATCAGTCGTGGGTAAGTATTATTATTTCCTATATTTTAATCAATATACACAAATGTGGCAGACATTACCGAAAATATTATTTCAGAAAATAGCACCACAGAGGAAACCAGTCAAACGTCGAGCTTAATTGAAAACTGTCAATCCCGATTAGGTCAAGATTTATTGCGTATGTTCTTAGAAGAAATCGCTCCAGATGTAATTGTAGAAGTGTCGGGGAAAAGAATTAAGGCTCATAAATGTATTTTATCATCAAGGTAAACTAATCATGAGAATTATTGTAACTCTCATACGTTGGTAATTAAATTTTTACGCAAAAATGCAATAAATACGATAAAATACAATATTTTTAACTTCTCATAATTAAATATT
Organism: Eurema hecabe; assembly: GCA_026213755.1. Lineage (NCBI taxonomy): Eukaryota > Metazoa > Arthropoda > Insecta > Lepidoptera > Pieridae > Terias > Terias hecabe. The sequence continues at coordinate 2,298,523 of JADANM010005835.1, forward strand.
TGATTTGGGTTATAAGTAATGTACTTTATTTCATAGATGTCAGTATTTCGCCGGTATTCTTAGCGGAGGATGGGTCGAAAGTGCAGGAAATGTGATAGTTTTACCTCCGTAAGTATTTCAATTTTATTCGGTTCAGAGCTTTAAATTTGTTTGCAATATTGAAATAACTTCTAAGTAATATTCTCATTTATAATAATAACTGTAAAAGTAAATCAGACTGTCGTAAAAAAAAATTGAATTGAGTAAATAATGTTGCCTATTGAACAGCAAATATAACAACGATTTTTTACTTTCTCCTTCGAGTGAAAGTTACCTAATATACAATGCAAACATATGCTCGTCAAACTCATCCTAACGTGTATTTAAGGTTTTCGTTCAACGTCGTACATTTTGCGTTGTGCCATATATATTCTGGTTTGTCGACGATACCGGATTCTATAAGTATCGTAGAGTTGGCTACCATTGCAGACATGCTTGGCCTGGAAGGTCTAAAGGAAGCTATCATGTTTACCCTAAAAGCCAAATACTGTCATCATTTCCATAGAGTGAGTTTTCTTATTTTACAGTTTATATTTTCTTCAAAGCAGTACAGATATAGCGTTAAAGCAAAAAAATAATAAAAATAAAGTACCACTTAAAGATAAACTATATTGCAGCCATGTCAAGTTTGCACCGCAGGAGTATTGGAATGTTTTCCCTTATCTTCTGTCTATGGTCTCGACGACCTCTACCGCAAATGCTTAAGATGGATCACAAAGTATTTCTCCAAAGTTTGGCCCACCAAAGCATTTGCTACTCTACCAAAAGAACTACTGGATAAATGCTATCAGGAGCATATCGTTAATTTATCCACGGAAAATCTTATCGAAACCGTGTACGGATGTGGCATTACGGGTAAGTATTGTTATTTGGACATTATCTTATCGATAAACATTTGAGTTATGAACAACTGCATAGTTATAAAATATGGCCGTTACATAACGCTTTGAATATTATAATATGAAACTAGTTTAAGCATGTTGTACATTCAAATCAATTTTTACAGACGATTTATAGATACAATCTTAATTAATGTAAATCTACTTAGTTTATTATAATGTAGCCTTTAATATTCATTCCTAATAAAAATTTGTTAACTTGTATCCAAATTTTTGTTAGATTTCGTAACTATATCAATCATTTGAAATATTTCAGTTGCTTCCTTGCAAAACAGTCGATGGGCAGACATAGTAGCTCGTATGTGTAGGCGATTAGTTAACGCAGCAGCGCATTTTGCAGCGCCGAGACTAGTGTGTGTCTTGGAGATGATATCAACAATCTCTAACGACGCCCCCCCCTCTGCCAAACAAGCCTTAGACGATTGTTTAACAGCTGCCATTGAATGGGCTCCACCTGACGAAACATGCCGTGCCTATGCTTTCCTCTCCAATCTCGTCAGAGAAATAAGGAGCCACCAGTATTCTAAACCAGATCTTATTTCCAACGGCAATGAACCATCAAAAATAACAGACCCTAATAATCTGCTCTTTACACACGCTGGTAGCTGGCGCCTTCAGTGTGAAGGCACTCTGGTTAGAGCTGCACCCCGTGTTGTGGGGACGCAAGCGTTCAAAGATTTGCCTTCAGACTTGCGTAAAAGACTTCGAGAACTGGGGTGCATTATGTACGGGCCACAAGCAATCCCAATAACTTCCTCGCCTCTTCAAGATAGAAAATCCAAGAGCGTTTATCAACACAAATCTAATAAACCAATCAATTGTACCAACGCCACAAGGAGTCTAGATATGGAACAAGTGCGGCAATCCTTTGTCCCGTACAAGGCGAAACCGACATCTGTAGTCGCCTCGGACAAAATTAAGAGTAATAGTGAAATTCGTGACAAAAAGAACAACAAATTTATTCCTCCAAAAGTGAGAACCACAAAAGCTCAGGAGGAACGCGCCAAATTCAATCAGATAAAAACAAATCTGTCACAAGATAGATTAAACAGTAAAGCTCGACCACATCCATTTGAACATACGAAACCTCGATACCTGGAACCGAAGCCTTGCAAAGACGATAGCAAGAAAATGGCAACAAAGAAGCTGATCAATAAAATTGTGTCTTCCAGTGAATCTTCACGTAACTCGAGTCCGGTGCTTGCGCGAAATATAAGGACTCATTGTGCAAAGTCTAAAGAAACGAAAACGCAAACAATGTCTCAGGATAGTTTGGCAACAACATCCCGTCCGAGAACGGCAGAGCCTTCCACTGATTCCTTAAGTGAATCCCAAACGAGCAACAAGTACGCTACTTACACGAAGGCGAAACATACCTGCCGTGGGTCCGTAGAATGTAAGTAAACTATTTAATCTTTGATTTTTAATTTTGAAGTCATGTCTTACCGTCCATCTCGTATTCTATAACCGTTCTCATATTTTTTAACCGTTCATCCGTCCTTTACAGCAGTGCGGTCCTCGAAATGCGTAATATCATCTTTAAACAACTCCACCAACAAAACAAAAATACCCGTATATTTAAATCAAAACTCGGTGTCCAATAGTAACGAATTCAAGGAGCAAGTGTCGAACAAACGACAGAACGTCATTCCGAATCGAAACTCGGATGCCAAAGTAAATGTAGCGTCTCCGAAATTAAAGAGCAAAAGTTACTTACGCAGCGTACCAGGGTCGTTGATGAATGCTACAAAGTCCAGTTCGGCAAAAATGGTAAATAAAATAGTCAAAGATGCGCCATTTACTAACAAAGTCAAACAAAAAACGGCAACAGCAAACAATTCTAAACAAAATGACTCCGATCGTTCGCGGGATATCCCTGCCATGGGTCGTTCTGGAACTTTCTTGAAGGATGAACCGACTTTCGGTGATAAAACAACTAATATCGATATAGGCCAGTAGATGAAATTTAGGCCTAACGCTTATTCCAAGCATCACGACAGGTTTTAATTTTAATGTACTTAATAGGTAGATAGGAGTAGAACGCTCTAAGGAGTACTCAGGAGTACTTACATTGTCGATAGAAAGACCAGAAAACAACTCTTAGTATTGGAGTAGAAATTATCTTAATTGTCATGGAACTGAAACTGAACCTGTCTTGATGTGCGTTTTGAAGCTTCAGGCCTAAATCGGTTCGCTTTCTGTACTTATTTA
>JADANM010005835.1:2301771-2313855 GCA_026213755.1 Eurema hecabe
AAACTTTCGTTACACTAGATCGGCTTAATACCTTAAGTAGGATTAGATCCGACCAAATTTTTTGCAAGTATTTTATATGCTTAGATATTGTAAAAATCTTCCCCGTTTAGGCACTGTACTGTAAGAAGTTATGCTTGTTTCGTTTTTAATAAGTTTATCCTAACCCAATGATCCTCCATTGTCAGGTTTTAGTTAAAAAAAAATCGTAATTGCAACCATACTTATAATATAATAATTCGGGTTAAATTTATTTATTTGCAGGCTCCTCGTTTCATGTCTGTTATCGTAACTCTTATATTTTTATCCTTAACATAAAGTACAAAACGTAAACTAAATAACAAACCTCAAAAATATCCCATTTGTAAACTTTTACTGTACATTAAGACTAGTTCGTTATTCAGAGTATTCTTCATTATTAATGTACTAGTTTCATTTAATTAAATTTTACCTTAACCAGACTAACTTATATATATTATAATTTATCTTTATTTACTAATATTTATATTTAACTATTTATTTATGTCATTGTATACGGATATATCCGTTTTTATTTTATGTGAGACCAAACCATTTACAACTTATTTCTTGGAATATTTGTTGTACTAGCTTCGGTCCCAATTTTTGCGACAATTTCGTTTACACTACAAGTAGTGGTAGTACCTCAAGAGGTATCAACGTATTATATACGTAATATATTATGTAGTACTATTCAATATCAATCGATAATAGTAAAGTCAAAATGCTCTTTTTGTCAAATATGGCCTGGGCTAAGGATTTGTTCCCTAGTCTGCAATATAACCATACTTTATTATAACACGCCTAACAATATACTTGCTTTTTAAGAAAAATGCCCTTACCGATAACCGAGTAACATGATATGGAGTTACAAGTGTATAGCAGGTTTCAATCAGTAAGCGAGACATCTATAGGCTGGGCTCAAGATGTCTGCTATGAATTTATTTGTTGCTGGGTAAATATTTGTAGTTGTATTATCTTTATGTTGTCGCTACACATTTGTATGAAATAGGTATTTCATTTATTATTATTACTCAAACCGTTTACATTAAATCACATTTTAACATCCATTAAGTAGATGGTAAGCTTACTAGGCCCACGTGATATTTTTATAAGACACTAACACTATACGCCTATACAATTGCGACAATTTTTCGTGTCGTCATTATAGATTCGACTTATGTCACGCAATCGACAATTTCTAAGAACATTCATTGTGTAAAAATATGTTGAAAGTGACATTACCGCATGTACATTGTTTAAGTCATCCAATTATAATTTATAATAATCGTTAATAGCTAACTAATCATCACGTAGATTTATGGAATCTCTTACCTTATATTAAGTTGCTATGTACTTCGCTGTAGATAAAGATGTGTATTATGTAAAATTATAATTTTATCAGGATGTAGTTTTTAAGTTTAATTTATTCAATTCGAAAATAGTATTCATGTTCGACTAACGTATAATCATTGACTCACACATGCCTGAAGCATCGTGCGCTTGGATTTGTATAAATTCACACCACCATTTCTAATTTTTGTAACTACTATATAAATATGTAAATCAAAATTATCCAGCAGTTTATTAAAAAATAACTTAATCTTCATTTTTTTGCATTTTGTCGTCTAAAACAAGTATTATGGCATTTTAGGAACAATTTAAGGTGTGTATTATGTTGTTCTATAAGATATTATTGTTAATGTTTGAATTGTTTAAACTTTAAATACTATATGATGTCCAAGCGCGCTCTGCTCTGTTAACAAAGAAATAGAATACGTATTTTAATACATTGATTAGGATTAACTCAAATTGATCTCAATGATGCGCAGTATTTAAATGTTTAGGTTTCTGGTCCTGCATCAGCCATTGTTTATAGTTGGACAACGTAGGCCATGTTTTATTTTTGTATATTAATGTTTTATAATATATTAATCTATTAGAGCTTAATGTTGTATAAGTAAAAATAATCACAAATATTTATCGTAATAATTATATTTCGAAATTTCGGTTCGCCTCTAAGGTTAAAACCGGTCAATGGACTGTTATGAACTATTGCGTTGGGAATTACACAAAGAAAGCAAATCGGCAATTATTTTAGTAAAATATGCAATATGAACTTATCATCTATGCTCATCGCAAAATCGATGAGCAGTTGAAGAACAAGTAAACGCATTGTCTGGTTTTAGTGTTAGAGCATTTTAAATGGTCGTGCAAATTGTTATGTAATTTAATTATTTTATTTAAACTTCTAAAATGAATATAATGTGCATTTAAAATGTTGTTTTATTTAAGAATCACCGTCGACACAACGTTGACATCGTAACAATTTTTAGCAAAAGATTGTGACCTTTATCCCATGAAATGATTTAAACAGTACTTTATATTTCTACCTTACACACTGTAGTCATGTATAAAAAAGTGTTTGATGAAAATTGGATAAACTTATATCAATACGTACAGTAACAAATCATAAACAATATAAATAATCATAAATTAAGTCTTTTATTTCAGAAAACGATACAATATAGCATAATAGTTTAATATAACAACAATACCACACGGAAATTTTTAATTATACTATAGATGATAAAAAAAACGAAGGTTTATATAATGTGTCAATAACCTTACCCCAAAAACAATCGTCAGGACATTCTCATAAGCAGAAATATAATCGCTAAACAACAACAGGAATAATATACAAGTCCTTGTATGTCACGAAAGCACGAAAGTTGTACGACAAGTCCAAACGTTCCAAACTACCATACTCGTTGTAACACATTATGATTATTCTTATAGTTTTGTGCTATATTCTATATAAAAAAAAAACATTATACTTCTTTATTCGATACAAAATAGCTTCATGTCAATCGCGCAATATACAAATGTTTATGAATAACTGTCATATATGCCATCTAATATAATGCATAGAAAAAAATAAAACGATTATTATTTAATTAATATTTGACTAAGGAATAGCTCATTTTGAAAGTGTAAGATAGATTTCAACATAAATATAATTGTAAACATTTTTTATTACAACACTTTCGTGCCTTCATGCATTACCGAGTACATTATTACATACATTCAAAATAAACGTCAATTTTAAATATTATGGAAATACATATTTAAATTATACAAATAACATAATACTCATTTACTAAGATGAGGGAACGCAAATAGTTTATTGCGACAAATACAAAAACACGTCGATCGTAATGCGATATTGTGTTTCTATACAGTAAAACTAAGTGCTTACTAAGTTTCAGTAGATCCGTACATCGTTAGACGTACCGAATGGGTTGAATGGAACAGTTTTTACAGGCAGTGGTATTATAGAACTGTCGTACACGTTTATATCATTTAGCGCAACTCCGACCACCAATACACCACATTTTAGATTACAAAATGAAAAACGATAAAATGCGAGAGAATATTACTTCTAAATACTGACACAAGTCTACGATAAATAGCGCCTAACGCGTCACCCGTCCGCTGTCGTCATCTAAGTATACAGTAACAATAATTACAAAATATTACATTCGTACGTACCTCCCTCGCCGTAGTTGGAACGTTCCGTCGCGTGTCAGTAATCAGTATCATTACAATATACATTGCGTCCTAAGTCAAAGCACAGTAATCGCCGCTAAATCACATCAAGCTAGCCACTTGTCGCTCCTAACACGCCCCAAGCATTTATTTACATATTCTCAAATCGGTTAAAAGCATTAAATCGACATTACATACAGAACATCGCATTCGTTGTAAACACAATACGAGTGAGCGTCCAACGCTCGCTATTGTAAATTAAACGTTAAATAATCTAGTATTAGCGAACCGTAACTTAATTAACATACATTAGTGCTTATTGCCGCATTCGTTTGATTCGTGTGCATTACCAATTAATATAAGGCATTGAGACATTTAGAATATCGCTATAACTATTTCTATGTATGTACTTTACTGTATTACTTTGGAATTCACATTGAAAATCAATCGACGAATATATTTTAAATATTCAGATAAAACATATGAAGGCTTTCTATTGAATAAATAAGGAGTTAGATCAAGGCACAAATCTTGAGCAAAATGCGTTACTCAAGCACTGTCTAAAAAAATAAATTAGAACTCAATTGTTGAAAATATCTTTAAATAAAAAAAAATAATACGAACATATATCAGTATTGCTATGGGCTTGTGTTCCGTAGGGGAAATACAACTAATTACATTGTAGGTCAAACGACAGCGACAATAATGACATAAACGTATTTAGCTGCTTAGTGCTGAGACAGGCTTGCCGTATTCTTATAATAATAAGATTTTGTCCAAAATCTATAGCGATCCAAGTATCATATTTGGAGAAATGGGAAGATGTAATCCTCTTTTGAACCAAAGGGAGGTCAAGAGTAGGGTTCGAGGGAATTTGACCCTAGTTTGGAACCCTACGAAATCATGTTACTTGGATCAATATGAACGCCATAATCACTAACTAATCTTAAACTAAAACTGTACCGCCACAAGCATTCGCAAAATAAATTTAACCATGTCGCAGAGCAAAATGACCATTCATGAACCAACTCGTATACGGCAAACCGGTCTGTCCTTATAAAATTTTGAGCCTCCGATCCACAATACACCTAGGTAAGCGATCACAGAGACGAAAGTGGTCTTGTATTACAGGCCTTGTATTGATAGAGGCTTCTCCACAGTCAGACTGAGACGGTTGTATTACCGGTATCATTCGAGATGGTGATCGTGAGGCGAACGCTTCGCAGCATCAGTTCCGTTCGTGTCGTCATCTGGGTGTATCGGTCGGAGTCGTACAAATCCGATGTCAACATTCCGACGTGGCTAGATGAGGGATAGATAGGGCTGGAGGATAGATATGGATGTGTACCTTTGGATTTGGAAAGCTGGGCGGGAGGTGAAGCCGTGGGGGTGTGTGGGGGGGGCGATTGTTCACATGAAGAATTTCCCGATGATGATGCCGAGGATCGCCATGCCGAGGGCTATGGCCAGCCAGGGCATGAGCACGACCTGGTCCTTCTTCTCGGGCCCGTACGAGTGGGCGCGGCTCACGAGGTGCTCGCCCCCGACCTCCTGGCGCAGACGCAGCACTTCCTCCTGGAAACCACGATACATATATCACGTACAGTCCATACTTGTTATGACGTCGCTACATGACGGAAAAATGTCTCGAATTTTCCTCTAGAGAAAACACTAATACGAAGTCATAAGCTAATATGAATTTTTGAAAAAAAAAGTATGTCTATTAGACTTTTTTGATGAGTTCTCAAGGTCGGGTTTGTTTCAACACATTTCTAGGACGGCGCCAAAGACCGATTCCATTCAAATAATATTATTAAATTCGGCTTTAAGTAGGTAAAACAAAGACACAGCTAGTTAACAACATATTTAGAACTATATCCTTAGCCCTTATAGAGCTTAAAAATTGTTTGAATCTCTGAAAAAACTTTGTTACTTATGTGTGCGTAGAAACTATTTGTTAAACAGTGAAAATTAACGCTATCAATAATCGAATAATTACGTCCATTTATATTTTTTTTAATCAATCACAGATTACAATAATTACATACATTTTAAAAATAACATTCGCAATATGCAGTTCTATGTATAAAAGACGGCTCTCACATTTCACATGATACAGTTAAAAAGATAAATACAGCATATGTTCAAAACACGATAGAAATAAACACTTGCGAAGCGAAAAATAATTATGTAGCTTGCAAATAAAGTATAAACTTTAATTGTAAAGAGTGCTGTGTAGGCTAGCGAGTTCTATTGAATATCTGAACTATGGTATTGTTAATTCAATTAATTATTGTTAATTGTATAATTCGGTTCAAAGTTTTTCAGCACGTTTTATTAAATTAAACTTGCTATAAAACGATATAGAGTAAAATGTTGCCATGTCCTTAACTGACTTTTTATGTTTGTTGGTTCAAGACTGTTCAAGTCAAAAAGGACAATCTTATTTATTTATTTATTCTTTGTTACAATACATATGTTACAATTAAACCATCCTAAAAACTATTAGAAATATTGTAACTGGCGGCCTTATCACTACAAAGTGATTTGAGCCAGGCAACTTATTTCGACAATGAGTGAAAAATAACAATTTGTATTACAATTGTTAAATATGTTAACATTTATCTATTGATATGTATTGACAAAGTTTTATACAATTATATCATAAGAGAATACACAGAAAAAAATCGCTTTGCATAATAATAACTTTTTTTTTATTAAAACTATTAAAACAATTGAAATCTGTGATTGATTTTATATTCGAAAAACATTATTGAATTCTATGAAGGTTCTTAGAACGAGACAAGAAAAATCTTTATATGGACAATATAAATCATATACATACTAAATCTTACTTTGTGTTCTTTGTGTTCAAAGAATAATAAAACTACGCGAGTAACAGTCTATATTATGTACTAGTTGCTGTCCCGGCTTCGCACGGGAAGACATAAATAGGTATAGATATTTAAGTAATACATATTATAGTCTATGTTGCTCAGTGATAATGTAGCTTTCTAATCAAAAAATAATTATTAAAATCAGTCTTTTGAGTACTTTTTGAGTTTATTCATTACATACAAAAATTACGATTTTTCCTCTTTATAATATTAGTGTAGATAATGTAGTCTAGCGGACTGACTGACTTTGTTTTGTCAAAAAAATTTCCGATCAATGATGGTATTTTCTAGCTATAAAAACCATACTTGGACTTTAACGAACATTAAAAAAATGCGCAAATTGGTCCACGCAGCACGGAGTTTTACTCTTACCAACTCATCACAACATAGTATAAAATAAAGCTTCTTCTGTATGTCCCTAAATACATTGGGACTGCTTAAATCTCCAAGAAATGCAACCGATTTTCGTGCGAGATTATCTGTATGAGGAGTGATTCAAAAGAAAGGTTTATATGTATAACTAGCTGTTACCCGCGACTCCGTCCGCGTGGAATTTTATATCAACTTTGAACCCCTTTTTTCCAGTTAAAAAGTAGCCTATGTTTTTTCTCAGGCTCTAGACCATCTGTGTACCAAATTTCATTACAATCGGTTCAGTAGTTTTGGCGTGAAAGCGTAACAGACAGACAGACAGACAGACAGAGTTACTTTCGCATTTATAATATTAGTATGGATACATGCATCATATTAGCGTGGGAAGCCGGGGCCGTTCGCTAGTTAGTTATAGATAAATCACGCTTTCAAGTAATAGTTTCGTAATTATTCGCCGTTATAAATCTTTTTATAGCCACTGATCTTTGTACTGACCTCACCATTTTCTATAACTGCATCTCGTTAATGACTCACTAATTCCAGGTTTTAACTGGCATGACATAACTGTAATTATTACTAGCATAAAAAACTTTAAAGCGTCGTTTTTAATGTCGTATTATTTCATTTACAAATTTATGTATAACTAGCTATTCGCCCCGACTCCGCCCGTATATGTTATAAAAACGTTCCTTTTGGATCACTATCTATTAAAAAAAATCGAGAAGCCGTTGCCTAGTTTTAAGGATTTATAAAGGGATATAGGAACAGAGAAAGCGACTTCGGTTTATGCCATGTACAAGTGATATAAAAATCTGACATCGTTAGTAATATCGTTTTATTTTATAGCTTACAAATATATCTATAACATACTAGCTGTGTCCCATGGCTTTGCCCGCATAAAGATCTCGTTTCTACTAGATTTTTGCATTCTGTACTCCCAGAAAGAAATCTTATCTCATAATCTTAGTACTTCTTTAAAATTTCAAAAAAAATAAAATCATAAGTTTTTGTTTGTAACAAACAACCTCACAAACTAACACTACTGTATATTATCGTAAAATAATGTTCGCTATATTCATCGTTTCGCAACTATAATATTATAGTTAAAATAATCCATACTAATATTATAAATGCGAAAGTAACTTTGTCTGTCTGTCTTTCCATCACGCTAAAACTACTGAACCGATTAGAACTAGTATTTTATCTAGTTGCATACACATACTTTATACATAGAATGACTCCGCAAGTTCACTATGGCTATTAAAAATCACCTTGTATCGTCTAAAATACCAATTGACATGGCCCACTTGTGTTTTATTGGCACCAAGTGTGACCTTCGGCTAAACGAAACCGATAGCGCGAATCAATATCAATATTTCCTAACTATGAGATCATTTATTGAACATTTTTTTGTCATATGAAAATATTAGAGATATAGTGTAATAGATAGTAGACTTATTCTGTTCTACTTTTTACATGGTCATGACGAAGCTAAATGATTTTTATGACTTTATATGTATGCTATAAATTAGACCCAAAAATACTGCTACCTAAAACTAACTTTTTTTTTTATAATATGAAGAGGGGAGACGAGGTGGACGCACTCCTGATGGTAAGAGTAACGCCAGCCCATAGCCAATGCAGTGCTACCCGGAACTTTGCTATAAAGCCCAACTCCGGGCAGTGCACTACACCGACGCTCCCCACTTTGAGTCATCAGATGTTAAGACTCGTTAGCCCAGTGACTACGCTGCTTAATGGCTTAATAAATATGATATCTAAAGATTCAGTTATGAAGTCGTGTTAAAGTATACAACTAATATTTTTATTAACGAAACTTACCCTTAATCGCAGATTTTCATGTCTTAATTTACTTTCTTCCTCCCTTAAATGAATGACTTCATTCGTTGCCTTTTGCAAATCACTTTCCACGTTTTCCGACTTGAAGTGCTGCTGAGACATAAATAACAAATCAAAATCTATACATCGTTCAAAACAACTAATACTAACGAATACAAACAAACGGACATGCAGCAAATAAATATAATCGGGACAGAGAGAAGAGTCGGAAGATAAAAATTAAACGGTGCAACAAACATTGAAAGAAGCTTGCTTCAAAAATAACATAAAAAGACTATTATAGTTGTACATTTCCTTCTAAACGGTTTTGCAATTGGGAACCGCAATGCATGATGAATGATACGAAACGTGACGTAATGGCGCGGTCGTAAATTCCTGGTCGATTCGAAATTTATTAGCGAAAGTTCGAGCTGCGAAAAAATTGTGCTTCTCAACGTTATCGATCGTGACACCTTTGTGTGATATGAAGAGGGCGCGTTCAAGCGCCGTGTGCTCGCGATTTTCTAATCTCGATATTTTAAATTTTGACCATATTACTAAGCCATAGCATAACTCGGGCATAGACGCATCGCGGCTCCTTATCGAACATTCGCGATTGCCTCGAACGTTCTAGAATGTTCTCGATACGACGGTGTCACGGCGTATGAACGCACCCTACAAAGTATAAAATCCTGATACCATTTTAATGTCACTAGAATCCGCGGGAACAACGTTCTGCCTGTTTGCTTCTTTCTGGATGAACCCTTCTACAGCATCCTGTAAGAATTGTAACATTGCCAATTCGTGCCACAGTGCTAACGTCGAGAACCATGCAACATTAAATTTCACTCACATAAAACGTGAATAAATTGCAACATTCCGATAACGATTAAAAACAACGATTACCGACAATCAATCTATTAGTATTTTAATAATTTACATCTATTTTCTGAAACACATACTAAAGTTTTTGCAACTGAAACTAATTTATCGTTCATTCTCAAACAAGAAGTCCGTATAAAACCAGATGACCGATTATAATATTAGCAATAAATATCACAATCAAGGGTTGGTCAGACAATCAGACATTCATTTTACATTGCAAACTTAAATATGGAATATTAAAATGAATGAATGAAATCGAATGGAAGATAGATTGGGGCAAAAAATAAATAAAAAGCTTTGTGCTACTGGTTAGTGACACTGGCGAGTTCTGTGTGTTTTTAAAAACAAATTCAAACATGTATGGAACTCTTATCGATTGGGTTTTATGAATACCTTTGATGTAGAAGACGTGACAGACTTGGCCTCCTCAGCGACGGCCACACGTTTTACGGTAACTTCGTTCTGCGCGGCGTTGTCTCCTGCATCCTGTGAAATATATTTTATTTTTAACAAAATATCAATAAACACCACTCTTTTATCATCACATGTACCGCAAAGAACTTACGTTGAGATTAGATCCTCGTGGAGTTTCAAAGACACAACGTAATTTGTAATCCATCAGCTGCTCAGGGCTTATCTCCTTCCACTGAAAAAAAAAATTACTTATATAAAAAGTTTACTTATACTTTAAAACAATGATACCAAATATACTATACGTTTTTCTTATTTTATTCATACGATCTTCCAATACCAAATTCCATAAAAATATTCACAATTTCATGGAATAAGACAAAAAGCTACATATATCATCTGTTCAAGGTCTCATAACTCAAATAAATACAAGGCGAAATTCGTTTTTATTACACCTATAAATGAATTAATAACGCACAATTGTTCATATTCTGCTTATAGTCGTACTGACTACAAATAAAACAGTTGGAAACCATAGAATACAATATGACTATATAGTTTACTTACCACTTGTTCAATATTTGTTTTCCCTTCAGGAGCAATGACGCTCTGGACCATGAACTTGTGTTTATGTTTCTCATTAGGGTCTACGTAAACAGGCTGGGGGGTAACTAAAATAATAGAAACAACCAACTTCAGCTTATGTCAATAACTACACTGGCTATTTAAAAAAAAAGGACTCTTTCAGTCCTAGGACCTTGAAACATATATGTACAATAAAAAAAATAATTTGTATCAAAAGGATTTGTTTCAATATACACTCTGTAAACTCACTTGCAATATCAACTTTCCCATTTGGTTCGAGTGCACCAGAATTTGGACGCACATAATACTTCTTCGGAGCTGTAGTCTTAATTTTAAAGAGAACAGTGTCATTTGATGGATTCGTCAATTTCATGTAAGTAGTGTAGCCCTGTTCAAACGTCCCTGAAAAGTCAACTAAAATATTCAATAATAAAAACTATAGAATTTAGGATTAAATGCATTATTAACGCATGAAACAAGGGCAATGTCTGGTGCAGGTGAAGGATGGTGAGGTCTGGTCTAGCTTACGGTTCATCATAAGTATATTTATTACTATGCGAGGGTACATAGATAAATCTGTGAGTTCCATATACAGAATTAGTATGAACATGTTAAGGATACACACAGTCAGGTAAAATGTGTTATTGACATTTAGCAAAAACTTCTGAGTATGCCAAAGGTTGACTAAGCTAAAGTGTATTGTTACAAGTATGCAATAATAACAGAGTCAAGTTATTCTTATCAAGTTTCAAGTTGCTTATATACATGTATTTACAAATACTAGTTGCCTGTAAAAATATGTATAACTACTGGTTTGTTCAAAGTTAACCTAGTTCAGTACAAGAAAACATTCTCTTGTACGACAAATTGAATGTTACAAAATTAATACAAATATTTACATTTTAAATTCAATATTATACACATAATATAGATATATTACGTAACATTGATATGAAAAGTCAATTCGAGATTGTTCTAGTGTTGTTTCATATCAAAACTAAATGTAGTTTATGTTAATATGGTACATATTTATATACAGATCAAAAATAATAACATATTACCATTAAAAAAAATACTACTAGAGTCACCTTTTGTATGTACATGACAAGAGTGAAGTATAACTTTTAAAATAACTAATTCATTTAATTTTTTTCCTATGAAAACTACAGTAAATGAAGGTATACAAGCCTTCTATAACCCACTGATCAATATCAACATTTAACATTTTTAACCCATTACCGCCAGCCGTACTCGCGCGAGTACGGCTACAATAGTGGATATTTTAATTTAAAGCATCGCATGGTTATACCCGAACCCGATAGTTATATAATGCCCAGATAACGCAGTAGCAAATGACAAAATAATTACGTGGGTAGTTTGATTTTTTTTTGTCCAATTCCTTAGTGACAAGTGCAGATTGTGAACCAACGTGTCAAGGTAAGATTTAATAATTACTAATTATTATAAATCGCAGAGTATTTTTGTTTATTATTGGTAATAAGTCATTATTGTCTTGTATACTAGTATATAC
>JADANM010005835.1:2322729-2347048 GCA_026213755.1 Eurema hecabe
TCGCGCACCCGACGATCACGCGCCCCGCGCGCCCTTCCGTCCCCTCGATACCTAATTTTTGACTTCTGCGCAGGTTTCGTTCAGTGCTTAAGTTTCTTGACGCTACTTATACGTACTCTACAACCGGTGCATTAGTTAAGAATTAAATTTATAAATCTATACCAAATTCGCCACCTACCAATTTGACCACCTTACATTTGTATCGATATTGTAAAAAATCTGAAATATCTGGGTTTAAATATATATTTTTTATTTTTGTCATTAAATGTATTTTTACAGAAAAAAAAACTGTATTTCTTTTTTTGGCATGGCTATAATATGACTAACATGTATGTCCTTAATTATTAGTTTAATTAGAATTTAGAAATTATTATATAAGGAAAACATTAAATATCCGGATTTTAATCTAAAGGAAGGGATAAATTAAACACCAATACCTTATCAACTTGTTTATTAATAATAATTTATATTAAAAGTGAATATTTTATTAAGTAGTTAGTAAAGTAGGCAAGTAATTAACACTATATACACATAGAGAGTTACTAAGTATTTGAAATTTCCTAAGGAATAAATATAGCAGCGAACTGAACGTATGAGTCGTAACACTAACCTTAATATTTAAATCTTATATATTACCTTTCATAAAAATATAAGTGCAGTGTGTTCAAATGTATAATAATTAATAATTTTATTCTATTCTATTGATCATGAAATGGCAAACGATCGCATATTAGCCTGCAACCATAACTGCTAGTTTCAAAGTGACAGGAAACGAAAGAACTGAAAGACTTTGACAGGCTAAGGAAAAATATATGCATTCGTTACAATAGGGATAAACAATTTTTGAAATTGACATTGACATTACATCCAATGAAAGGGATTAATAATTAATCTGTGGGTGAGTCGACTATAGCTAGAATATTTCGTACATATCACAAAAAACAGTACCTATGTACTTTTAGGATAAATATTTGCAAATTATGGATTTGTGCGTGACAGCTATTTTCTTGTTGCAAAAAATCTAATTTCGTGCTACCATTAATATTAAACCTTGTAACACACTGCACAATTAACCCCAGACTACATTCCAGACTTTACAAACAGTATGTCCAAATTTCTCCTACATAGAAAGATAGTTGTCAAAATTGTAACGTGCAAGTAGGAAAATAGACAGAATAGGGTAGATCTGGATAACAATGAAGCTTGGTACTCTTAAAATTACCCTTAAACTAAGCTTGGCGAGCGTTAGTAAAATGCTGTTATACAATCTCCTCAATGCAAAGGCCAGGTTTTTGCAATTCTAAATCGATACTAGTTTCATTCCGTTCACAAAAGTTAAACAGTGTCTAAGAAACATTCGCTTCAGGCTGGACCTGTAAGAATGCCAAAAGTGCTTGTAGTCATATTACATGTAACTCCTATATGAAGTTGTTTGTTCAAAACGCTATTTCCAAAAAACTTTCTGACAGATGTAAACGGAACGTACCAGTGACCATTATTACAATGCTCGAAATACTTTATTCCATTGTACTAACGACATGTCAAGTATGTATCTTAATAAACAAGTATAGTATGATTATTTAATAATTTTAAAAATATTCAGTTCGCTGCCGCTCTAACGTGAAACTGGGTAATGTAACGTAAACATAGTTAAAAATATACGAAGTTCAAATAAAACTCACTAGTAAACGAGACATTGAATATTCACTATTGTTTTTAATACAATGAGAATGTGTTCATCTCGGCGAATAGGTGTAGATAGAATACATTATGTAAATCGTGTGTCTACTTGAAACATTAATTCACATAGAGATCTATTTTCCTAAGCACGACATCGATAACAACGAGAACGGTGTATTGCAAAATAATCGAAGAATGTAATACAAAAATGGTTTGAATATAATAAATAAACGTTAAGATTTTTACAATCATAACCTCCGAATTTCCAAATCTTAAACCTATACAAAATGCACAGCCCGCAACGATTCCTACCCTAGTTCGTTTGAGGATCTTAAAGCCTACTAATGTGAAGACACAAAATGGACTAGCCACTCTTTCCTGTACGTTCTAGCGAGTAGAAAACCTGACACAAACAATAATAGGCATATTACGAAGTACCTATAGGCTTAAGCTGTTAGAAGAATAAAATTGATATCTAACATCTACGAGAAAGTTTGCTAACACATTACATGTGTGAATAAAGCTTAAGTTTTGAGTACAATACGATGTTGCTATAAAAATAATTTTTATTAAAGCATAGCAAAATAATATTTTATATGTAGGTACTTATTAAAAAGCCCACGACATCCTAAGTGGATGATTGGAAAAGTTCATAGCTTCATTAATTTAATATTACCCAATCTACGTTGCTATTCTACTTAC
This sequence comes from Eurema hecabe, assembly GCA_026213755.1. Taxonomy (NCBI): domain Eukaryota; kingdom Metazoa; phylum Arthropoda; class Insecta; order Lepidoptera; family Pieridae; genus Terias; species Terias hecabe. Next base: position 2,325,112 of record JADANM010005835.1, read on the forward strand.
ATAACTAATAAAACCGGTGATTTGAAACGTTCAAAATTGTTTAATTTTTACTTTATATGATGAATCAAATAAATTCAAAACTCGGCAAGTCCTTAAGGCTATCCTTTCCGCGATCCAAAACCCCATCGAGACAGCTTTTACGGCAATAATTATATAAACACTAAATTACTTTGACAAGTTTTTAACGTGTCTCTGTTTATTCATTAAAAATTTATTAAAATTTTTTTTCGTTATTTTAACCATGGTACTTTACATAGCACGGCGTTACGAGTATATTTTTTAAAAAGTTTTAACTACTGGGGCTGTAAAAACCCAAACGTACTTATGCCAAAAACATTATATTGTCACATAGTACGAATACTTACATAACGATAATGGGGCGTACTCTTAAAAACCTAATAATCTACTCAACAACAACAGCAATCTTAACAAAATATGATTTCGGCTGATTCATGTTTGTAAATTTAGTCTTAACATTTAGTCAGGGTGGAATTTCGATAACTCGAATACCAAGCTAATAAAATTTCAAGTTAAGGAGTTTTAGACTTAAAACTTAAGTCAAAGTTTTTGAGTCAAAAACTACGAGGTTTTTTTTTAATTTAACTACGACTTACAAAGTCCGCTTCCTAAAATTCGACATGTAGAGTACAAATATATACTATCAATACCTCAGGAGGAAATGACATTTTGATTTCAGAGATTTCAGCGGAACTCAAACGTCTTTTTTCGACATACCGAGGATTTCGAGTTATAGAGATTCCTCTATATATTCTTATTGTACTTTCTCTTCTGTGCTGAGATCGATAGACTAGAAGTCTTCTCATTTTCTGATAGACAAATGTAAGGAGATAAGAGGCGAAGTTCGCTTCCCGAGTGAGTCAGATTGAGTCACACCTCCGCAAATAACATATACATTTGTCTATCAAGAATACGTAGCGTCAAATGGTAGTAATACAAGTCCATGTTGGAATCAGAATGAGAATACAAGTTTTTAGAATAACAAGTATCAGAATACGAGTGAATGCCTGAGATGTGATAATGTAGAATACAATATTTAACAGCTTAATATATTTGTAATCATTTTTCATGGACATGAGTCCAGTATTGAAATATTTGTAGTTTTGGAAAGGTTCAACGTCGAAACATTAAGTTTCAATATGAGTAGAAGTATCGTTAAAATTATTTCAGTATTCAGCAAATTTGTACCTCTCTTAAAGTTCCTATAATATTATCTAAGAATGACAGGACTTATGGGAAGAGTAGATGTAAGTTGTGCTATTTACTTGCATGGGCATGCTGCTGTATCATCAATATAGGTACAGTTAGTTAGTAGTTAGTTTCTTTTCGACCAGTGATACAGACCACTACAAAACTTGATGAAACCATAAGAACATCCCAACATCATTTTTATTAATAATTAAAGTACTAATGAAATTAATAATTATATTTCCAACTCTCATCACGACGCTAATTTGAGAAACCTTTCCACGTAATATTGAATGTGTTCATCAAATTTTGTAGTTGATTGTACTATTGATTTGTCAGCGAAATTAAGACTAGAAATGCTTAGTGAGCATATAAGAATTACAAGAGACATTGTGCTGTCTTCAAAAATATACATCTCTCGCGCGGATTTGCCCCATGTGAATATTATAAACCGTCACCTAGAACCAAGTTACGATGAAACAATTCTTCACAAGAAAAGAATCATTTGAAATTTTCTCATAATTTACGTAAAGCATTATATTGCCGACATGAATTATGCGAGGATCGTATTCACGTTTCGTATTAACCGTAACATTACTTTAAAAATTATATTTACAGTAATAATTATAACATTAAATTACGTTTGTTTGTAATTAATCTTAATTAGCGAAATTATATTTTTGCAAGCGATAAATATTTGTGAATTGACAGCTTTTTATGGGAGCGAATGAATTGTAAAATGTGCTCCAAGTGCAAGCCAATTGAAATGAGTTTCAAATCCGTATAAACGTTCTTTGAAAGGTACAATGAGCACGCATACATAGGTTTTTGGGAAATTGATCATAATCAAATAAGTTTAGAGTTTTAGTGCTGTCTTTTGGGCAATGCAATATAACAAGGAAGGCCAAGTGCATACCAGAAAATATAGGTTTTTTAGTGTGGTGTGTATGATAAAACAGTCGCTACCGAGTTGACCTTCAAAACTTTCTCCCCTGTTCACCAGAAGTTGGGTTCGCCTATTCTTATAAAAATTCTGCGTGTCTTTCTGCTTGATAGGTCTTATAAACCGGAAGAAAGTGGGTGTACCACAATCTACGACTACTCTTATCGTCATAGAATGTTGTGCGTCAATTAAACTTATTGCAAGGCCATTCAACGAATACGTTATTCATACAATTTTAAAAAGAAGAGACAATCACGTGGGCGTTGGTATGAAAAGAACACGTTGCAACGAACTCCTACCTTAAATGTCGACCTCCAACTTAAATGGAATATTCGTATTAGATATAAAGATGAAGTCATTCTAACTGGCAAGGTGCCCACAGATCCCCGCATTTATTTACATCCGTAACTTTAGATCAGAACAGTAATATTTAGTTACAGTAGGTTTAGGTATTGCAAGGTTGCACTTTCTTTCGTCTTCTAGAACTAAAAATATACACAAAGAGCCAAGTGCGTTTGAAGCTTATTCAACTATAAGCTTAATTCAACGACATTTACGACATCTATATTCTTTAAGCGGTTTAATTATCGAAACTGTTCGCTCGTGTAGTTGGCAAGTAATTACAATTTGAAGCAAATGACTAAATACTGTTGAAGTGACTTTTCACATGCGATATAATCTATCTCTTCTTTCGATACAAAATGATGTGTGCAATCTTTCGGTAAGTAGCAATTTCGCAACTCACATTATAATCTATCGTAAGTAGCTTGTAAAAAGTCATGAAAACATCCATGCGTCAAGCGTAAAATGACAGTTCAGTAAAGGGCAACGAAGAACAAATATATCACGTGGCGGCATTTCTTTAGGAGAACGTGAAATCCGGCGAGAGAATGACCGTCGATTAATCTCCCCCAAGGGAGAGGGCCTGTACAATGCGGGGGTCGGCTTTGCTGCCCTCGCGGAACTCCTCGAGGGTGAGGCGGTCGTCGTGGTTCTTGTCCATCTGATCGAAGATCTTATCGACGCGTTTCTGTGGCGTGTTCTCGTCTTCTGGCTGCGGTGTTTGACCCTGGAATTTAGATTTTTTTGTATATAAGAGGGGGCAAACGAGCGGGCGCTTCACCTGATGTAAAGTGTCCGTGCTCAGTGCTTCGTCCGTGTACATTTGAAGTCTGTATTTTCTTTATTCGAAGGTTTTGTCAAACGTTTTGGAATACAATAGTTTATTTTGTGTCTATTGTACTATTTTAACGAATTTGCGAAAACACGAACAAAAATTAACGAAACTATTTTACGAAGTAACATAAAATAGACAAGAACAGACTGTACTTATATAGGTACAGTTGACAAGTAATTAAACAAAATTAAAGAGAGTTGTTAAGTTTGACTTTTCATAATTTGTATCGTCTGTTTGTTCGTCCCTTATTTTGTTAGTAAAAAAATAAAACAGTACAATGAAGAATATAACTTTGAATTCAAAGTACACTTACCACCATCTGGTATATAGCGTCCACTATGTTATACATTTCGTCTCGTGTTATATATCCATCATTGTCCACGTCGTACAAGCGGAATGCCCCTGAAATGTTATTATTCATATATATAAGAAGTATACAACTTTATAAAGTGTGGAATTAATGATTAAGACTCTATTGAGTATTGATGGCAATGCTTTTTTATCTATAATGTAAACAGACTTAAACTTATTATCTTTAAAGATTTTAATGACTAGGACTATTATTTAAATTTAAATAGAACTGACCATCTTAAAGACAAAGCCCTTACATATTTCACAGAACATCGAAAATACTTTAAAAAGTAATTCAAGCGAGGTAAATTCCTTTGATCTACTGAAAATTTTTAACTAGGCTCGACAAAAGAGTACTTACAATGCAATTTTTCGTCAAGGTTTCCTCTCGATGTCACGGATAAAGCTCTTATGAATTCCTCGAACTCTATTGATCCGTCCTAAAAATATGCAAAGCATTAAAATTTTATGTAAAAATAACCTAAAAGGTTCGATATTACATGGTATAAAAAATAAAATGAAAGTCTGTTGTCTATACATTCATTTGCAAAAAAATTATCATAGACTATACTGTAACGAAAGCAAGCTGTAATGTCATTTATTTGAAGATTCTGTTTCGTAGTGATAGGGGAAGAATTAATATTTCAAATTTAGGCTGCCAGCCAGGGTAGCACGTAAGCTCGACTTTATGAAATATTTTCATGAGCTTGTTAAACAAATTTGTAATAGACGAAGAATTTTCCTTGGTATTATTCTGTTTGGAGCAAATCTTTAGTTCATTAAGTGGACGTTTTAATAAGATCCTTTTATTTTACAGATTCACATTTAGAACATGGAATTATTTTGCAGTAAGATCATTCTTCATTCACTCCTGTTATTATAACAATGAATTTAGAATCCCATTTGATTTTTGATAAAAGTATTATGCTAAGACTCTCCTATTTTATACCTTTAAACAATATTTATTATTCATACTAAATAAGGCGATAGACAAAAGGTCCCATAAAACCCTCAGTCCACAGACGTATCCAGGTAAGTCTGTAGGACAGGTCGATAATTTCCCAGCTTTACACTCAAGTGACCTCATATTTCCGTTAGCCGCTCACTATATTTTATACAACATTTTAAACATTTCTCGGCCATTTCAAACGAGGGTGCACTCAGCTATTGAACTGGCTGGGTTGACATTTAACATCATAGAAATATTATGCAACATTATTAAATCGAGTCTGCGATAAAAGAGCCGATTCAAAGGTTTTTCTATAGGAATGAATGTGCATCTTCTTTATGACCAAGTTAATGTAGTGTTTTGGGTAGACGATTATTGAATGAATTAGAAAATCAGTTCTAAGTATAATGTCATCAGAAACATATGGACGATCTCATAACAATCAATATATCATTATCGAAATTTCTCTCAACTAATCGATCGGCAACGAGAACATTTCCATAGGCAATTGTTAGGTGATAGCTAGGCCTGAAGGTAGATTTGGGCTGTTTCTCACTGGGATAGTACCACTCTTATATAGAAAATATAAGATTGTATATCTGGACTCAGAAATGAGTTAAGAACCATGCCTAAAAAATATAAACTACTATCATGACGATTCAAAAGTGTAACTGTAGTGTTACTTTTCGAACGTCAGAACTATTCCCAATACCTTTCAAGAACTATTGCACTCATCTGCAAGCAAGAACTCTCCTATATTGATCAGCTAAGCTCACAAACGTAGACGATTTTTAAAACGTCTCAAACATTTCGAGCGTCACCTATTTCCCAATTTATCTGCTAACGAGCCTCGATGTCGGCTTATGAATATTTAACGTTGCAGTCTCTTACCTAATGCAGGTTAATTAATGGCAATTAGAACTCGGGCCTTATTGAACCGATAGTTTGGCGATGCGATAAAATATACAGAGGTCGATTAATATACGAAACTATTAATAGCGTTGATTTTAATTTTAAATTTTTGGTTAAATACAGGTTTGACGAACAATTATAAAGTATTGCAAAGACGCAAAAGGTGTCCTTTAGTTAAGCATAAGTCCAAAGCTACTAATACGTTGTCTTTTAGAGAGATTCTTAAAAACATAATATTGTTAATGGGTTGTGTTTCTTAATGTTAAATTAAATGCGTTCAGTGCAACCTTATGCTACCAAAACTTTTTTTTTTGAAAAATTTTATATTGAAATAAATAATTAAATCAGTGTGGATCTCGCCCTTAAATCGAATTCATACGAAATCAGTTATTAAAATTAATTATTTTTTATTCACATTTTTTTACTTCGACTCTAAAACATAATATGGCTCTGTTTTAAAGAGGTACGTTTAATAAACGTGTATATATACTAATTTAAAAAACGTCACGAATGATTTATTTGTCGTGTTTCGTTCATTAGGAATAGGTTAGAAATGACGTAACGTCAATATATAATATCACCGAGTAACGTTATGCTAATTTTATGATTATCATATAAATTTCTTTGATGATGTATAACATATACATCTATATGAAAGTATTATGTATTTGTATATACAACTGTAACAGTTTTACTCTAATAAAGAATAAAAAAACGAGCTTAAATGATTCTATATCAAAATTTTAAAAGTAAAAAGTATTTTGATTTTAAGCAAAATGTTGATTGTTAATGATTGCCATTTTATTTATATATAGACAGACATGTGTTGTGATCGTTCTCATTCTATAAAAAATATTATAAATATTTTTCACATACATACATTACTTAATTTTAAACAATAGAAGAAAGCAAGTATTTAGAATACGAGTATTAACAAATTAAACCCTAGCGAATTGAAACCCCAGGTTTTAGGAAGTTATTAGTGAAAAAAAGTTAGCTGAACAGATTTTACAATACAATGTAATTAAGTATGAAACTTACATTGTTTTCATCAAACACCCGAAACACAAGAGATGCAAACTTGCTCGGATCACCTTGAGGAAAGAATTGTTTGTAGATCTTGATGAACCCCTGAAAATTGGACATAGAAGAAGTGGAAGATAGAAAATTAGTAATTTCTCAAGCAGTTTTGAATACATTATATAATTTATGGGTAACAAAGTAGGTATGCAGGTTAAAGGATAGAATAATCTAGAATTCATTTTATGTTATATTATGTAAGTTACGGAAGAGTTTAAGATTTAAGCATAATATGGCAATAGAGTCAAGAGCAAGTTAGGTTAATTCCTAATTTTTTTATTTGTATTCCTTTTATAAATATTTTTTTATAAATTCTGACTTTATGCCTAAATAGAATGTGCAATTTCGTATGTTAGATAAATATAATATAATATGGTAATTTCGTCTATACATATTTTAACTAACCCGCCAATAAAAAGTAATGACATTTACTTTTATTTATTCTTTTTTATTTTTAATTATTCTTTATTAATCAAAGAAAGATACAAATAAAAAGTTAGGTTTTGATACAAGTACTTTTTGGAACATAGTTCCCTACAGCAATATTTCTAGACAAAATCCAATAAAAACACAAGTTAAACGCACCTGCTCAGTTAATAGACCGTTAGGACAGTCTTTGAGAAATCCTTTGTGCCTGAAAATAAATTAATAAATGCTATGATACCAACAATCTGTTTCAACAACAATTTTGTTCAAATTGTTCGTAATCAAAGTTTGTAGATATTAAATTCTGATTTTAAGTAAAATTAATAAGCCTAAGTTTATAAATAAGAAATATAATAAAGCTTTAGATTACATTTATTTTATAAAAAAAGAAAACGAGAATGCTTGGTAGAATACGGTGTAGGCGACTGATGATAAAAATTTGTAAGAACGAGGAACATTACAAATGATATAGTTTTATTTTAAACTTACCAAAGTCGTATTTCCTTCTCTGTAACTGAAACAAAAATGAATTTTATTAATAAATATAAGTGCTTATATTCTGTTATAGTTTTTTATGTTATGGGAGTTAACTTAAAGCCACGAGAATCAATCGTTGATGATTGATGATTGAAGCAAGCAGGAAAAAAGTAATAATTTTCTATATACATCAAGCTTTATTCAAGTTTAATAAAAAACCTACTTAATGAGACAACGCAAGGAGAAATTAAAGGTATCTTTGTATTAGTGGGAGCGCTTTGTTCTGGGTCAACAGCATTCTGTGGTGTTGGCTGTAGACTATAAATTGAAAGTAAGGCCTTTAGATGTTTTTTGTTTTTTATATTTGCCTTGCTATTGCTTTTAGATGTCTGATACTTTTGCGTAATGTTGAAGAATAAAGTGACAAATGCCCAGTACTTTAATCAGTTCTAGAAACCAGAAATAGTTTTTTATAATCCCAACAATTAGTACACTGATAAAAAAAATCTTAAAAATTCTAAAAGAAGATATTTAATCCAATTCAAACCAAATGGTACGTTTTTTCAATACCAGTATAATGTACTTTTAGAATCATCTAGAAGGTAAAGAACGTGTCGTTTATAAGCGTACATCACTCATTTCACTAAATATCCCACGCTCGGCAATTTGATCAAGTTTCAAGAGCTGGACTAGTTCGAGTGCTTTATACTGCCAAATACTATTATTGAAGCCGTGAACCAATTTCCAGTAAATTTCACATACGAGTCCGGAGAGTATGCAAATACATTGTGGTCATCTGCGGTAAACTACATTACGTTCTTACTATAATAGTGAGTATTTTGAAATTTGATAGAATTCCTTTCGTGGGATAGCGTAGTAAAGATGTTAAATTGAACTAAAATTTGAAGTAATAATGCTAAAGTCAGGGATATAAATTATGTACCACAACAATAGTCAAACGACACTGTCTTCAATGTAGATAATGGAGAAATCTTGTCTTTTATCAATCATAAATCAGCCAGAAATGTTATCTGATAAGATCGATGGCTTACGTTAATATTAAAATAGCGGAAGTGTTCCGAATATCAACGCGGGCTTTATGCAAATTTGTCAAACCTTTTCGCGTTATGGGGAAAAGTTTTATATAAGGCCTTATCGTTCACAACATGCGTCCACTGCTGAGTTGACTCCATGATGGTTTGGTTTGCATATAAATGTGTTCTATTGGTTAGTAATGATTGATATATATCGTATTTATAATAATATATTATACTTAGTTTGTTTCGGGGAATTTTTAGTCAATTTACTCTCATCCCGTTTTTATTTGATGTTTTAAAAGCTGATATTTACGTTTTGTTTGTGTTTAAAGATTTGTGTTGTTACAGTTGGTGGGATTAGTGCATTGTGCTCCTGAGGGTTACAATTATAAGAAACCGGACATCGCATTTGAGCTACCAAGTCAAGTGAATCCAGAGCCACAGCTAGCTGGAGAAATCTATCAGAAATCTGTATCATATTCAGTTTCACAAGAAAATTATGGATCAAATGGCAACATTGGGAGTAATATAGTCCCTACTCTTGAACTTCAAAACGATATAGGCGCTGGTGTTGCAAGCTTGCCTCTTGCAGATGTGAATAATGGAGTGTTTGTGCAAAATAGTGCGTCTTATAACGTCCAAAGCGGTTTGCCTTTAGAGAACAATCCTAACGGAGTTATACCACCCGTTCTTCAACTACAAGCTCCATTTAACACGCTGAGCAGTAACTATTATCAAAATGAAGCCGGAATTACAAACGGAGTTTCATTCAATTCCCAAAATGGTGCATCAAATGCTGTGTTAAGTCCATCTTCGCCCGTAAATTTGCAAGTTACATCGCAAATTTACCAAAACACTCAACAGTCAACACAGTCGCTAACACATCAATTAGCTAACGGGCAAAACGGTGTCCAATTAAATCAGATTACGCCTGTAGTTACAAAACATATTTATTTCCACGTGCCCCCTCCAGATGTCGAACAAACATTCAATACACCTTTACCTCAGCCTAAGAAAACTTACAAAATTCTCTTCATCAAATTACCGCAGCAATCTTCAAGGAACAGTGTTCAGTTGCAGTCACAAGGTATAGTACCAGTTGCACCGATTGAAGAGAAGACCCTCATATACGTTCTAGTCAAAAAACCTGAAGAGTCGCAAGTCATCGTTCCCTCTACGCCGAAATTATCGGAACATGAAGTGTTGTTTGTGAAATACAGCGAGAATTCCAAACCTAATGCAGGCGAGATCGCAAAAGTTATAGATGTACCGAAAAGGAATCCGCAAATCAACGTTCAAATACTACAACCTGGTTTTGTGAATGGAAAATGGTAACGAATTTTTCATTAGAATTTCTAAAGCTAGATAATAAAGCTAGATAAGGAAGTACACTATTGAAAAGCCAAATTAAGTTAATGAGTAAAATGAATATCACGCATTGCTGACTTAAAGGTTAGACGAACGTATTATATACTTCTAATCTCAAATATAAATAAAGTTTAAGCACGCCTCAAGTCTAAATAGACTTAAATTTTGTATTACAATCCGACAGAAATGGTGGATTACTATAATTAGTAAACTACCATTTCTGTCAGATTGTAATAAAAAATTAAAAAAAAGGTGACTTAAGATGTACTTAAATTTAATTGACGTTTGAGCATTCGTTTTTTAAATGTCTTCTTATTTTTAATATTATTGTTTGCCATTGCTACATTCTAGTACTTGAGTCAAAAAATCTTGAATATTTAAGATGCGAATTTTAAACCAAATGTCAGTTTTTACGTAATATTTTGTGTGTATTAATTATTATGCCAATGCAAATGTAAATTAATAACACCCATAGAGGCTGATTCCAAATGTTAATATCATTATATAATAAATATGATAGTGATAAATATATGAAAGTGTTTTACTTCGAAAGTTTGCATTAGAATGCTAATTCTATAAAACATATGCGACTTTTGGACACACCTTAAATGTTTGACTATTAATATTAAATTAGATTCGATCGTGAGAGAAGACCATTATTGATTTAGCATAACTAAGTATAAAATAGTGATTTGTATAAGCTATGATCTACGGTTTCATTAGTGTTAAGCCCGATCCCGTATATGAGATATATTAATATGTAATTGATTCACTCCCCTGGGTACATGGGGTGAGATAAAACCCTACTAATAATAATAACTTGACCATACAATCCTAATTCCTTTATATTTACATAAGAGATATCAAGTAGTCCTTGCCTTGATTTAGTACGCAATAAATTTCATCAAAATCAATTCATTGGCGTAAAATATAGGTAGAGAGAGTTCATTTCTCATTTATATTATTAAAATATTAAAATAGTATGGGAAAGTATGTAACAATTTGTTTAAAGCTTACAAATATAACCTAACTTATTAAAAAGTGTCGACAATTAGAAGTACCTAACTCACTATTATTCTAGAATAGCGATCCGTCCCGGCTTCGCTCGCATATATTATGCATGTATTATACGTATAAAACTTCCTCTTGAATCACTCTATCTATTAAAAAAAATCGTAAAGGTTTCGTAGTTTTAAACATTTAAGCCTTCATATGGATATAGCGACAGAGAGCAAATTTGTTTTATACTATGTAAGTTATATTTCTTTTATAGTTCTGCAGGTCGATAAATCAAGTTTTTTCGCCAATCTCGAAATCAGATATCGCGAACGTCATGCAAACTCTTATATTACGTCAACATGAAAAAAGCTTAAATAGCAAAGACAATACAATAAACATAACAGTAATGTCAAATATTTTATCCAATACGAGGATTTGGTTCTAGTATTGGATACAATATTCTTTCGCAGATAATACCTAGTAATATTATAAATGCGAAGGTTTATTTAATAATTTTATTTTTATTCTTATAAGATGAAGTGGGGAGACGACCTGGACCCACTCCTGATGGTAAGAGAAACGCCATCCCATAACAAATGCAGAGCTTTTGCTTAACTTTGCTCTAAATCCCAACTCCGGACAGGGGTGCACTACGACGACGCTCCTTTGACTTCATTGGCCCAGTAATTTGTAAGGATGTATGATATCGATATGTTTTACCGGGGGTAGGTCTCTTTCGCAGGAGACCGATTGGGTGGGTACCCCCACAGTGCCAGACATTCAGCCGCCTGAACAGTGATGTGCAAATGTCACTGTGCTTCGGTCTAAAGGGCACTGTAGCACTGTAGATTACTGGGCTTTTGAGTCCTAACAGTTAATGACTCAAAGTGGGGAGCGTCGATGTAGTGCACCCCTGCTCGGAGCAATGTTCAGGGCACTACATTGGTTACGGGCTGGCGTTTCTCTTACCATCAGGAGGACGTCCAGCTCGTCTCACCACTTCATAGAATTAAAAAAATTGTATGGATTTTTGAATGTACTAATCATAATATGTGGATGAACTTTGGCATGGAGGTAGAAAAGGCTCTAGATTACCAGGTAAAATACTTTTTATTTCGGCTTTATCACGGACAAGGAAACTATGTAAGTAAAAAAGTGAAGCGTGGCTAGTATGTAAAAGTAACAACAGAAATTTAAACAAAATTTCAAGATTTTTGATTGTATATTCAATACAACAAGCTTATTTTGATTGACCGCTTAGTTTTAAATTGTTATAATAAGTGAAGTGTTTTGACCTCCAACTATAAAATGCATTACCATCCAGTTAAGTTACATGTTTTATTAGCCGACTTTTAAACATAAAAATCGATTCACCAAGCGTTTAATTTAGTATATTTAAAAAGTTGTTTGAATAATATTAAATTAAAAATTTTAAAAACCCCCGACAGTAAGACAGACAGACACGTCAAACTTATAAAAGTTGTTGTTTTTAGTGATGTACAAGTCATAACCTTTCATTTGATACCCCACTTGAGCATATTTGCACTCATTCAGGTTTTCTTCCCCACTTTAACCCCCCATAACTTTTAAACAGCTGAATCAATTTTCATCAAACATGTCTAAGAACACTCGCCCGTAAAACAGCTGTAATTCAAAAACTAAATTGAAATCGGTTCATTCGTTCGGGAGCTATGATGCCACAGGCAGACAGACAGATACGTCAAACTTATAACACCCCTCTTTTTGAGTGGAGGGTTAAAAACACACCACCAATAGATAAAGGCTCCTTCTTTAACGAAGTCGGTTAAAAGTGCAGTACTTACTCGTGACTAAAAGCTCCTCTATATTAACGTGAAAGTCTTGTCAAAAACAGTTTAGAAAAGCCGCGGCACACCTGAGTCTCATGGTATTTTACGGGTTTATGGGCTGACATTAAATGTCGATTTACGGCTAAATGCACTGGCCGCGCGTAGTTAATATTATTTCAGGTTAAGTAGAATTGTCCTGCGTGCAAGCTTTAGAATTAGTAATGTCTATCTAGTCTATATCTATCTTATATATGTAAAATGATTTGCTGTTCATTAGTCTCACTAGAACTCAAGAACAGCTGAACGGATTTATCTTATCTTGGTTTTGAAATGTTCGTGGAGGTTCGTGAAGGTTCGTGGAGAGATGGAAAAATTCAAATAATCGCCGGGAAATCCATAAAATCAACCGTTTACATATATACAGAGTTAACGAAGTCGCGTCGGGCCAATTAATTAGCAATATATCTTAATATAGATGTTGTTTGTCCGCGATTGACTCTTAAACTTCTGAACCAATTTTAAATTAATTTTGGACGCTGTATGCAGTTTGATCCAACTTAAAAGATAGGCTAGCTCACATCTCGGTATTACCTGCGATTATTTTTCTGGAACTACGCGGGGAACCGCTAGTAAATTATACATAAACAAAGGGGGCTCTGTAAAATATTGCTAGCTAAAGCCTAGTTTCCTTGGTCTTATCAAGAGTGATTCGTTTCCGATAGCTAACAGCGCGATGTAAGGGATAGAAGAATCCGGTACGCTGAAGGTCAAACTGACCTACTGGGAATTTATTGAAACGAACGCTATACGAGGCTTGCTTTTAAACCTTTGAAAACTTAAAAATTACATTATTTGGTAGTTTTTTGTTCTATAAAAGAAACTCCTTTGAAATAAGATATAAACGTAAATACCTATATATATATATTGCAATTGACTTTTACCATTTTCTATTTTTTATTCCTAAACTTTACCTATTAATAAAGACAGAATATACTAAAAGGGTTCAATAACGAAAAGCAAACAAAATAATAAAATATTATAACACAGTTATAGCAGTAAAAAAGTCGGTTCAAAATAAAATTTAATCACCTCCAACTACTGAATATTAATCAAACCGATCTATAAAAATCTATTGAAAACGGCAGTCTGAATTCGGTTTTGTAGTTCACATTTCTATTTATTTTATTTAACATTCGGTATTTCTCTTGTTAAAACTTAAGTTCTATTTACAGAGCGTGATACGTTATTTTCTTGTTTCTTCAACCAAGAAAATGCGTACGGTTTTAATTTAAACCTTTGTTACATATCTTTTTTATTTGTCCTTCGTTTGATTCCGATACGTAAACATATTAATCGTATTATTGTTAAGTTTTGACTTGCACGTATCTTAGCTAGTTTAAGCGTGGTCTAAAACCAGTTCTTAATTTAGGCTTTATGATTAATTTAATTTTCCTTGACTTCAATATTTGAATGCCTAAGTTTCTTTATAGTAGGGAAATGCTCAAAGAATACCAATGGGCCTCTGGGATAAGATGTATGGGTTAGATGAGAGTTAAAGCGACCAAAACCCCAGTACTGTTATTAGGTAAAAAACCTGACGAACTTATATTATAAAGACGTAAAACAGTAATACGGTAAAATTTAAAAACTTACAATTTTAAATTAGGATGATTTTTTCTTAAAAATAATATTCCTATATACCCATAATCATTTACATAATATTCACTTATCAAAGTGATGATGTTATGAAAATTTACATGACAACGTTTCATACGTTATTTTCTGAAAGTCTCCAAGTATCTGATATAGATATAGTATATTAAATACTAGCGCGATCCGTGTCCACTTCGTTGGTCATTGTTAACAATCCTTTTTTTATACAGCCTATGACACTCAGCAATAATGTGGCTTTCTATCGGTGAAAGAATTTTTAAAATCGGTACAGTAGACCCGAGATTACGCCTTACAATTTAACAAACACACAAACTTTACTTCTTTATGAAAATTAGTATAGATATACAAACACGTAAATATGATATAGAGTAAAATGTATTTTCTAATTATGGGAACTGACCCGAAGGTAATGACTTAACGAAGTTTCTAGAACGTAAACTGTATTACTTAATTGCGCATAGGAAGCCAAGAACATGTCTCAGTTAAAGTGATCAAATTTTAAGCAAAATAGACCGTACATCATATGACAAGCCAAGTCAAGCATCAAGATCTGACGCAAATCTTTGAATAGTCCGGTCAATTTAGACATTTGAAGTTACATAAAGTCTGAGATTTTCATTTTTTTGACCTTTGACCTTGAATAAAAAATTTTCCTTACAAGGGAATGATGGGGAACTTCTAGACATTATTTATAATTGTGTTTTGAACAATTTCACTGAAATTCAGCTTGTTGGGACTTTATGTAACTTCACCCTCATTTTTTGGTCTAAATTGACCGGACTATGAAATAATATAATTTAAACGTTTTAAATTTAATCCCTATTTCCCGATCAGCAAAAAAATACTAAGCGCCGCGTAATAATTGTAGTTTGAACAGTAATTAAAATACATAGTATTTCTATAAAATACATACATACTATAAAATACATTTTCTATTAAATACATTAATACCTCTCTTGTTTAAAAAAAAACTTTTGTTTTGATGAAGGCGAAAGTTTTTTTTTATGTAATGACCCAATGTTTAACAAACGCCTATAAGCAGTCACAAAGCTAAGTTCCTTACAAAAGCATTATCGGTCTTTTAAAAAAAGGGGAAAATAAAAGGATTTGTTTCAGTTAATACGGGATGCTATAAGGGTAGAAAGGAGTGATAAAAAGTAGAGAAAAATTACTTCAATTGTTGTTTGAATTATTTTCTTTCTCCAAATAACTGGTATGAAACCGATTTCCGAACGACACAACGTCACACGCAGTAATGAAAGCTTCGGTGTTTTTGTCCGTATTTCAAGGTAACAGCCGCAGAATATCTGTTCTGGTTCCGGAAATGGCGTGTCAGAAGGGGTGAAATTTACTGCTCTCGGTCGAGATCTGTTCAGCTAACAGTATTGATCCTGAAACTGCGATTATATTTCAAAACAACGCTGGCTTGAATACTGATAGAATGCCCGTGGCAAGTTCGCTAGCATTTTGTTCGTATAACTGGGTTGATCATGTTTAAAAATAGTGTTTTAAAGCATTCTAATATATAGAACTGAAGGTTGAGAATTTTTATATTTAGATAAAAATGAATTTTAAATAAACTATATATTTGAATAATTACGTAAATAATAGTATAACGCAACAGATCGCTATTTTAATCTAATAATAATAATAATAATATTATAAAGAAGTAAAGGTTGTATGTTTGTTAAATTGTCTGGGGTAATTTCGGGATCTACTGAATCGATTTTAATTGTTTCACCAATAGAAAGCCACATCGTTGCTGAGTGTCTTAGGCTATATAAAACCCGAAGAATCAAAAAGGATTATTAACATTATGCCTAAAGAAGTCGGCACGGGTCAGCTAGTTATTAATAAATACGTAATATAGATCCACATCTTCTCAAACTAGTACATAATTGATTATTCCTAAATAAGGAGGTTAACTGAGCTGTCTTTTAAGGAGCCGTAAATTATTTTGATATAAATTAAATTTAGAGTGAGGCTAGGAATAAGATGTCAAAATGTGTCCTGTAAATTGATCAGTTAATGAGACAGATTTTACCACTTACAATTCGGGAAAGGGAGATCCTTTAATAATAATTTTACTATATAAATGTTTCTTACATAGTAAGCTTGTAGATTTATAATTTCTTATATAGCTTGGAATATCGCTCACAGCAGAATATTTCGACAAATAAAGAAACTATATCCAACTAGGAAAATGTGTGCCTACTATATAAATATTATTTGAATATTAATATTTTCTTTATGTTTCAAGTTTATATTGTTGCATTCAAAATAACCTAAAGTCTATTCAGAACCTGAGATTCTTAACGTAAAATTCTAATGATCCATTTGAACAATTCTATAAAAATAAAGTGGACCATAAACAAAGTTAAAAACTGCTTTGGTTCACAATTAATTGCAGTCTAAGATACCTATTAGTACAAAAAACAACAGCATTCCGAAAAATAAAATTGATTGCATAGTTTTGCATCAAATTTATATACCTACTAGCTGTTGCCCGCGACTCCGTCCGCGTGGACTTTCCTATGAAAATTTCACCCCCCTTTCTCTAACGTACAACCCTTTTTTTCCAGTGAAAAAGTAGCCTGTCTCTAGGCTCCTTCCCCAGGCTCTAGACCATCTGTGTACCAAAGTTCGTTTCAATCGTATCTGTCTAGAAATAGTTACTTTCGCATTTATAATATTAGTATGGATAATAGTATATCTCTGACTATATTGACTATATCTATATTTGTACGAACGAAATGTTGTAAGAACGAAAAGCATAATAAATCTTTTACCTCACTTATCCAATAAAATCTACAGCATTTAATCGATCGCCCAAAAGAAATTTCGAAACAAAAACAAGTGATGAAATTTTATAAAAACGTAAACGGAATTAATAACGCCACAAAGTTTTATTAAAAAGCCGCAGCTCGAATTAAATAAATGAGGTGTTTAAGTTGTGGCATTTTGTGGCATTTGGAGGCAATAAAAACTTTTAGGGCTTATACTCTTAAACATTTTACGTTAATCACTTCTTAAGTGTAAGATAGACAGCGCTTTGGAACTTTGGAGTTATGTATACTGTAATTACTTGAGATGATTTAGGTTCTCTTCGTACTGTTTTATTTATTTACTATCGGCTTCGCATGCATGTTAATACATGTACCTACTATACATATAAACCGTGAATGAACAAGGTCACTTAAGGAAGCTAATAAAGAAGTTTCTGCAGACGATTCACTGGAGAAAACTGTTGCCATATCTAAAACAAACAAAATATTTTTTGATTTTCACTATTTGTTGTTACGGGAACAGAAATGCATCATTTGTTAAAATGTCAACTGTCTGACTGTCGCAGCTAAAAGAAGCCTGGTGATAGATAGATAGCAAAGCCTTAGCCTTAGTAATACAACATGTACAAATGATTTCTTCTATCGATTTTTCGAGTATGAAATTATGTTCACAGAATATAAATACCAATAAAATCTGTACAGGGGTCCTTGTTTTTGTAAGTGATGTAACAGATATACCTATTTGAATTTGAGACAATCAACAATCAAAATGAACCTTAACATTTGAGGCTATGTGAAATTAAGCATGCTTGTGTACTATAACAACAGTAAGGTAAGAAATAAATATATTTGCATAGTTATCAAATATGAACTAAAATTTCTTCCTAATACTGTTCTCCTGTTAAAACTGAGTCCTTTTCATAAGAACGTAACTTTGCCAGAATAAAACTAGCCGGCGTAAATACGTTTTGCTATTCACAAGCTTTTGACACGAGTTAGCGATAAAACACAAAGAATCCATCACATCTGTTGATTGAAGCCTAGTTCCAATAAAATGACTAGAATTTGCCGGCAGATTGAGAACAAAACACTATTTTTTGCGCAAAACGGCGGCACGTTAGAATTAATTTTACGTTTTGTGTGTAACGTCGCCGTAAAACGAACCACAAAATTTGTTGAAACAACAAAACTTGGATTATATGTTGTATATAGAAACATGACACAAAATTGAGGTACTTAATTTTGTTGTATGTTAATTTTTATATTAAAGTATTTTCACTAGGTCAACTAAAACTAAATGATAATATTGCTACAA
Organism: Eurema hecabe; assembly: GCA_026213755.1. Lineage (NCBI taxonomy): Eukaryota > Metazoa > Arthropoda > Insecta > Lepidoptera > Pieridae > Terias > Terias hecabe. The sequence goes on from JADANM010005835.1 coordinate 2,343,620, forward strand.
GACCGCATCTTGTATTTTCACTAACGTAAAAAACGTTCACACTAACTTTTAATTTATTCCTTTTGGCCTAAAATGTAAACATATTTTTGATTATTTATTTTTTAATACTATTGTATGCATAGCCAGGATGCTCATTTGATAGCAAGTGAAGTCCGCCTACGAATAATCATAAAACCAAAGCGTGAAGCTGGTTTTAAACAGAAGAGGGAAAATTACAGAATCTAAGATACATGCCATTCAAAGATGTTCGCAAGAAGCCTCTGAACTATCCAAACCAAATTGCACACTCTAATAGTACCAAGTCACTAGACCACAGTCTTCGAGAATGTATAGCTACATCTACACAAAGGATACAAGGATTTAAGGGAGAAAAACATAACCCTTCGTCGATTTAGAATTTTCCAAGCAAAATGCAACGACTTCTCCAACAGTACCATTTCAGTTTGAGCCGGTCCTATTCGACGGAACGACCTAGATCTAAATACACAACCTTTATTTAGCTAATAGTTTATAGACAGTTGCAAAACTATAACGGAACTGGGTTAGAATTTACCATTAGTGGAAGTTAAATCTTCAGTTAGATTGCCATAAAAGTGCCGTTAAATAGCAAAGAAAAACTCCATGGAAGTCGTTTTCAGTTTTATCTAATTACTTTTGGTCCTTTTATACGGCTATGACGTAATTTATTTGTATGTGCAACGTTTATGTCCTATAAAAGTGAACTACTGTTTAATAGATGTTCTAGAATACTTCCTATAGAATGAATGGATATTTTTCTTGTATTTTCAATAAATTTTGACTCAATACATTCATCTATAGATTTACCTCCATAAGCTCAGAACGTTTACTTTTGTATTATGGTACTATAGCATTTCACATCAACAGGTTGCGTAGGAGTTGTGTTAATGGTTCTTAAGCCCTGAATGTTGATAGGTATATAAGTATTTTAGATCCAAATTTTCATTTTCGATATTAGATAAACATTTTCTCAAACTGAATTTTAAGAAGAGATTAATTTTCGGATATTTATGTTTGACAGGTCGGATTTATTTTAATTTGATAGGGAAGTGAGGCTTAAGGAAATATTGAACAACAAAATAGAGCAGAAATATTTTACAGTGATGGTGTTTTTTCTTCTCTTTCTAAAGTATGAAATCGAGAGAGAGCTTAAAACCAAAGGGTTTAAGCTCTCTCTCTGTTTCATAAAGTGGTCTACTGTGGCAGAATTATACCACCCCAATGCAAGCTAGCCCAATGTGATCTAAGAGCATGGCTACCTCTACCTCTCTGTTATTGCTTGGTTGCCTGCCTAAGCATGCAGCAGATAGACACCAGGTTCTTTGAAGTCAAACTAAGCAATATCTTATTCTATGCCAAAAAATCATAAAAAAATCCTAAAAAATAATCTTGCTGATTCTTCCGCAAATTTCAATTGATGACCTAACCTTACTCAATCGCCAATATTACGTTAATGAAAGACAATAAGATGTTTGTTCCCTTACAATTAGATTCAACATCCGACTAGTCTCACGTTACGTTTGTAAATAAACCTACGGCTGGTTAGCTCCGATTCAGTTTCGATCAATTGTCCCTGCTCACAATATGTGTGAAACTAATCGTAGGAAAATCGTAAGTCATCTATTTCATTTAATAGTTCTATTTTCTTACTTGCAAGAAGGAATGTGTTCAGCTAAGTCTTTCTACTTCTACCACTTACATAGTAACTCCTAAGTATCACGAATATTTGCTTTGTTTTACGGAATGGTAAGATTTTTATTGTAAGTTTAAAAGTGGTATATAAATGTTAATTATCTATGTAAATACATTTCATTAATTTTAATGCACACGTACGCAATAACAGGCGTGAATTCGTTCAGAATTCAGATCACATGAAAATAAATCAACCCAACAACGACCAAACATGATATACTGGTATGTACTGTACCAATTTATAGTTAATTTGCTCCAAAGTTTGTGTTTGTTGAGTTTCAATAAAACACGGGCTTTAGTCAACATGCTGCTCATCTACGCTATTAGCATCGTTATATGGGCTAGTGTTTGTGGCTTTCTATAAAGGCGAGTTTTGTAGACGTTTTTATTCATATTAAACCTGCATTTAGTGAGCACGTGTATGGACTGTGGACATAGAAGTCGAGAATAGTTAATGTTTCATAAGCTTTACTTTTTGAGTTAGTACATACGTACTTAAGTAGTTGAATTTAGTTGCTTTGTTACGGGCTTACGTTTAAAGCATTAACGAATTTGATGTAATTTGGTATACAGTGTATAATAAATAGGGTTTCAAAAATGACATGACGGCAAATAAAGGGTTGAAAATTGACCTCGCTCTAAACAGATGAAGTCGACATATAACACCAGCTATGGGTATCTATGACTAAACAAAAAGAAAATTCGGTAGAGGTAAACGACTTCACAAAACACAACAATAACATGATCTCAAGTTGACGAGTGAACTTGAGTTCACGAGTGAACTTTTATTACGTTTATGTAAAAATTTGCTCGAAACTTTGTTCAGAAAACAGACTCTTAGTTATTGTCACGGTTTCAGACGTTCTTTTGTTTCAGAATATATTGGTGTTCTTCGTCCTGAGTACGGTGCAGAGTTTGCCGATCTACAACGGGTTCAGTGTTAAATTCAGTCCAATACTCAGCAAGGATGAAGTTAAGCCAAAGACATTTGGGGCTCTGTTTGCCAAAGTGCCACAGGAGTTACCTCAGAGCGCCAAGGAGACTCTCTTGCAGGCACACTTCACGAACGTCGGATACCTAGGCGATGGCTGCACCAATCAGATAGCAAAAATCCTGTTCCCTAACAATCTCGACCTGAACAACGACACTTTAGCTAGCGAAGGTTTTATTAACATTCCAATTTTCAAGAAGCTTGTGGATGATTACAAGATATTGGTAGCCGCCGCGCCGCCCGGCGTCAAGATGAACGGAGGTGATGACAAACCTCTGATAGTATACATTGTTTTTCCTAACGAAGAAGATAGCAATAACAAAATGCAGATTCCATTAGTTTACTTTGTGAACAATGTACGAGGCATTATAGATCTGGAGACGAAACAAAAGCTAGACCCCATTTTGATAGTCGATCATAACAGAACAGTTACCAAGTTAAAAAGCAACGAAATATCGAAATTTGTTAAGTTTAAAAATAAACTTATTGACCATTACAGAGATGAAGATGAAATACCTTAGACGATTATATCAGACATATGTATGGACGAACGATTAAATAAATTTAATTTTAAAAGTGAAAATAGTAATATTTATTGCACATCAATGTACGTACATAAATTCTTGAAACTTGAAAAGGAATAGTAAATTTGATTTTTTTTTAATAAGATTAAAGAATAAATTTTCGAGATTGTCGTGTGACGAGACTTTATAAAATTCGCCGAGAAA
>JADANM010005835.1:2350986-2371559 GCA_026213755.1 Eurema hecabe
CCTAATTTTTGCTTCTTTTGCTGTATTTGTATTCTAGGTAAGTGGATTTATTATTTTCATTATTAATTTACCTGCCATCAAACCGACAAGCTCGCAGAATATGGTCGAAAGTAAAAAAATAAGAATAAATTCTACGTAATTATTTTTTTCTTTGCTTAATATTTTAAAATAATGTATGTCGCTTATCTTCTTCGCTATAAAATATAAAAAGTAGCTGTTGCCCGCGACTTCGTCCGCGTGGACTTTCATATAAACTTTGATTTTGTTATAACTGATATCTTTACTTACTTTATGAGGAGAAAATAATATGAATGCGTTTGAAATATATTAGCGAATTATAAATAAAGACGATTATCAATTATTTAAGTATTAAATAAGATTACTTAATTTATTAAAGGACCCTTCTAATTATAGTTTTGCGAACGAACAAAATTGGTCCATGGAATAAAAACTGCGATTAAGTTTTCGATCATGTTTTCGAAGTTAAACCATATTGATGAATGTGAAAGTGCTTTATATGGTATTATTTTTTGTTACTAGTAGCTCTATATAATAGGTATAAAAGTCGTTTAGAAGTTGGATAAATTTTGCCAAAATTACGTCGTACTAGCATCTACCAATCGCGAAAGCTTGCGAGACGCATTTTATATATATAAAATCTACATAAAGTCTGTTATTTAAAAAAAATGATAGAACGAAAATAGCATAGATAAAAAATATTGCGTAATTATTAATGAGTCGAAATCATTAATTGTTATACATCGGTTACGTGACAACCGGATCATTGTGAAAGTACATACATACATACATATTTAAATCTCGTTTATTGATCGCTACCGTTATGGCACTTGATATCTATACTAATATTTCTTTATGAGAAGTAAAGCTTGTGTTTGTTAAATAGTAAGGGGTAATCTCGGAATCTACCGAACCGATTTTAAAAATTCTTTCACCAATAGAAAGCCACATTATTGCTGAGTATCATAGACTATATAAAAAATAATTGTTAACATTATGTAAATCGAAATGGCTGACCCGTGCGGTCAGCTAGTAATATATATAATAATAAGTCTTTCTACCTGTATTTTAGGCAAATAGGTACTATTTAACGATTTTACTAATTTTGATCCAGGAATCGTTTCACTTGGGAAACTATCTTTAATATAAAGTGAAATTTTATAATTTATTGTAATTCAAGGATTGAATTTGGAAGATTATACGCCATAAAAATACTAAACGTGTATGGCTATAAAAATAACTGATCTTTTATCTTAAAAATAACGGATAATCGGATATAAAAAAGTCAGAATATTAGCATAAAAAGTAGCCATAAGAAAACTCTTTCTGATCCCTACTACATAGTATAATAAAGTTTGTCCCTAAATATGCTTAGATCTTTAAAACTTCGCAACGGATTTTGATGCGGTTTTTTTTTAATAGATAGAGTGATTCAAAAAGGAAGGTTTACAATATGTATAATACATGTATCATAATGCGTAAAGACAGGTTGTTGGTATGAGTATAAAGATATTAAAAATGTTCCACTTGTTCAAGTGAAAGTAGCTTAACCGTATTTCGATCTAAGTTTAATTGAATCTACATCACTTTGTAAAACCTTTTTATATGGTTTTACGGACGATTTCATAGTCATCCTGCGCTTAAACTTTCATTGAATCAATCTTGGGACAAACATTGTAAAAACTAATGGCTTCCACTATCGTTGAAGAAGTTTTTCATCATACATCTATATACATCATGATATATTGCTACTCAAATTTGAGAACTACTCAAACCGGTCCGATTTGACCGTTTCTATACAAATCTGACAAAATTGTTATACTTAAGGCTTGCTTAAATTAGATTTGACGGGCACTGTAGTACTGGGCTAATGAGTCCTAACATCTTACGACTCACAGTGGGGAGCGTCGATGTAGTGCTCCCCTGCCCGAAGCAATGTTTACGGGCTGGCGTTTCTCTTACCATCAGGAGGACGTCCAGCTCGTCTCACCACTTCATAGAATAAAAAAAAATTGATTTGATTTAAAGCTTAGTATTGAAATGCAAAAGAGCGACTAATTTGTTAATTTTTAATTTATTTGAAAATTAAATGTGAAGTAATGAATTAGTGAATGGACACAGCACTAGGTTTGCTTCGATGGTTTTCTCACGTGTTAACTTACTTGTCAGCAGTAGCAAAAAATGTTTTATCTAGAGAATAAAGATGTTAAAAAAGCCTAATCGAAAGAAGTTATGACTCATCAACCCGGAATAGCTGGTCGGGAAGTAGGATTTATATTTAAAATATCAAATATCTTTTGAAAAAATTGGGTCAGGATAAGTCACAAGTACTAAGCTATGGCCGTGAGGGATGCTAACTTCCGTTTAGTTCTTCAAAATTAAGTATTTAACAATCTTTTATCAATATACTAGTAAGCACTAATAGTGATATGGCCGCCAATTGTCAAAATATTTTAATGCTGGAAATTTCATTTTTTTTAGTTTAAGGTGTATTTCTTTTGACAAGAAAGAATTTTTATTATTATTATTATTACTAGCCGCGCCTTGTGGTTTTACCCGCATTACGCATGTAATATATACATAAACCTTCCTTAAGAACTCTATGTTGCGTAGTTTTAAAGATCTAAGCCTACATAGGGACAGACAGACGACGAATAACGACTTTGTTTAATACTGTGTATTCATAAGAGATTCTGGATTTAAGTCTCTTATACTCTTTATCTATATAAGTATCGTTTATCTTTATAAGTAATACAAAAACTAATTCTAACCCCGTTATAATTTAACTTTTAGATTACCCGTTCGACTTGGTAGCTTATAATACAGCATTAATGCTTAAAATATTTCATTAAAGACATTTATGAGGGCAAAACGATTCGGTTATTAAATAGGCTTACCGTTTTTATTCAGTATAATGAAGTTGTAAAAATTTTATGAAGGATTTAATAAGATCGTTTACTTGAATTCCCTTTCTTATATTTATTCTGTCTTTAACACGTAAACGATACTCAAACTTATTTATAAGTATTATTCATAATCCAATAACTACGTTTAGTTAAGCTTATTAGAAAAATATAAGTATGTTATACAAAAACTATTGTTTATTTTATCATCAAAATTGAAGGTCATGACGTTCATACGAATGAACCTGCGAAATTTTAAACTATTTCTCATAATTTAAAACTTAGTGACAAACCTACAGCGGAGTCTTACTAATAAGTTTTCTTACCTAAAAATAATTAAAAACAAGCAAACAAGAAACCTTTTAATCATACTCAACAAGCAGCTAGGATCCTAGACCCATTTGTTAGTTCTATCGGTGGATTATTACGAGGAGGGATAATATGCGTCTATCATAATTTCTCAAAACTATCTTACCACGTCATCGCGTTCCCAAATAATGGGTATAAGCCTATATTTATTAAATACTAGATGCCCCTGTACCTAGCCTACACGAAATTTTATACACTGCAACTATTTATTTATTTATTAACACTGTTACAATGTAAACAATTAAAATAAGATTTGATAAAATGTAAGTAACAGGCGACCTTATCACTTAAGAGTAATCCCTTCCAGGCAACGCATATTGAAGAAAGAAATAAAAGAAAAAAGGTAAATCAGACGGCGATTAGCAACTTTTTCAATAACATATTGTATAGAATATAAACTAACTATACATACAAAATATAAAATCTTACATACTGTGCTCCGGTCTGAAGGGCACTTTAGCCAGCAAGATTACAGGGCTAATGAGTCTTGGCATCTGATGACTCAAAGTGGGGAGCGTCGATGTAGTGCACCCCTGCCCGGAGTTCGGCTTTATAGCGAAGTTCCGGGTAGCACTGCATTGGCTATGGGCTGGTGTTACCTTACCATCAGAAATGCGTCCAGCTCGTCTCCCCTCTTCATATTATAAAAAAATACATAGATATAAGTATATAATTAGAACCTATTTTTTTTGTTTAAAAACCGTCCTTAGGTTCAGATGTTGTTGAGTTATGCATATGATAAAGCACTCGTATGTGTTGAAAGTATTAAAAATCCGACCCGTAGGGGCATAGATATAAGGGCATAGGTATGGTGGAATAAAGTGGGGTTTTAGTCGGTAAGAGTCCGACATAACCTACAGTCCAACCCCGAGGGCTGTAGGTATGCATGAGCATTTCCCCACTATAAAAAAAAAAAAAAAAAAAGGGGCATAGATATAAACATAAGTGCAATAGGTATAAAATAGGTCGTGGGTTGATTTAACCAAGATCCTTCCTTTGATTCAAAGAATATATTACTCCTACATTTAACTATTCTAAGCTGAACTAACCTATCTTAAAATAGCTTCTATCTTTATAGTTCACCCTATATTTCTAAAAGATAGGTTCATGATAGGGCAACGAAAATAACATTACTATATACATAACAGCAGTTAATCTATTTAAGTATCGTCACAGAAATCTTAACCAAAGGGTCACCAGCGGAGCTATGAAAGGGAGTTAGGACTGCTGACCTGCAGGTGGCCAGTCCTTGGTATCTAGAATTACTGCCCGTACCGAATAATTAATATTATTTCTATTAACAATATTAACGTCTCCAACTCAAAGTAATGCAAGTACCTAATGACTCGGCATAATCGTAATTCAGACACGCAGACACCCAAAGATTAAGTTGTTCTTGTTAACAAGTAAACTTATTAATCAAGATTACTCGTATCTACCTCGGCCCGTAATCCCGAGCTCGGGCTTGAAATACCACACGTTTTACAGATGACTGTTTTTCTATACGAAATGTTTGCTTAAAGTGTCATGTTCATTTTGAGGGTAGATATCATTTTATTTTTATTCAAGGCTATGTTACACCCAATGATGTTATATTAAATGGACTATCTGTTGCTCGCGACTTCACCCCGTTGATTTTTTTCTATTATTTCTTTTCTCTTATTTGCCTAAAGCCGTCTTCGATAAACTGTCTATTCAATAAAAAAATATTTTTTCAATTCGAACCAGCACTTCCTTAGATTAGCGAGTTCAAACAAACTCTTCAGCTTTATATATTAGTATAGATATGTAACAAGGTCAAAATTTTGAAGACGCTGTGTGCTGCTTCTGCTGTACGGAACACTTTTTCGGTGGATTTGTATGGGTATAACATATCTATAATATCATTGGTTACAGTTTACACTAATGTTAATGTAAGTAATGTAAATAGATTTGATTAGTCTAAGATGATTTTTATGTCATTGAAAATAGAAGTTGGCTTTGTCGGACTCGCAAATGAAGCCACTACCGACTAAAGCCCACCGGTGTTTCTTCCGTGCATCTTGACATGGTCTGACTCACTTGGACGGGGTTCTGACTTCCGCGGGTCAAAATCCTCCTTACAAAACAATCGTTTAACTACAATAAATGGCCTATGTACTGTTACAACCCTAGCTTATACGGACAGAGAGCCGACTAAGCATTACCATTATTTTATTATATTTTTCCGTTAACATTCCATTTTAATTTAATAATTATTTTATTCATTTAAAAAGGTAGATTCTGGAATTCGCCGTGAAAAGTTCCTTTCTTCAAACATTCCGCGTGTAATGTGTGGGAAATCTCAGTATAATTTTGGGAGTGAATAAATAGTAGACAAAAAGTTTGTTTTTTTAACCAAACTGAAGAGTGCTGCATAACATTACGTTGCCTTAACATTGCACGAAAACGCATGATAATCCTTTCATTAATTTTTGAGATAAGGTAGACGCGTAATGTCTGCTTTTAAACGTTCTATGAAATAGGTATATTCAGTTAAATAGTTGTGTACAGAATAATTATTTTAATTACGTGGTAAATGCGGAACGCTGACAGGTAAGGAGATAATGAAATTCGTCTGTCGCTATTATATCGAATTAATCGAATTTCCTATACATGTAAGAACGTGCTTTCGCGTTTTATAAATATTTTTAATGTATTTTATTAATAAGTAGCTGTTGCTCGCGATTTCGTCCCCGTTGATTTGTTTTTCCATAATTTCTTCGCTCCTATTAGTCGCAGAGTGATGTTATGGAGCCTAAAGCCTTCCTCGATAAATTGTCTACTCAATTAAAAAAGAATTTTCCAATTCGAATCAGTAGTTCCTGAGATTAGCGAGTTCAAACAAACAAACTCTTTAGCTTTATATATTAGTACAGATATAGATTTCGAGCTCCACGGTTTTAGCCGCATCTATGCATGTACCTATTATACACACAAACCTACCTAATGAATCACTCTATCTGATAACAAAACGCATTAAAATTGGTTGATCATTTTAAAAGATTTAAGCATATAGGGACAGTCAGAAAAAAGCTTTGTTTTATAGTATAATATAGTTTGTTTTATACTATAGTATAATATAGACGACCGCTTGGCGCAGTGGTAGCACAACTGCTTTCTGCACGGAAGGTTCGATCTCCACACCGGAAATATATATATTTGTATTTTTCTGGGGTCTGGGTGGTGCTATGTATTGTATGGTTGTATTTACAAAAGAAAAGTACGTTTATGTAACTTATTCCGTTATCTAGATGCCATAACTAGATAACGGAATAAGTTACATTTACATTAAGTATAAATGTCCTGAAAAATATTTTTAATTAATATAATATATATAATTTTCTTAAGACCTTTTCGAGTCGATGTGATAAGGGTGTGAGGTATAGTATGATGAATGGTTATGCCTTATAGTTTTGGATTCCCAGTTACCGAACGAATCACAATAAAATTTCTAATATGGTAATGATACCTAACGTTGCTAACCATAGACCATCACACATATAACCATCTCGTATGGTAACATTACTTAACCCTCGCTTCCTATGGAAGGGTAGAATCAGTCCCCTAATAACCAGCTCAATGCATATCTAAGTTCTAACCATAATATATACAACTTTTCCAAAGAACTAACAAAATGACTACTTCAAACATAACATATTGTTGCTTCGTATATTTTTCCGATTGTATCACGATTTACAAAGGATTCAGCGAAATGCCACGAGTGAAACAATTCTTCATAAACATCAAAAAGGCTAAACGTAAACTATCCAAAATAAGTATATATAAAAGATACGATATGTTATCTCTGCGTGACGCCAACACGATATCTGGACATTTGTACAGAACAATACATCCAATATCTAAAATACATCGAAATATATCTTCAGCTTGCTTCCTTCTGCTGTTTTAATATCCTTTCATTAGAGAAATTGGATTTCGCTGCAAATAACAATCTTGTGGGAGTTCCAACTCCGAAGTTATTAAGTGTTACTTTTGGATATTTCTTGTTGTATTTCTATAGTTGTTTTGAATCCATCAAGTTTATTCATATTAAATTAAGGTTTAAAAACCTCGAAAAGTTGCCTTATTCAATTTAAATATTTCATTTTAATACTTCATATCATATCTATACTGATTCTTTTTAAAAGTAAGCTTTAAGAATGTACTGAACTGAATCCACTTCACCAATGTTAACAGCAGAAAGATACCAACATAAACCGGAAAACCAGGGTTAAGATATTCATATGACTAAAGACGTCATTGCATTTCGTCTAGTAAGCGGGAGCATCGGAGGACAACTTTTCCCTTCCTTTTCCCCTTTATCCTTTCCTCCCTCATCCTTTGTTTCCTTTTGTCAAAAATTCCTACGCAAAATACGCAGATTACCTGTATAGCTTTAATGGCCGACAACCAACTGCCCCACACCCCATACCCTATAGAAAAATAACAAAAAAAAAGATGTCCACGAAGTACTACAGTAAGAAGCGATTGCTTAACTGTAATTTTTGTAATACAAGTAGGTATAAAACGATATCAAGGCCCCATAAAGAGAATCGTAAAAACCTAATTACATAACAACGTTGATTGAGGAATTATGATCCATCATCGTAATTCTGACATCGAACCGTTTTCACATGTGTTCGTTATAAATCTAATTGGAAATCTATTCGAATCTTTGATATCGTAACGTTGAAAAGATGACCTTGTACATACTTGATTTAAAAGGTTCACTATTAATAATCTTTTATAATAAAATACTCAATGAATTGAAGGGTTTTGTAATGGCAAAGCTAGCAATAATATAATTACACTAGCCATTTTTATTTTCGTAACAATACTGCTACGCGATAACAATTATTCTATGTATGTGTCCAATATCTGAATGCCAAATTTCAGCCTAATCTTTACAACTGGATTTAACTTTCACATATAATTTCAAATTTAATATTAATAAAAATAATGAATTCACATATTATGATATGAAACAGTATTCGAAAATAACATGTGAAATAATGTGATGACACTACGATATTACACATTATACATTCGTAATAATATTATTGTTCTAATTCAATACTTATACTATGAATCATCAAAATAAAATCTGCACACACACATAAATTGAAAGAAGTGTCTCGTCTACTACTGGTCGACGTTATGGTAAAATTTTTTTGTAGTGATAGAAAGACCAAAGACGAGATATATCTTCTTTGACGACCTACTATCCTATGAAATAGATCGATGTCAATTTACTCTGAGCGTACGATTATTTGTTAAATATATACATAATAAGCACACCCAGATATCATAGTTAAATTGTAATAAGCTTCAATAATTTAAAAAATATTCTTAAAACAATAAATTTTTCGTCTATTAATGTTTCCAGTCATCAATATTTCAAGCTCGTCTTCACCTTTTCATCTAATTCGATCAAACTTGACCCAGATCGACTAAACTTATCAATTAAGTCTATTATATTCTCTAGGAAATCAGCTTAAAATATTTCGCTATATTTTAAGAAATTATTAAGCAAACAGGGAATTATATCCATCTAAAATCGAATCTGTTTGCTACTTGAGAAGTCTCGATCAGACTATTAATTCTTTCGTTTGAAAATTCAGCTCAGTTCTCAATAACAGAAAAACTATTAAAAATATTGATATACCTGCCGCTGAAAACTGCAAAAACGTCGTCAAAAAATTACGACGGCCTGTTACTGTCCGTCAATTTGTAACTTAAGACGTTGCTTCAGCCTACTAATAATAAACGTCATCTCGCAAGCGTTTATCTACATGAGATTACATTTCAAATATAATTTATTCAAGCTGCAACGAATGCGTTTAGCGTAAAATCTGGTAATACACATAATTATATAAAGCAATCGTGAAGATGAACATTTAGGTTTAAGTGAAAGGTAATATATATGTTTGCAAAATTGCTCGGTGTCCGCCATTTGTGTTGCATAATTGAAGATTGTTGCATTGACGATAAAGGTAACAGTTTAATAGTTCAATGCTCAGCCGCTATTGATCAAGGACAGAATTATAGAAGCAGAAATAGCGATGGATAGAGAACATTGCAAAAAAGTTATAATTATTGATTGAATGTTAATGTGGCATGCATTGCATACCATTAGCTTTATCATTTAACTATAAAATACGTACAATACAAATAAACAAGCTATATAGTTCATTATAAAAAGTACCATTGAAACAAATAAACAAGTTTTATCGAAGTGAATATGGCCCTGTACATTTTTAGAATAGAAATCGAAGCGTGATTAAAATTCGGTGCATCTCGCACGAGTCGGTTTCGTTAGAATTCGTTCGGTCTGAGTGTTTTAGTGTAACTCAAGTATACGCCCTTCGCAGACTTAATTGAGTTTTTATTCGGACTCCTTGTAGATTCGATCGAGTAAATCGACTTTCAAAATTAACGGTTGCATAACCTACATTCCATAGTATTAAAACAATATTAGATATGTATATTTTCGTGAAATAAAATCATTGTACGTTTCTTTATAAATACATGAGAGGTTTCAAAATTATTATAACTCTAAATAAAAAAGGCAAAATAAGAAAAGTGACGTCATACTTAACAGCGAGAGAATTTAGTATGGAAAAAATCTGCAAACATTTAATTAAATAAAACTACCAGTTCCCACCGTACCACATCTACCCATTTCAATTTGGATCTATGCTTGAAGGCTTTGGTTCTGTTCCAAACGATAATTCGATTATTTATATCCCCATTGAGTTTATGTAACAGTAAAATCTGAAAACAACGGATCGGGTCCCCTTGCTATACCTACTACCGGCACTAATAACGAATTTCTTGGCGACCTCACCATTTCATAATGGAAAATATTGTAATCATTGTAAACAATTGCATCTTAATGATTAAAATAAATATTTCAGGACACTTACACAGCGCCCACACACGCTAAGCAGAACTTGTGTTATATCAACTAGATAACGGAATAAATGACATAATTACATAAACATACTTTTCTTTTGAAAATAAATGCATACAATACACAGCAACACTTAGAAAATACGAATGTTAATTACAAATATATTTTCCCGGTGTGGGGATCGAACCCACGACCCTTCGGGCAGAAAGCAGTTGTGCTACAGCTGCATCAAGCGATCGTCACCCGTCAGAATTATGTGGGATGCGATGCACAGCCTGTCCGATGTTCATTCTGTGAACTGTTCAACTGTTACGCTTCAAGGTCAAATGAGACTTAAATACTCGTCATTCAGATACCTATAGTAATCGTCAATTTCCTTTAGCGGTGAACGAAACCTGCGCAGAAGTCAAAAATAAGGTATCGAGATAGCGGTGCGGCGCGCGGGGCGCGTGATCGTCATGTGCGCGAGCGTTGATTGGTTGTCCCAGTCGTGTTGTCTTTCTCGCACCCATGAGCGCGATTCTACGATGATTCTCGTCAATCGCTAAACTTTTTTGACGATTATTATACTTATAGTTAACTCGTCGTTCGTCGATTGCTGTCGGCTAGGATTGAACTGGTATCGAGTATCGACTACGAAAATATATTATCAAATACATTGGAAAAAGAAAATCGTTTTAGTTCAAATAAATTTAATAAATAATTAAATTAATTGAAATATAGCGTATTTAAGTAGAACCTATAAAATGTTTTAGCGTTATCATATTTTGTAATGTTGAATGTATTATTATACTTTTGTAGTGGATTGTTCTAGAAAAACCGGCGTCATGTAATTGCATCTCGTCAGGGATGTCATTATATCTTCCCCTCCCTTTCCTGTAAACTTCATCCTTCCTTCCTTCTTTTAAATTCGCAAGGGTAAATGCTTCTCTTTAACTAGGTAGCTTCTTCTAAATTCACAGTTAGAATAAAACCTCTTTAAATCTTTTTTTAATTCGATTTTTTTTATGTTGAGTATTTTATTATTTCAAATAATAATTACCTACATGAAATCCTTCCGATTTAATTGTTTGTTTGAATTGAATAGGCTCCAGAAGTACTGGTTAGGTTATATTTGATTGTGTGTCTGATATTGTACGTATCCGAAAAAACATTTTTTTACTGAATAGGGGTTGACCACAACCTGACCTGATGGCAAATCATCTGATGTCAAATGACAAGGTTTTGGTGAAGGTTATTCGATTGATGGTTGATCAGTTAATAACATACTAACAGAAAATTAAGAATGAGTCCAATTATTTCAAGATCGATGACTGCCTCCGGCGTTCTGCGAGTTTGGAGTTGCATCATTTACACGTCATCTAATTGGGAAGATACCAACGGTCTCGCTTATATCCGTTAGTTTATTACTTAACTAGTAATCACCATTAATTACAGTTTCTTATTTATATAATATTTTTAGCGTAATGACCAATTTTTATATGGTTGTTATTTAGTTTTAATATTTTAATAGGTACCTACAGATTCTATGGTACGCTGAATATTTTTTCCTCCTGTCACAGCAACAATTTATATATAAAAAAATAGTTTGATACTGATGAATTCTTATTTATTCTTTTGTTGTCGACTGTCCAATCAGATAAGTTTTTTTACTGCTATACAAAAACAATTGCAAACCAGTATACTAATAATAATTTTTTTTTCCAAGAACAGTGTGGTACAAAAAGTTTGAGTCGTGCTCCAAAGATATTATAAGCTGATCTAAATTGTTAAAATATACACACATATATATGGAAGCATTAATTAAAAACTTAAATTCCACTTTTAAAAATCTTGTCTTCAAACATTTTTTCAGCCTGGCTTACGACTCAGAATTATAACTGGTATTGTATGTGTATATTATGTATGTATATATGTATATGTGTATGTGTGTATGTATATATTATGTGTATATGTATGTATAGTTTTATATATTTTATTCCTTTTGAGTATTATTTATCTGTATAAAACATATTTTAATAGCCATTAACTTTTGTTTGTTTATAGTTATTCAATCTTTCTTTCAATTACACCTACACTTTTCGCCTACCCTTCCTTTCTTTTTTATTTTATTTCTTGTATTTTCGGGTTGCCTGGAAGAAATCACTTTAAGTGATAAGGCCGCCCTTTACACCTAAATTTAATTTATTTGTTTAGTATATAAGATTCCTATGTGTAAAAAAGGGTAAAATAAAATAATAAATAATAAATGAATAATTATAATAGTTATAAAAGTGTTATTATAATGCTAAGTATGAAACATAACATGTTATAACCAGAAGTCATTCCTTAGTTGCAACAAAAGCATCCTCAGTACTTTTGTATTAAAAACCACAATACATCTATTGTAATACTAATAATTATTGCTTTTAGATAATCAATTGCATTTTAGATATTACGTCGTATTTGAAGCCACTAAGAACTTAATAACATTCACTTGCCTCTCCGGCGAATTAAGTCACTGCAAGGGGCATTCACTACTCCGTAGTATTCATTTTATTTTTAAACTAGCTTTTGCTCGCGACTTCGTCCCCGTCGAATCTATTTCTATTATTATGAGTCAATCTTAGAAGATAGACATAGACTTACGCGGACTTTTTTTTAGATAATTATAAGAGGAATAATTCTTTCATACATATTATTCTTGTATCTTGAACCGTTTTTGCAGCGCACGCAAAGGAAACCCTCAAAGATGAATAATTGTCCCCGTTTTTTCCATATTTTCCATTATATCTTCGCTTCTATTAGTCGCAGCGTTATGTTATGTAGCCTAAAGCCTTCCTTGATAAATGGTCAATTCTATTGAATTGAAAAACTCTTTTTTTATTAAAAAAGAGTTTATCAATTCGAACCAGTAGATCCTGAGATTAGCGCGTTCAAACAAACAAACAAACAAACTCTTCAGCTTTATATATTAGTATAGATTCACTATAATTAGTGGTTCCCTCTGAGCTTATATTAGCTTCTCCGTTCAATGACAATAGATCCTATAGACACTAGTATTATAACTGGTCGTAAATTAATACAAATTATCTCTCGTTTAGAATCCTACGAATGTTTATAAATTTCCTAGGAAATTTATAAATTTGCTGTTTTTGTTATTTTCCGGTGACATATACATCCATACTAATATTATAAATGCGTAAGTAACTCTGTCTGTCTGTCTGTCTGTCTGTTACGATTTCACGCCAAAACTACTGAACCGATTGTAATGAAATTTGGTACACAGATGGTCTAGAGCCTGAGATAAAACATAGGCTACTTTTTTTACTAAAAACACGGTTATAAGGGGGAGAAAGGGGAAGTTAAAGTTTATATGAAAGTCCACGCGGACGGAGTCGCGGGCAGCAGCTAGTATGATCTTAAGAATTCACTTTAATCAATTCCCATGCGTTTACCCGCGTCTTGCGTAATAGACTGTTCTGTTACGCATTCATAAACCCAAATATACGTAGTCATCGCAACAGGAAATTTGCAATGCATTGATGTACATGGAATAATGATTGATTTTCGAATAAAAAGGAAACGGAATGGGGTCAAGCTTTGAAAGTAGATATTACTTTTCGTTAAATGTTATTCAGTGTGCAACATTGTTTATACGATGAACATTACAAAACAGGTAACTAAATTTTATTAGTTTAATTGATGTTCCCCGTATTTTAAATCATTATGAAAATTCGGAGAGTGATAATGATAATGACTAATGGTATGATTATTTTATTTTCTTGTCACGTAATTGCGTAGTACAGAATATTTAAAGTTTCGATAATTTGTAATGTTGAATGAAATGTGTTGGAAGCTGTCTGTTTATTTGTCTGTTTATTTGTCTAGATATTTTGGTGAATTTGTTGGATGAATCTGTCACTTTGAGGACATTTTAATGAGACATTTTAATAAAAGAAAGAGGGCTAAGATTACCCAGTGTTTTAAAAACCTTAACAGGTAAAAATAACATTATAATTTATATAAATAATGCAATATTATGTTTCTCTAAAACAAAATATTGTTAAAGTGGATAGACCAATAATAAGGATTAGTGTCTTAAGTATTTCCTCAAAAATTAATCCATAATTTTTGCATGATGAAATATGAATACAAAAAATATAAATTTAAGATGAATCTTCGTTACAAAATAGCGTTAATATCTCGTCATTTATTATAACTATATGCGTCATAAATAATAATAAAGTGTAATAAAAGATAAGACCTAACCAAGACGATTGCAGTGAAGAAATTATGTATGCAAATGTGCTCGGTTGGCGATGTAAGGCGTTATATAATAATGCTTATTGTAGTTCTCGAATGCTCTAGAAAGAATCCAAATTATTGAGGAAATCTTTATCTAGCTTTAACGGGCTAATGGAATGGCTTGGAGAATATTCTAACAGATGTGACGGGAAATTCTTTTTGACGTATCTGCGCAGATAAAAAATTATATTATTGTTCGCTATCTGTCAACTTTAATACATTAAAGTTTAAACACATTTATAAATATATTAAAAAATGTATTTATTTATTACCGAAATGTATTCATTTAATTAATTTTTAATAAAAGTGAAATTTAATATGATGAAGGTTATTTTTAAAAGTTGTAAATTATGTTAATTAGTTGTATAAATATTTATTTGTTTAAGGCAATCTATTTAAATCTCATGTAGAACTTATAAGACGTGATTTGCCGACACAAAAGTTACATGAACATTACTATCGCAGGGCTTCTTAACGTCTGGTCAACTGTTAACCAAGGGGCCGCATTTTTTACATTAAATTATAAGGTTGATTTTTTCGCTATTTAAGTGTATGTAGGATTGAGCATACGCCTTGATATTATAAGATTTTGATATTTTATAATAACCGAAACTCGTAAAAAAATTATATATTATTGTTTCTATTAGTATTATGTATAAAACTAATACATACATGCGAAGCCGGGGCTTGTCGATATGTATTCGCGGATTTCGGACTCGCATAATAAATGTCAATTACGCCAATATCTACTTAAACAAATCAGTATTTATCCATGCACCTTTGCGAACCTACACGAACAAATAAGCATTCTACGAAAGTTTAATAACCCCAGCCAGAGTAAAGACTATAGGCTTACATTAGGGGAACGTCAAACGGGGGTTTGTTCTAGGCCAAAAACACACCGCAGTGGTAAATCTACTTTCCCTTTCTACCACATGCTAATCCAATTTGGCTTTGGTTGCATTTCATATTCGAATAGAAATGCTTTTAATTTTTTATCAATTATTTGATTAGTGGTTGCGAGCGATGACGATCGCGCGAAATCATTTTTAGATTTTTTTGTACTTTCAATATATATTTGTGTGTTTACATTTGCATGCAGTATTGATTTTTAACTCATAGATTTGTTAGTACTACTAATTTCAATTTTTTGTTTTTGATTTAGTATTGGTTATAAAAGTTCTAAAAATATTACACTTTAATCCTTAATTACGACAAAAAAAAAATTTCACGGTATACAATATATCTTGACTAGATTTTTTTTGGATAGAAAAGATATCAAATACATATCGTAACACGTTTGACTGAGATTAAAGACAGCAATGTGAATCCAGACTTCGTAAAGAATTCTTTTACAGGGAAGTAGACGGTTCTATAAATAAATTCCAGGAGAGTTTCGCGGACGATTGTTTTGTGCGTCCTTAGCGAGTCCGCCCCCCGGTTGAACACCGGTGGGTTCTAGTCGGTATGGCCCTTCTGGCGAGTCCGACATAACCTCCTTAAAGCCTCCTTCCCCCTCGAGGAGGACGCGGTACCCGTAACAAGATTTTCCCCCGTGAAAAAAAGGAGCGTTATTTACGTAATAAAATTAATCATATTTATTGGGCCTAGTTAAGTTAGCCTTTGATCTTTGATCAAAAGGTATTTGGTAAAAAAGTGCATCATTCTTATATATTTAATAGGTATGTGTCTCAAGTAAAAGATGAGAAATTACGCCTTGCGTGACTTACTAGCTATATAATAGGGCTATTTAATGATTTAAAACTCATCCATTATATATAAATTGAAAATTAACTTGTTGATCTGCCTTCTTGTTATTTTATGACGCATTAACTATTACGTAGAATTAGTAGAAATTTAGTTTTCATATAGGTGAACGATTTAGACAAATGTTTATAGAATTTCCAATTTTATGTTAAATAAGGTTAGGGCAATGATATTATAATATAAAATAGATATGTTGACATCTGACACAAAAACATCCTAATTAGGACGTCTTACCTTTAGATGATTGGTTGCCGTTACACGCGCAACTGACCAAACTAACTATTACTTTTTTCTGGTTGGTTTTATCATTTGTCTCTTTTCTATAGTTTTGACTTGTATGTATGTGTGCTGCCGCTGCTGTGCGGAACACTTTTCTCGGTTGATTTGTTGGTGTATAACATATCTATTAAGTATAATATCATTGGGTTAGGTTAATTTTTTTTTCTCTCTCTCTCACACTCTCTCTCCCTCTGAAAAGTCAACTTTTCCTCACTTAGGGAAAGTATAAGATTTTGATTGAATCGAGTGTTTTTTTTTTTCTTCATATTAACAAAGTATTCAAGCATTACCAACATGTCTTAATAAAACACAGACCATAAAATATCCCTTCGCATTAATCACCTTTAAGCCTCAACCAATACTTCCTCGTCAAAATGGTCATCTCATATATATTTTATGGACCACGTGTGTGAGAAACGGATAAAGTTATAATATCATTTGTTACGGTTCAAGTAACGTGACTTTCACTTTTGCGGTTACTATTACAAGACATACATATAATATATGGAGGCTCTTATGTAAACTGTCGGTTACAAATTATTTAAAACCCTTCCGAGACCGTCACAGAACTGTGGACTATTTTGTTATCTGTATCTTAAAAAGATTTTTTTTGACATGTGCCTCGGTATTTTTTTTTTATTTTTTACCTATGGTTACCATCTGCTAACAATCTTTAACATCGTTAGATCATCTTATGATATGCTTTGCAAAAGATGTTTTTTAAAGAAACATGTATGCCCATGACTTGTCTGATTAGATAAGTTAATAAAAATAATTAATAATATCGGTCAGACACATTTTGGTGTTTAGGTCGGTACATGTCCTCTGGGAAAAAGGCCCCATCTCCGGCAAATGTTTTCCTATTGTTAATTACAAAAATAACTTTGAAAACTTATATAACTACACCCTTTCTACGTTCAACAAATCACTATGCTCATATTATGAAAGGTAATTGTCATGTAAGGTAAAAGGAAATATGTCAACCCTGACCTGATAGTGCAAATTTTTTCTGCGCATAATATTTACTATATAATAATAATCTATTCTAATATTATAAAAATGCAAAGTCTGAAAATGTCGCACTGTAGAGGAAAGGCTCAAACGAGAATAAATATAACGGTTTTTATACAATAGAAACCTCCATTATACGTTTTTTCCATAAGATTTTTTTAAAAGAGCAACTTTTGACTTGACTTCGAAAAAAATAAGCTCTAAAAAAATCGGATCGGACGTATTCGGAAAAAACGCGCAAAACGCCTAAAAATTCCTTACATTCTGTTAGCCTTTTTTTGTCTCACTCCAATAAGAACAAAATGGCGAGATAGATTACATTTGGTTCAGCCACGTTTTATCTCAGTAAGTGAAATTGTCAGACGTCTAATTTCCCGACGTTGTCCTTTTTCCATGTAACTGCACCTCATTTTCCAATTTACGACAATGTAACTTATTTTATGGAACTCCTGCTTGCGGAGTAAAATACCTAAGTTATATAAGATAGTAGCATTTTATTTGAGTTAGGTATAATTTATAAAAATTAACACTTCTTTTAATATTTTTTTATTGCTGACCTTCAACCTCAAATTTTGAAATATACTTTCAACTGATAGTCAGCTTTCAGATTAAAGGTAGATTTTTTCGAAACACCACTTCAATTTCAGTTCTCTGATGATGTTGTATAGTGCTATTTTATCGGTTATGAGGAAAAATATATTTTTTAAGAATACATATATTTTTAGTCTCTTATATTGTACTGTGTATGTGTGCGTGGGGGCCGATAATGCATATTTATTTAGATAATTTCGAAAATATTTTGCACTAAATAAACCTTTTTTAGGTAATATAAACATACATTGTATGTTTTAAATATTACGTATAAATTAATCAACTTTTATTCCAAGCTTCAGCGAATTCATTTTTTTTTATTCTCTCTGTTCCCCTGACTTACAGATGTCAGAGACCTTATTTTCTTTTTTTTTACTTCTGTTCTTTGTAGGCTTTCTGTTTAATAATTTTTACAGCGAATTCAATTTAGTAGTTTTTACGTGAAAGAGAAACACACACCAACATCCTTACAAACTCTCGCGTTTCTCCTAATAGTAGGATAGACCTAGGATATACTCCTAATCTTCTTAACTGAAGACACTTAAAACAGTCTACAATTTCAAAATAAACAGTGTCTAGATAAAATACCCACCAATATAAGAAAGGTATACATCAATATGACGAGACTGGACGTGCTGTCGTTTCTAACTTGGTTACCTAATACATAAATGAACCATTATAATTCTTCTCACGGGTGTCGATAAGTGTTCTCCGTTTTGTAAGGTTTATTACGCTCAGGGTTACCACCTTTTTATATTGAAATCAAAAGTAAATCAATATGAATATGATCGTAATTGCTAGTATGGCTTTTATGGTTCTATTAATTACTCGTTTATTTCTTAAATATTAATCATGAGAGCAGCATAATTACACCGATTTTATAAATAAAACCAACTTGTGTTTTCATTTACTTATTTTTAAACCGGTAAAAGCTTATTACATTAAGAGTTATAAAATAAAGATAGAAATATGTTACTTACAAGCCTATAAACAAAGCTAAAGACTACTAGGAAATCAGAATAAGTTAGGATGTATGAACGTTTAATAAAGTTGTACAAAGCGGTGGGCGGCCATACCGCAGTTACGGGCAATAAAAATCCCATTATAGTTTCGTTGTCAAGGGACGTAGTTGGAACACACCGCGTTTTGTAATCACCTCGTCAATTATAACATGTTGGGCTTTATATAATCTATATTGTTATAAAAGAAGGAAAGATTTGATTGTTTGTCTATATTCAATAGACTCCGAAACTACTAGATAGATTTAATAGTTTCATCGATATAGTTTAGAACTAGGGGAAGGGCGTAGGTTTTTTCTTCATAAATTTTCAAATTCACGCATAGCCAGTTAATAGACAATAGACACATTGCTTTTAGTTCGATTTTGAGGTTAGGTTGTGTATCAGAACTTTGACGTTTCATATTTAAAAAAAACTTTTGGAAAAGAACGTATAATGCAGTTTGATGTTACGATAAAATTTCAATTCCTTGCTTAGGTACTCTGTGAACGTATCTTTAAACAAATGTATTTAGTATTTACACTCAATATCGTCGAAATTGAATTCCTATCTACCTAAATCTTGTTCGAGCTTCGTTCGAGACATATGGAACAGAAATTCCAACTGAAATAGTTGCGATCATGTTGACATTACTTAAATTGTGGCGCATTTTCCATCAACATTCAATTATTTGGACCGAATTTTCAATTAAAATAATGATTAATTTTGTATTGAAAAGTGACAAATAAAATTTAAAACATGTTCTATGAATGCGTTTGAGAATTCGTACAGTTTTAAGAATCTGGAAAACCGTTTTTATTTTGTAGGTGATATACGTGTAGTGGAATAGAAACTCAAATATCTTAAACGAGATCGGTTTGTATATAAAACCCAGCGAAATAACTAGTGTACAATTTCTATATATTAGTACATTTACTAACTACCTACAGTCTTAAGAATTTCGACCTTAAATAAATATTTTAAAGTTGTTAACAAAGAGAAATGTGTTGAGGCCAAATGTAGGGAACAATTAAATGAGAAAATATAAATTGGGGCTAATTATTGTGGAAGCTGGCAATCAATTAGGTAACTCGAGCGAGAAATTAAAAAAAAGAAAAAATAAGACAAGGACGCACTTATTACTTGTGCGGTTAAGTAGTTCTCTTTAGGGCTGTACATCTGGCTTAATAAGTGGGCTAATTCCGATTTTATCTGGTTATGTTGTTATGTGACATAGCCCTAAGGTAAAGCCAGCCTAAATTTGGCCGGCATCAGTCGCTCTGCTCATAAGAAACCGGCATCAAGTAATAATATTAACAGATCACTATTGATACCTTACTTATCATACTTATTTTACGGGCTATTGCTCTAAATTGCATTTAAATTTTATTATAAAAATACAATTGAAATTTAGAG
>JADANM010005835.1:2371659-2382709 GCA_026213755.1 Eurema hecabe
ATTTAAAATCGAAATGAAAATATTTGAGGTTATCTATTACAAGAACCTTATTACCTTTAAACACATAGATACCGCCATTACAGGACATGGCAACAAGAAAGAACCTTTTCTGTTAAGTGTTAAGATACCACTCAAAGGCTAAGGTCAATATTTGCCCTTTGGCTTCACCTTGGACTGTGTTTGAGATAGTATTTATGACGTCATGAACTTGTGAGCCTTATTTTTTTTTAGTGGGGAAATCCTCATACCCATGGACCTCGGGGAAGGGCCACGGGTTATGTCGGACTTCTACCGACCAAAACCCCACTGTTTGTAATCGCTCTGCCGCAGTGCGTGGGGATCACGGACAATGAACTTGTGAGCCCGTTAAAAACTTAGAAAAGAAAATTTTTGTATGATTCTTTTATTTTTATCTATTAAGTCTTATGAACTTAAATTGTTATCCTACCCAATTTAAACTTACAGGGAAGCTGGGTTAATCGGAGGTCATATTCATCTTTCGGTATGGAAGATTATGAATTATTGTTCCGTATCCATTCTCATTGCAGAAGAGTCCACGCGAGTGCTTGTCACTCTCGAATATAATAGTTGAATTACATCGTGTTTCAGGCGTCTGACATTTTTTCTATATGAATAGCGCAGGATTATGTAAATAGGGTTATATCAGACTCGCGTGAAATGGTGCCACTATCGACTAAAACCCACCGGTGCTCCACGGCCCTCCATAGAAGATATCTGTACATCTTCCACGAGAAGTAAAACCTACCTAAAAGGAGCAAAGAACGTTTCTATCAATCGTTCCTTGCTGAATTAAAATTTTCTCAAAATATCTACACAATAACCTGGTTTAAATTTAGGAGTTACTCATATACGTGAAGAAAAGCGACGAAAATGCCGTAAGGGTTAAGAAAGCGTTCAAACACAAGGCTACAAAGGTCAAAAGCGGAAGACGGAAATATTTACCATACATTCAGGTCTGTTTGCGAACGGTCTGCGAGCCCTTTAGCTACCTACCTATAGAATTCGCTATGACGTCACTTGCTAGTAAATAGTGTTGTGTTTTTAGAAATAAAACGTACCGAAGTTTCATAAGAGACAATTTTAATAGCTAGTTTAGAAGGCTTCGAGCTTAAAAAAGTATATCTCTCAAGTTTTATGTTGCCTGCAAGAAACGTGTTTTAGCCATATGGCTGTGTATTTACCATGTATTTTTTTTTGTACATTATTTACTTAAAATGTTATAAAGAATTTATAAATTATTTTTACTTAGTAAAGAACAAAGTCTCTTTCTTCTCTGTCCCTATGTATGCTTAAATCTTTAAAACTACGCGACCGATTTGTATGCAGTTTTTTTCATCAGACGGAGTGGTTTAAGAGGATGATTTATGTGTATAATACATGCATAAACGCGGGTAAAACCGCGGCCTGCGGCTAGTTAAATATAAATATGTTAGATCATCTATTAAAAAATATTAAAAAAACCGAAACATTTCTCGGCATTATCACATTCAAATAAACCTTTTCTTCAAATCTATACATATAATAAAAACGTAACGAGTCGCTGTCTGTACATGGAAGATATATGAGAAAAAATTTTATAGGAGACCTTTATTAACCCAATAGAACCCAAAGCAATGATTTTTGGAATTATTGTCCGTTTGTCTGTTTGTTTGTGCACGCTAATCTCAGAAACGGCTTATCCTATCTAGATGGGGTTTTCGATGATATATTGTGGTAAGCTTAACTTAACATTTGATCTTTAATTCATGTCAATCGGTAGATAAATAAAAATTTATGGCAATTTAAAGAATCACGTTGAACTTGCTGAACGTTTGTTGGCGCGGGTTAGTCATTTTCAAAAATGCTGCCCAAAGTCACTTTTCTACGCGGGCGAAGTCGCAGGCACAGCTAGTATATGTATATTCTTCTAGAATTTTCTGCCCTTTTCCTTAAGTTTTAGATAACCGTGAAATGTATGACATAGAATGTTTCCTTACCTTTTTAAACATGTATTAACGTTGGTCTGAGGTGTGAAGTTGTTCCGACCCGTGTCATGGACTTTATTACCAACTATTACACAAATTTATATATTTCATTAACATACCCTATTTTGTGTAGGAAAGGAAAGAACGCTATTCTTTTTTTAACAATTTGTTTATGATTTCAATATAACGGTTGAACTTCTGATAGTTTTATTTTGATTCTTATTTAATAATATAAATGTGAAAGTCCACTAGGCTTTAAAAAAACAAGATTGGAATCGCTATTAAAATACGGGATTATTATAATAATTATTTTTAATTGAACTAAAATAGCATGTTGTTTACGTAATAAAAATAAAACAATTATAACTCAAGAAAGCTTATTCT
Source organism: Eurema hecabe (assembly GCA_026213755.1). Taxonomy (NCBI): domain Eukaryota; kingdom Metazoa; phylum Arthropoda; class Insecta; order Lepidoptera; family Pieridae; genus Terias; species Terias hecabe. The sequence goes on from JADANM010005835.1 coordinate 2,374,029, forward strand.
AATCCTCTTTTATTTATTAAAATCGTATCTATTTCGATAATAACTAGTAAAATATGAATAAGATTTTGAAAACAAAACTAATCTTTTACAAGAAACTCTCGTGAAACAAAATAATCCCTACTAATATTATAAATGCGAAAGTAACTCTGTCTGTCTGTCTGTTACGATTTCACGGCAAAAATACTAAACCGATTGTAAAGAAATTTGGTACACAGATGATCTAGAGCCTGACATAAAACGCTAAAAGCTTTTTACTGGAAAAAAGGGTTATAAGGCTGGGTAAAGGGGGGTCAAAGTTTATATGAAAGTCCACGCAAACGAAGTCGCGGGCAACATCTAGTATAAAATATAGACAAAGGCTGACCATTTTCGAAATTTCGATTAAATGATTATAGTTTTAATAAATAAAAGTAATTCAGTATTCTGGCTGCGACCGACCGTTCGTGACTTCATCAAACCATAAGTTGATAACGAAAAGATTCTCTTACTTGCACGAATTCCGAATCGTCGAAGGTTACTTTATCTAGGACAAACTAGAAGCAAGTTAGATCACTTTTTCATGCCTCTTAGAGCGTAGCTTTGTTTGGATAAAAAAGGTCTTTTCCGGCCAATGAACCTTCTGCGCACATCAATTCTAAATCGTTAGAGACAATGCTAAGTTATTCGATCTATGTGTTTTTAGTTCAACCGTTTCCGAATGAAAAATCATGCTGGTCTTGATCTATTTCAATTGACGTTTGACCTTTGACCCGACGGTTTTTTCATCGAAACTGTTAGGGGAAATGTTTTTGGATTGATATTTCAGTGATTATGAGAAAATCTTTTAAATAACTTGATTTGTCTGTCGCTTGATGATGGGATTACGAATGCGTTGCCGGCCTTTTAAAGGCAAAGCAAGGTCAACGTCTAATATATATTTATTCAACTTGTATTCGGAAAATAGTTTCTTTAGAGTAGAAAAGCAAGACACTCTATGTATTCTAAAAACTCAAGCGAAGCTTAATTATAACACTAACATTTTTCATATAATTTTTTATTCATTTTTATATTCATCAATATACTATCAGCACAAATTTATTTGTTTTCGTGTACCTTTAAAGAATTTATGCGGGCCTCTTATTGTGTTTTCAGCTACGAGAATTTTAAATTCGTAGTGGACCAGGTTTGTTTAACATATTTTTTCTATTAATCTGTTTAGAATTAAATATTACCTTTAAGGTGTATCAGCAGACCTTAATCTCCTTGAAGACAGAACTACCTCATACAGATTCAAACTATCAACAGATTGACTTATTGGTCTAACTATAACATTGCCTTACCCAAGCTAAGTCAAATGAATTTACGGTTTATCAGTTATCAGAGTAATACGTTATTCTCTGAAGTCACATCGACCCAATAGTTATTACACATAAGTTTGATTCCAACGGCAACTGAAATTTGGAAACTTTGATAGCGTATGACATTTAATTAGAGCCAACTCCGTGTAGTGATCTCGTGTTTAACACTCGCTCATTTATCAGATTCTAGTTATAGAGATTGTGGATCGAATACACTATTCTAAATGAAAAATTACTTTAAGGTAAATGTAATTTGGAAATGCTCTTAATTTGGTTTGAATGAAGATGGACTTTATGAATCGATTTTTAGTGTTATGAGTGTTCCTAACTGAAAACCATTTAATACTATTCTGATGAGTTGCCAGATATAAAAATTATAACGGAAAATAAATCGTACAAATGTTACTTGATATAAAAAAAACATATATAAGCAAGTCATAACCTATAAATAGAAATCAATACCATAGTAATTATCATCCTGTCAAAGCGTGTTCCATTGACCTACCCTCATTAGCGGGCATTTGACAGTTGACCTCCAGGGTCAACGCCCTCGAGCTCATAGAAAGGGTGCTTGAAAAACTCACGATAAAAGTTTGTAGTTTTATATTAGGTTAAAATATTGCAAATATTACTGTATGATGCTAACAGCTGGCACGAAGTGGTCGCTTTTTGTTTTATGACGTTTTTACTCAAAAGAGTTGGATTCGTATTAACGCCTTCGTATTTTGAAACTTATTTTTATGCAAGCCGCGCCTCGTCGCGATGTTATCTGCGTAATATCTGGCAAAATGTCAGGTACTATGAACATAGCATTGACTTCATAATTCTCCTAACATACCAATTTATACAGGTCTCTCCATAGTTTTCAATAAAAACATAGAAAATAACTACTAATACTAGGTATTATATAAATAAAATTGGGTTTGGAGCTTTTTGTGATCCTTGAACTCGTGCAAGGTTTCGTTAATTAAGAAACACATTCCACCATATAATTTAAATAATTACTTTTATGGAAAAGGTCATGTAATACAACGATTTTACTGTAGAGGTTTAATTGTCTAACTTCGTGTAAAAGAAATCAATAGTTAAGTTTAGTCCTGATAATAAATATATTTATGTTGTTATATATTTTTCTAGAGTTTGTTTTTTAGTTAACTTTACTCGTTGCGGTCTAATAGAACAGAGTGGGGTTTTAGCCTGAAGTCAGAACAATGTTTGGCAAAAGGATAATCTACATATACGTATACTAATATTATAAAGAAGTAAAGTTTGTGTGTTTGTTAAATTTAAAAAAAACCGAACCGATGAACCGATTAATTATTTAAAAATTATATATTATATTATAATAACTGAGTGTCATAGACTATATAAAAAACCGAAAGATCAAAAAAGGATAATTAACATTATGCTTAACGAAGTGGGCACGGGTCAGCTATTATTTAATAAAATAAGTCGTATTTCTATTTTATTAAGAAGATTTTATAAAATAAAATAATAAAATATAAAATAAAATCCAAAGAAACACAAAGTTAGCAGTATTTCTTTTATTAACTTTATAATCCGATCATCACATTTTCTGTGAAAGAGCGGCAAATATAAAATAATAAATACAACTAACTAACTTTCCCATTTATAATAATAAAATAAAGCCTTTTATTCGGATTTCATATAAATTACTGTGCTTTTGTTAAATACATTAATTCTTAACCTAAATAATATATTTTAAGCAATTATCTGATCCTTGGTTATCTTGCTTAGATCCGTTTGCCAGTCGGCAAAGGCCTCCTCCAACCTTTTCCATTCAGTCCTTTCCCATGTCACTCTGTTCCACGTGACTCCTGCCACTTTCCTAATGTCGTCGTCCCATCTTTTCAGCAATTAAGAAAAGAAACTTTCCTATTTATAGTATTAATAAATACTTAATGAATAATACAAGCCGTTCTCAAACTTAATATAAACAGACCCATAACAATTTTTTCTAGATACACTTTACATAATTAATAAAGCAAAGAAATCTAAATTGCAAATTCAATTTTAAATGTTTATTCTATCTCATATTATACATAACATAATCCCACAATCCAAACGTACATAAGCCACCCACATAATAAGTATTTAATGTCTTTCTTTTATTCTTTCTTCTGTGGTAGCCTGGAAGAGATCACTGAGTAGTGATAAGGCCGCCAGTTAACATTAAATTTTTACTTTATTAAATATCTGTACCTAATGTTTTAACGAAGTGTAATAAATAAATAAATAAATAAATAAATCTCATTCAATTCAAATATATATTCATTGAACTATGATACATATAGCAACAGTTTTGAATCGTCATGGTATTACAAAACAATTGGCAGGTTCCGAGATACAATTTCTACAGAGAAGAACCGTCAAGAAACGCTGATAGTTAGTTCATAATTTTATTTATTCGACATTTAATTCAAATACAAACAATGATTCCAACAACAAAAAAAGCGGACAACCACGTCACGGTCTCACCTACTGAGCATTACAAGAAGTACTTCCCAAATCACAATTCACAACCCAATAACAACTAAACCGACCGATTTCGATAGTTGTATACTTATTTTAATTTTTTTTTTAATTTTTTTATTTTTTTTTTAATTTTTTATTTTTTTTCTTATTTCTTTGAAACGTGAGGATAGTTTTTAGACAGAGAAAAGAGGTATATCTACATATACTCCTCTCCTTTGGTGCAGAGGGAGGTTCCATCCTACATCGCCCTCCATGATCACTCCTGGACCTTGACAGCATTAGAGCCTTTATACTCATCAACAAACTTTACCAAACATAACACAAAATAATGCAATGCACTTAAGTTCAAACTTACCGTTTCCCGATATTTTCCACTTAAACATTGCACCATCTCGCATTTCTCTGTAAAGTTTAGTCAAGGTTTATAGAACATTTTGCTAATGGTTAAATAATCATATTATCTTGCACGGTTAGCGTTCGAACTCTCACGTGTTGTAGGGTTGCCAACATGTTGTTTTACAAAAAAATATTTTTATTTATGTGTATTTATAATGCGAACACACACGCTCTGACACACACATAGACGATCGAATAAGAAAACCTCTTGAAGTTGGTTAAAACATTATAATACACAATTCAATTGTGTTTGAGATTAACTTGATGTTTGCATATCTAATAATTGTAAATAATTTTATAGACAATAACTCTGTTTAAAAGTTATATTATTGCTATAGTGAAATGTTTTGTTAATATTTTTAATTAACGTAATCAATTTATAGACGAATAAATTCAATAAAATATTTTTCCAGTCTATTACGCATTATTAAAACTCTTCGCCCTTGATATTAAGCAACAGGTCTTCTTAATACCTCATTGAAAGATATGTATAAAATACTAAGTATATACTTAAAGAATATAATCTCGAAAAGGTTTCATATCACATCAGAGAAGGTAGATTTTAATTTTAGATATAAGTATATTACGGCGAGGTGACAGCCCTCCTCAGAGCACTAATTTAATTTCCTTTCACAAATATAATGTAAAAAATTTGTTCAATTCTATGTCGTAATCGCACCATTCCACTAGTTAGAGATATAGCATATTATAATATAGCTTTCATATTTTTATGAGCGCAATTTTTCAAATGAGTTTTTTTATTACTTTGTATGTCACAGAAATTTATAGGTTTTTTTTAGAATTTTATCACTTTACAATAAGTATTTTGATTTGGCGGCCGTTCTTTGTCTATTGTACATGGCAAGGCCGGTAACTTAGCTAAAGGGTTAACAGTGTTTAAGAGATTATCAACGAGTGTCTTGACTACGGTTTTATGGAATGGTGGTACCACCTAGGTGCATGCTCTGCCCTTACTTTTATTTACTATTTACTATAATTTAGCAAAATTTAAGATTAAAACCTCTAAAGATATTAAGAAAAATATAAAAAAAATTGTTGATGGTAAGAGAAGATACTTTTTTAAAAATTTGTCTGATATAATTAAGGTATTTTATAATAACATAGACATTTAAATGAACCATTCTTAAATAGCCACGCAATAGATATACTCGTATCTAGTTTGGCTTATATTCTATACTTATCAACAATTAATTCATTTTCCACATCAGTTCGTAGCACATTGAAGGGTATTTAAAGGATATTTCCGCTCGTTGAATCAAGAAGATTTAACTGAGTATACTAACGATGAAATTGCAGTCTATTTTAAAACAAGACTGTACCTATTTAGGACCAACTGATGCGTTCTATGAGTAATCGTCTTGAAACTGTTTCGAGACCAATAGCGATTGGTAATCAAGTATTTACTTGACTTAAAAATAATTTATTTAATCAACGATGTACTTCAATGTGATAAACAGTATAGAAATGATTCTAGCTTAAACGTAAACAATACAAGATTTTAACACACAACCAACACGTTTTAGTATTTATAAACAAAAACAAAAATTATATCTCCTATCTATGTCAGGAATGCAACAGATAATGTGCGATCTTAACTAAACGATTTGTTGTCTGATGGTAATTCAAGACATCATAGATATCATAAATGTAACCTTCAAAAATGTTTAGCGATTGACGAGAATAGCTGCGCATCGGTAGAAAGACAACACGACTGGGACAACCAATCAACGCTCGCGCACCCGACGATCACGCGCCCCGCGCGCCGCGCCGCACCGCTACCTCGATACCTTATTTTTGACTTCTGCGCAGGTTTCTTTCACCGCTAAAGGTAATTGACGGTTACTATACGTAGGTATATTAAATACCCATCAAGAAATAGTGCACATAACCCTCAGAAAAGAGACGATCGTCTTATTTTGGTTTCGAATAGCGTTATCTCTCTCACACACTAGCTACCGGACAATTAGTCTATCATGCGAAAAAGAGACCTCTAACAAAACGAGATTAGTATCTCTTTTTAAAAGACGCATTATGTTTATAGTATGATGTAATATTTCAAGTGTTGAAATAATACGTTATAAGGACGACTAGCTGGCTCGCATCCAGCTGAGAAGCGATCATTTACCGAACAATAACATGCAATATTTGACACCCCGGCTTCCTCACGGAATACAAAATATGTTCTACAATGCACATTTTATATGAAACCTTCCATTGTCTGTAAATCATCTTGAGAAATAACGCGTATTTATTTCGCATTAGTTATAGGATGTTTTTTGTATGATTTCAATTTTTTCAAGGTAAGAAGATATTGCATTGTCGTATTTAGTTAAACATTTAGGTAGTTATTTTCATACAAAATTACAAAACACGATAACGATTTACAAAAATAGACTTCAGTTACGACGTTGTGAGCTAAGTTTTCTCCCAGGTAAAAATAATTTCGATTTTAATTTATAAATTCTCGAATTTTAAATGGCTAAGCAGACTAGCTTTGAAAAGTAATAACGTAGATCAATTAAAATCTCCGTCAATTTTTTTTCTAAATTTTGAACTGAAATGCTCTATATATGAATTTCCCTGAAACACCTGTGCACATTCATATAACATAGTAGTTATATGTTGTTAAATAAAAATGGAAAACTTAAGGCACTCATAGTGAAGAGTCTCAGCCGACGAGACAAGTGTCTTAAGATGGCTGCTAGTCGCAACAGAAGTCAACGATTACAAGAGACTACTGCATACAACGTATATGACATACAATAATAACATGAGCGTGCAAAGTGAAGCCATTTCAAAGTAGACAATTTTGTCTACTTCAAATTTTTATCATGTTATTAATGTTCTTCAATATTTTTACGTAATTTCAAAGGTGTACGAAGGATTGAAGTTGGATGAAGAGATGTTACAATCTTACTGGACTTCTTTTAGTATTTGCTGACTTTATAATTGATGACTTTTTAATGCAGCTACAGAGTATCTACTATTTTAATATTATCTGCAGCTGGAGGAGGCCTTTGCCAATAGGCAAACAGACAGTGCGATGGCAATCTAAATTAAACTTTTATTTTATTTTTAGTTGTAATTTAAAAATCTGTAAGCATTATCTGAATAAAGGCTATTATTATTATTATTATTATTATTATTATTATTAATATTATCTATTTTTAATTATATGCTGATTTCCTAGTAATATTACTGTAAATTTCCTTCTAATTGTCACATAAAAATTTGCACATGCCGACCTAATTAATTCTTTTATTTTTTATACCTGTCAATTCTCAATAATCAGACAGTCAGTTACTTAGCCAATCTGTTAGTAAGTGCAATTGTCTTCTTTTTTTCTTTCTTATATTATGGCATTAGCGTCTAGCTTTTTGCCAATGTCAATGTAATAAGAGGCAACGTGGTCAAGATAAAAGTAGATATGAGTCAAGTAAAATCGTCATCGAGTCGTCTTTAGTCGAGTCAGTTAGTCGTTTCGTTCTGCCCTTCGTAAAGTGATAGTGAACTTTACGAAGAACCTCGACAAATCTTGGAGCAATCGGAACGGCGCTACTATGCGCTCTCAAATGAATTCTTCATTTCTTGGACACTTATTAGCTAGTTTACTGCATGATTCACTATCACAATCAAACATTAAATCACTTTATGCACCAAAAAAGGAATATTCAATCGAGATTACAACTAGACGCCGCAAGATTTCCGCCAAAACTCTCTACAATTGTCTTATATGTAAGAAAATGTAAACAAATAAATATTGTAAGTTCATTTCCGAACTGCCAAGTTAATCGTAATCCGTTTCCGAACGATATGCCTAATGTCTACGGTCAGTACGTCACTAAATAACCGGAATTGCCAACAACTATTTATAGACTGGTAACAATACAGTGAGTTGATAATGAATTGGTTTAGATTATTATAAGTTTTTACCTAGGGGATGAACATACCTCTTTTTTTACAAAAAAGGAGTGAAAGAGTGAACTTATCACATGATAAGTGGAAAAAGGAAATTAATGTTTCTTTGGATTCGTAGCTGTCAAAGTATTTATGTTCAAAATAATTAAAGATTTTCTGTTTAGTACCCTGCTATGCTAGTACATATTATAAAATACTGGTTTAGAAAACAGAAGAATCTAGTAAAAGATTTCGAATTTATAGGCACAGCGAACTCGATTTCCCGAATAGAAGTGTATTTATTTTATAACTATTATAAAAACGTGAAACGTCGTTAATTCCTTAAGGACAAGATAAGGGAATGCTTATCGGTTTACTGCGACTTTACCGTAAGTTGTTAAATGGTTTACGGTGTCAGGGATTACAGTTTTACACGAGAATTATTGTACCTATCAATCTAAACCTATTTTCGTTTTAACAGTATGTTACAATGACTTTAACCTACGATCGAAATTGTACTACGATTCTATATAA
>JADANM010005835.1:2408785-2448701 GCA_026213755.1 Eurema hecabe
AATTGTTAAAGTATTGTAATCCACATCGACACCGATCACGGGTCGACAGTAAAGTTTGTTAAAATATTGTTAACCCTACATATTTTTCAAAAACTGTTTGTTTACCTTTCCATACTATTTTCTTTATAAATGCGGCCGTCCGATGCCAAATGGGGACTTGCGTTTGGATCAATGAATAGTACTGATCTCTCGCAACAAAAGAAATTGTTAAGGAAGAACATAGTTTCATTAAACATAGCCAGCTATGAAGTTAGTGACGTCAGAAATGCAGATGTAATTTTTCGGTCGTTATATACTGTACAAAATAAAAAAAAATATATAAACAATAGCACTCACAGTATGTGGCGTTGGTTAGCCGGTCGATCGTATCTTGCTTTAGTTTTGAATTCTTTTTGCCCATTTTCTTGTCCGGGGTGGGTTTACTACGATGTTAAGCCGTCACTTGATGATGACCTTTTACATATTACTTCGCCTTTGTAGCAACTGTTCACCTGAAAATAAATAAGGCGTTTAAAATAATTGCCCGAGGCAGGCGTTTGTCTTTTATATTTTTAAAATAAAAACACTAATTTATTTTTACGTAAAACTTTACATAATTTTGAAAATTGGGAGTAATGTTGTTTAATAAGTTTTTTGTCATAATATTTTGTAGCCAGATAATATATGTTCAACATAAGTTCAACTAGACTAGAAATCTAGAAATAGTAACATCTGGGAATCGTCTTAGTATTAGGAAAAAATTACGCAAATCGTACATAACCATTGGTTCGGTAAGCAGTTTCTACAGAAAAGAATAGGCAAGAAACTCTTTAAAATAAAATTTGATTAGGAAGTTCTTACAACATATTGAAATATACCATGTATTATACACATACATATTCCTCTTAAACCACTCTATCTTTTAAAAAAATCTGCACAAAAATCGATGACGTTGTTTTAAAGATTTAGGCAGATATAGTGACAGACAGAAGAGAGTTAAATTTTAAATGTCTTCAAAAAAGAGGAAGTGGTCGTGGTATTGAAAGCACGTGTTGCTGATTGTCACAGCCAAATATCGACCCTCAAACTTGTTTTATCTATACTCAACTAGACATTAGCGAAATTGTGGTAACACAGCACCGCCAAGAAGAAGAAGAATAAAATAATTTTTAACAAAAAATAAACTGACTTCAAACTAAAAAGCAAAAAATAAATTTCCTTATAATTTCTCTGGTTTTCCATCATCAGATCCTGACTTCCTTTAAATGGCACCATCTCGGAGACATCTTCTTTCCAACAACAAAAAAAATCATCAAAATTGGTTCACAAAGGACGAAGTTATCGGTGAACATACATAAAAAATATTATACATACAGACGAATTAAGATCTCCTTTTTTGAAGTCGGTTAAAAAAGGGGAAGGTTCCAAATGCAAACATATATTATCCTTATTTTTATACTATGTAATGATGATAATATACAAATCGTTCTGAATGTATTGAGTAGAGACTGACAATGGACTATTTATATTAGTGATGTTCGTCAGAATTGGGAATGCCATATAATGACTTTCCATCAGAATAAATGTGAGTATGTAATTAAATATCTCGTAGCCGATTAATATCTGTCATTCGGCACGATGTTCATTTGTACGATGTTGTTTGTGATCTTTGACAGAAAAATATAATAATGTATTGATACCAATTATATTAATTACATAATAGATATGTATACCCATACAAATCAAAACGATAGAAAAGAGATAAATTATAAAAGCAACCACAAAGAAAGAGATAGAATTTGTCAGTTGCGCGTGAATGCTCCGGCAAACAAACACCTAAAGGTAACACGTACTGATTAGGATGTTTTTGTGTCTTCTTATTGATACTCCTTATAGTAAAATTGTACACAGGGTATAGAAGAACTATTAAAAAAAATTAAACGTGAAATATTTTACTTTTCGAATAAAAAACTTCACTTGATTATGAATTAAATTTTCAGACAAAATATGCAACTGAAAATGTCTTATTTTCACATGAATTGAGTTCATCTTGATATTTCTCCCCAGGGACGACAGGTGTGGACTTTTTAAAACGGTATAAGCGAGCGTCCAATGTCAAATAATAAAATGTATCCTTTGGGCCCGAGAGGAAAGTAGAAAATATAACATTAGTTAGTTTAACTTTGAATAAGATTTAAATACATCTGTATATTTTACAAAAAGAATATATTATACATTTTAAAGAATGTTTGGCGATTCTAAATTTAAATATTAAAACACTTTTTTTATAAAGAGTAAATAGTTTAAATATATTTTTATATAACTAAAGAAACATGTATATTATTCTTAAAGAGTGTGTTATAACTAAATCTCGCACAGACGTTAAGATCTCATTAAAATAATTAACACATTCGACATCTCCAGAACGATGACGTCAGCGTTCGCTAAAAGTTCCCCAAAATAAGTTTTCTCAAACTGAAATACGTCGGGGGAATAATATTGGGAGTAATTTATGAGACTCAAAGGACGAAAATGTTGACACAACGAAGTGAAAATCGGGTATTGTTGCCAAGTCGGTTTTCTATGGAGATTGTAGTGAGAAACTTTATCATACTTCCTCCACAGCTTCAGGCGTCTTTTCACTATTTATTTATGAGAGGAAAATAATCATTATTTAATAAGGTATCTATTACTTATGATGGTTGCAATAGACGATCCGGTTTGTATGTAAAGCAGTGTAACAATTAATAATAGGTATAGTACGCGTCACGAATCTTTAGCGCGGAACGAAACCTGCGCAGAAGTCAAAAATAAGGTATCGAGGTAACGGCGCGGCGTGCGGGGCGCGTGATCGTCGGGTGCGCGAGCGTTGATTGTCCCAGTCGTGTTGTCTTTCTCGCACCAATACGTCAATTACGAGCGCGATTCTACCGATGCGCAGGTATTCTCGTCCAGCGCTAAACATAAATGACGCGACCTAAACATTGAGTATTAATTGAGAATAATCGTTATAAGTATTTACGATTTGCAATTTTCGCTAATAGAATTTGATTTAAAATTGGTATTAAATGCCTTCTATAATACACTGGTGGTTAATAAAAATTTTGTTCGACTTCAATCCGTGCATATGTTGGTAAATTCTTTAGAAATATAGTCTTAACTGATAGACCAGAAAACGAAAAAAAAATAGGTGACAGATACGTATTCAGAATTACGTAAGGGTTGTAATAATTTGCTTCACACAAGAACTTCAAAAACAGATATACGAAATTCCTTATAATATTTTGTCAGACCCCTCTGACTTTCCTTATTGGCTCTAAAGGAATTGTATCCCAGTTCAAGGGGGCCGCTTATAGGTAGTAAACACACGAAATGTTGTTCCAAGTAAACTTTTACAGCTCTGATATTTATAGAACCTACTTCTCTTCCCTTTCAGGTATTATTAGTAGAGGCTTTTGTAAATTCAATAAATGTTTATTGACAAATTAATTGATTTACAAAAAATGATGTACTATATTAATAGATAGTTATAACATAAGGGTAGGGAAATATTTGTAAATATTTGCCAAGCGTTGGTACTTTTAGGTCACTCACATTTGATCCGATTTCATATTTGCTAAAGAGGAGGATAAAAAAAATAAATTAAATTTTAATAAATAGTCTAATCTACTTCCCTTCTCTGTCTTTGAGGAAATCCTCATATTCTCCATCCTATCCTGATCCTACCGCAGGGGTTGGGGGTCATACATCTCTGCATAATTTGCACTTAACTACTTTGCTAAATTTGGATTGAAAGAGTGTAAAGAAAAATCCCCACAAACTTGTACATAAATCGTTTTATAATACACTAGCTGTTGCTCGTGACTTCGTCCCCGTCCGATCTATTTCTATTATTATGTTATAGTGAGTCAATCTTAGACGATAGAAATATACTATCGCGGTCTTTTTTTAGATCCTTTAAAGAGGAATAATTCCTTCATGCATATTTTTTGGTATCTTGAACCGTTTTCGCAGCCCACGCAAAGGAAGCCCTCAAAGACGAATAATTTTCCCCGTTTTTCCACATTTTTCATTATATCTTCGCTCCTATCAGTCGCAGCGTGATGTTATGTAGCCTAAAGCCTTCCTCGATAAAAGGTCTATTCAATAAAAAAAGAATTTTTCAATTCGAACCAGGAGTTTCTGTGATAAGCGCGTTCAAACAAGCAAACAAACAAACTCTTCGGCTTTATAATATTAGTATAGATTATATTATAAAACGATTCATAGGAACTTATCTCTAAAATGAGAACCCACGGTCTCCGTTAGATATTAGTAGGTTTGGACCATAATATATATTCCGAGTTGTGACATAAAAAGTTATGGGTCGGTTTTCCTCATACGAACTTATTCATACGTAATACACGCCACAAGGTCCCATTTAATCTAAATTATAGCTGTTTTTCTCTCGTATGACATTTATTTTGTAAATATTTTCGTGAGCGAAGTTAGCTATTTAAGTATAATGCCTTGAAGGTTCTTATTCGCCCAGAGATTTTCGGTATATAAGTATATCTATATTTATTATTTTTTCTTTTAAATACTTATAAATAGGAAATATATGATTGTTTACTTGAATAGCTATTCCATCCAGCTACAAAAGTACTGGATAAATTCTTATATCATTCGGAACAAATATACACAATATATTATATGGGATGGAGGTAAATAGTTTTAATTGAGAAAAATTGATTCAATGAGTGAAAAAAGTCATTTAAAAGTTGTTATGGGACCATGTCAAATATTTTAATGTGCATCAAGGATTTTTTTACTAAAAAAAATGTACTACAAAAATGTTATTTCTGTTTCAAATTAATCAAATATACAGAAAATGTAATTTTGTTTAAAACTAGCATAAAACCGGGGCGGACTGCTAGTTTTTTGTATTTTATTTTTCCGTCATTTACTGGGAATGTCTGAGGTTTCGCGGTTAACACGTCAATGGCTAACCGACACATCAAAGCAGAAATGTTGTATGGTTAATTCTTGTTCTTATACATACACTAAAGACCAACCCACGCTTCGGACGCACATATGCATGCATTATACATATAAACGTTCCTCTTCCATGACATTTCTTTAAAAAATAGCATGATAATCAAAGATTTTAACATACGAGTACCTATATGAACAGATAGAAGAAAGCTACATATTTTACTAAATCTTTAAGTTTACTTTTTATGCACGACGCCATTAGAAGTAGATAGTTTTTAAAAATAAATCAAATAAATTTTATTCATTTTTAAAAACTATACAAACAATTCTTCAGCTTTTTCTAATCACATAGATTTGATATTCCGAGCTAGTACTTCATGGAATGATATCAATATTCTATTGACTAGTGTAACAGCTGTCGGTTTCTCTCAGGATTACCACAGCCTTTGACAGACAGGCAGATTGTATTTACCTTTATATTACGTCAAGAAAAAACATCGCAAGCGCGATTCAGAATTTTTACCTAAAAGTAATCGCTATACTGAACAATGGAGGTCGTTATGAGTAAGTGTTCAGCCAATAGTAGGTGTAGTTTCAGGGAGTCGGAATCGGACATATCGGACATATCGCATAGTAAGCCGCTGAGTTGGGACTGTTGTACGGTGCTTCAGTGAGTCGGACAAAGCGTACCTTGCGTTTCCTGGCCAATAGCAGATGTGTTTCCAGAGTAAGTATTTATCAGTAAGCGGTATGTACAGTTATGTGGTGCTACGTGCTTCAATGAGTCGGACAAAACCTACGTTATGTTTCCTAGCCTAAAGCGGGTGCAGTTGTAGTAAATCGAAACCGGACAAACCGCTTAGTAAGCCCGTGAGTCGGAACTGTTATGTGGTGATACGTGCTTCAGTGAGTCGGACAATGCCTTACAGATGTTTCCTAGCCACTAGCAGGTGTAGTTAGTAGTCGGAACCAGACATACTGATTAGTAAGCCAGTGAGTTGGAACTGCTATGCGGTATTTAGTGAGTCGGACAAAGCTTACCTGATGTTTCGTCCAAGAGATCTCCTGAAGGAAACATCAGGTAGGCTTCGCTTCGCTTAAGCTTCATGCTTCTAGTAAGTAGTTAAAGTTCCTTATTGTAAGTGTATGTACAAAATGACTAATACTAAAATAATAATAATATTCCTAGAATAAGGGACATTACAGTCTGATAAACAATGAATTAACAAAATGTGTTTAATCTAGATCTGAGTTAGACAAATAACCTAGTATGTAAGAGAAAAATACCGAAAACTCGATACAAAAGTGACTGACGTAAACTCGCAGTGAAAGTAGAAAAATCTTCGAAAGAAACTCGGAACAATTTTTGTATCAAACTTTTTCTTTGCGTTTCTATTCTGTCATCATATCAATAAGATTGGTACTTACAATAGAAACTTAGAAGTAAACTTTTAGCCTGCCAACCGCAGGCAAAACTGTCTAAGACAATGATTTATGAGTTTAAATGGTTCTGTCTTTAATTCTAGTTATCAAGGATTAGATTGGCCTCAAGTAATTGCATGGCCATTAGATATGCCAATAATATCAATGGATATTTACATTTCCAAAATAATATGATTTATTATTTTGCACTGGCGAAAACGCTGAACATATAGTTTTAAAATATTATGTAAATAAATATTTATATCAGAATAAAAAACAAAATGATGTGTCTCATTCTATGTTTTACCGAAGTCGACGACGAAGACGAAATAAGTATGAATACATACATGACTACGTCTTATGTTAGTTATTATCAAAATATACGCGTTTTTCAGTTGTTTCACGCATAATGACCCTCGAATAATGGAAAGGAAAGAGAAAGTTTTTAAAAGAAACATTAATTAAAAGTTTACCTTTGCTTTTCACAATATCTTCCTGGATACGCACGCACACACTCCATCACACTTAAAACACTACTATTTATACGTAACACGAATTTCCTTTTAATATCTGAAACGAGGGAAAAGGCTCCTTTTATTATAAAATAAAAATACACGGTATTCGCCTTCGCATTGCTTTGAAATACTTACGTGGCCACAATGTAACCGAATCGTATATAAACATGAAACATTCGCTCAGCATTTTAATATTTCGTATATTTTTAACACACACATACAATTATATTTAACTTAGCTTCATGTATACAATGGGTCTCATAGGGTCGTAGAGATCGAGGAGGTTTGTCGAGCAATCAAATAACGTTAGTCTGTCCCCAATGGTTCGAAGTGCAGAGGTTGTATTTGTATTGCCTCAAAGATATTGATCATAAGGAGATTCAGGGTTTATAGCTTTGCTACAGCATAGTAAAATAAAGATATCGTTCGATTTTACCGATATTTTCTTTTAAGAAGGGGCAAATGAGCAAGCGCGTCACCTGATGTAAGTGATCAGCGCCGCCCGTGAGTACTCGCTTTGTCACGAGTGTGTTGCCGGCCTTTTAAAGATAGGTATGCTCTTTTTAAAAAAAAGTTCCTGTTAAAAAGGCTGTGCTTGCCTGCCAGCTGTCAAGGTCGTGAGGATGGTGACCAGTTAAAGTGATGCAAAAACTATTCTTAAATTTTTTATTGCACATACAATAGCGATACATTAATATTCTCTTGCGTTCTTTATTCTTTTGCGAACCGACAAATCGCTTATCGTAACAAAGTTAGTCTCGAAGTTTATCGCAAAAACAAACTGAAAGTTTTCGGAATGAGTTCTATGATATTGTTTTTTGCGTTGCAAGCTGCAGCCGTTGTTTATTTAAAATTTGTTTACTCTAACTTGGAACTGAATATCAATGTGGTTTGACGCTCGTACAACTTAGATTAATGAAGTTGCTGTAACAATATAATGTGATATGTCGACAAGTTAGGAAAATCTCACTGCTAGTAAATGCTATTGTGTACTGGACTATCTTAAAAAATTACGTTACACTTTTGGTAAGCTAGTTTTCATTTCTTCATTATTTTGAGAACTCACAATTCAAAAACTTTTCTAAGACAGAAAACAAGAAACTTAACACCTTGATTTATACTTTACTTATATATAAGTCGACTTGTCGACATATCACATTATATTGTTACCTCTTACTTGGTACTATATGTCGCAGCCAACTGGTTTTTTAAACGGTTCGGCTATTTGAACAAGCTTTTACCGCTTTCGCGAATTCATGATCTATGTTCTAATATCAAGCCTGGTGTCGTGAAGTACAGGCTCATCGCCTAGTTTAGTCACCAGTCTACCATAATACAAATGCATAGGCATAATATTCCTTATCACACTCATGTATTGCGGTAGTAAAGAAAGTATTAATAATATAATTGTGACTAAGCCTAAAAAGTTGAGCAAAAAAAATCTAGGTATTTGATCAAATGACTGGATTGTTGCAAGGAGGATAGGCAGTTTATTAAACGGCTTATTCATCTAGTTGGCTGCGACACATAAACGCGATACAATATTCCAATGTCTCCGTAACACAAACAAATGAATATCGAGCAAGTCTGATATGTTTGTGTATCTATATGTATGTATATTGTATATGAAGTGTATAATTAATTCTAAGGCTACATAACATGAGCATTGCGAACTAATTAACATTTACTCTGTCTAAGCGCAGACAGAAGTCATAAATTTGAGCTATTATACTCGTACTAGAACTTGATGTATTATGTTACTGCGTTAATTGAACATAATATTTCAAAGCGACAGCATCTCTATTTACTAGAAACCTAAAATTCAAAGAGAATTGCTATGTATCATGTTTATCTTTATAAAATTAATACTCTATAGCCCATAGACTATAGAGTGTTAATTTTATCAATATAATATAGTATTAATTTTATATAGTATGGTACTGTAGTTTCCAACGTACAGTAAGTGGTCATTGACCTCCCTGCATTCGTCGATGCAAGTGGTATGTGTCTGCCTTAGCTTCAAGGACCTTAAACTTCAAGTACTACCTAGTTGAGCATCTAGGACCATGTGTTTAGGTTTCTCTTTTTAGACCTTATCTTCCTTTCAAATGTGTAATCGATCGAATTTATGAGAAGATTTACACTATGTCCCGAAAAAAGTTTACTTACCACTTGGATTAAAGTGTATCGTTATAAGACTGTTTTTTTTACAAAAATATGGCTTCTTAATATTTATGCATTATTTGTAGAAGGTGGTAAGAGGAGACGCGGAGTAAGGTGTGGAATGTCTCCCCAAGTGCTATGCTTTGAAAAATACAACAAAACAATTCGTATCTATTCAGCAATTAAAAAAAACTGTTCTGTTTTTTTTCACTTTAAAATCCTTTCTTACACATTTTTGCAAAATATGCAAGTATGTTATATATAACCCTTTTCATAAAATATCAATGTCACGAGTGTCGCTTATCTCTCAAATAACTGTAAATTCACACACATTTTACAACAAAAAGTCAGGCGCTGTTTACAGTGTATTTTGATTATTCATTAATTTATTACGTAAAAGGTTATTTATTTATTAATAAATTCATAAGAAGTAAGAAGTAGAATCGCGCTCGTAATTGACGTATTGGTGCGAGAAAGACAACACGACTGGGACAACCAATCAACGCTCGCGCACCCGACGATCACGCGCCCCGCGCGCCGCGCTGCTACCTCGATACCTTATTTTTGACTTCTGCGCAGGTTTCGTTCAGCGCTAAAGATTCGTGAGGCGTACTATACACCCATTTCCCAACATAAAATAAAGGTAACAATGTACTTACAGTAACAAATTTTTCAAGAAAGGAACCTGATGATACTGCATTTACTTGACATATAGCAGGCTGTCATATAGGCTTGCAACAAATTCAGAAATCTAGTTGTACCATGCCGTCCACTAAAGACGCTTAGGCCTTAAAATAAGCAAGTAATTAGCATAAAAGAAGAACGCCATCGGTAAAAACTGAAAACTGTAAAACATTTCAGTTTATCGCGAACGCACCGGAGTTAGCTTTATAATTAATAACCACATTGAAATTATCTTCAATGCGGTGTTACGTTTGATTAGTGATTTAATGAGCGTGAAACGTGCTTGTGCTGCTCATAATTTCATGTTTAAACATGTTTGATGCATGTAAATTTTATCAAAACAACGTTCCGATCGCGTGGTCGACATAATGTAACCTTTAAATGTCCCTTGTATTATAAATGCGAAGGTAAAACTTGGTAAATGGATAATTTAAAGCTAGGAAAAGAACATAGGCTACTTTTTGATATAAAACAATGAAAAGTTTCAAACGTATTTGATTTTCTTCAGGTTTTTAGTCAGGCTAAAATGAGGTATAGTTAGGTACTCGTATATCCCGTCGAAAAATATTTTTACTAACTTATAATATAGTTTACGTATGGTATCAGGGCAGTTACGTATGGTAATAAGAATATATTAACACCTTATTTACTACAATTGGTACGGTAATTTGGATATTTACCTAACCTATCCTTTCTATTGGCTTCGCCGTAGTCGGGCCAGGAGGCCGAAAACGGTTGAAACAGAAGTTGAAAGTTTATTATTAACGAAGATATAGCCATAAAACTTAATTTTTAGGCAGTACATAAACCCCACAACAATTTATTTTTAATATGAACGTTTTACCTTACAGTAAAACGTATATTAAAATACTTACCTGATCCGTCTAATATAATATGAGATAAGCCATTGCCTTCGCCTATGTGTAACAATATATAATTAATCAGCCATGTGTGAGTAGGGCGATTACTCATTTAACACTACACGCATCTTAAAGAAAACGAACACCAGTATTACCGACTATAGAACATATTCAATTAAAATAATTAGAACTGGCAACAAAGACATTTGAATTAAAAACCGCGCTGGTTTGCTGTAATTGATTTATATCACAGTAATCGGTCATGTGTGAGTTGGGTTTGAACACAGACGATTACGCTTCTAACACTACACCCCTAAAAGAACGATGATCTGTACAAGGAACATTTTAGTACCGACTAAAAAAACGAAAATATTCATCGTAGTACCGACTATAGAAAATGTTCAATATAATTTTTTGACTATGATAGGTATTTATTCTCTTGTATAATTGGGATACCTACGATTTGTAAATAATTCCTTTTAAAAGCATCCCACTTGATTAATTTATTCCTCTTGATTCCCTTCTCTGCTGCATCATTTCGGATATTGACCAGAGTTATTGAACATCAATGGATGTCCTTAATAAATATGGTCTGCATAGTTAATTGAATAACGTAGCTGCGTAGGCCAGGCCGCAGGCCGTATAGCCGGCATAGCCTTTACCCACGAAAAAAACCTTTGAAAGCCTTTTTTCAATCCTTTGTATAGTAACGGCAAAGCCGATGGTAGCGTAAGTCTTATCGGCGCTTTATTCCGTCGTTAACTTTAGTCAAAATAGGTTATGTACGTAGGTAATCGATATGAAAATAATTTTCGCTAATCCGGACATCGAAAAATTTGCAAATTCAAATTTTCTTCCTGGTCGCATTATCAAAAAAAGCCTCGCCTATTGATCTAGTTTATAATGTTTCATGTTAAATCTCTGACGAGAACATTTCGTTTTAAACCAGACGTATATCGTTAAAAATATCCTTGGTTTATGTATAGTTTTAACTCCATTTTGAAAATAATTAAGGTTGAATGCAATGATATTATATTTAATATCATTGGTTAAATAGATGTCAAAACGTTTGAATCGAATTCTACATTATACGTATCACGATTAGGGAGATGTAAAAAATAAGAATTAATTTAAAATGTAAAAGAAAAATTATAAAACGGTAACACGGTGAAAAATATAAAAAAAATATTATAAATTTAAAAACTCACCATTCACCAAACATAACGGTTGACAAAACACAATTAACACAAAAACTGTCTATGAAAATATACGTTTTGAAATTTATTTCTAATAATAATTTATATAAATAATAATACTTAACTGTTTTAAATTATATACGTTGGTAATTAAAAAAATTTAAGAATTGCTATAACACATTTAGCACTTTATTTTAAAAATAAAGATCTAAAGACACACCCGTCTTCGTGTGTTTTCACGGCGAAAACAACAACGTTAATGTGGATCGAAAAGTGATGTCGCCTTAATATTTATTTATTTTATTTATTTATTTATTTATTTGCCAAAGGTTTACAAGGGATAATATACAATAATAGCGACAAAATCTTTCAGAGTTAGAACTGATCCCTAGCTAGATTACTAAAATAATCTGTGTTAAGGGATCAGTTCCGCTTCCTTTATATTTACTTTAGAGTATATTAGCACAGTATTTTAAAAATAATCAATTGGCAATAACAGAATACTTATAATAATAAAAAAGGGGGAAAAAATCTAGACAGGCATTATTAAACCTTTAATAATGCCTGTCTAGATTTTATAATATAGGTAACCGCTGCCTGGTGGGACCTAAGAAAGGGATGGAGAATCGAGCTACCAAGGAGGAATTTCGCAACTTTCAAGGAAATGTAAGACCTTTTAGGTTTTCCCTCAAGCGAAGGCTAACTTTGACAAAGGGCTGAATGTGAAATGCTGAATTTTATAAGGATTCGTCAACG
Source organism: Eurema hecabe (assembly GCA_026213755.1). Taxonomy (NCBI): domain Eukaryota; kingdom Metazoa; phylum Arthropoda; class Insecta; order Lepidoptera; family Pieridae; genus Terias; species Terias hecabe. The sequence goes on from JADANM010005835.1 coordinate 2,421,335, forward strand.
TTGTTACTCGGCTGAGGTGTTGCAATATTCATAAAATTTTGTTATTTGTATATTTACCTGTGCTATGTTGTAACATAGAGTGCCGAAACATTACCCTTACTTTTGGCTTGTTGTTGAAAGTTTGTTGTTATCCAAGATCCGCACATATTAAGTTTATTTATTTATTCTTAGTTACATAAAAGTATAATATTTAAATCATTTAAATATATAATCTAATACAAATAGGAAAACAGCTCTGTGGACAGAACAAAAGGATGAACCCTCGACCATACAAACAACTGACTAGCCGGGCGTTAGGCCCTAATGTTTCTATGTCGAGAAGTGGTATTTATACTGTCTCGAAAAAATAACTAAAGCGCGATTCAGAATTTGGCACATTCGTAGCGGTCGCTACAACTCTGTTGTAACCACATCGTATTATACGCAAGCTACACCGGGAAAGAGCTATTACCATACACATGATATTTATTAAGTGCCTAGCCTAGTTTTCGTGTAATCTAGATATTATTTTTATGGAAGTCATTTGTTTCCTTGACGTGAAATGTTTACTGACACTAACGAGGTTGTGTAGATTTTACCAAGTTACGTGAACTCAGATTTAGGCGAGACTTAGGTGTTAAGTTACACTCAAATTGTATGACTTTACGGATAAATTGAATGTCTAAGTTCCTTATTATTAATACTAAGTTAACGCTTTTTAGAGCCTTACATATACACTGAAAGTTCCTCAATTCTTATATAGAATAATAATATCAAATACATTCCTAATTCATTTTAAAGGTTATTGATCCTTTCATATTTTTTATTTCTGTCCTAGTTTATCCACAGCTCTTGAGCGTTGCGGATAGCTAGAGTTACCTGGGGCCTAGTATGGTAAAACATGAAATTATAGATTATATATTTAGTTTATGGACACAAAATCGGTATTACATGATACAAGAGGAACAACTCTATCTAATGACATAAATTATAGATGTATTTCGTCTATGTTCAGTTTTAGTTTGTCATTGGAAGCGAACCGTGTTTGGGAGTACCCTCGGAGTACACTCAGTAGAGTGTGTAGTGTTTTTTTGGACAAACATCCCATAAGATTTTTATATGAAACCTATTTGATATTCTTGGTTAGTAGTATAGATGATTGTTTCAACTTTATATAAAATTAATAGTATTGATTATATTCGATCTAATAATTGAGATATTTGTTTATTTAGCGACGCTAGTGAAATTTTCCTTCTAGTATTTTTAAACGTAAGCAATAATTATGCCTCAATTTGCCAGAAGATAATTTAAAATAAGCAGAATGGTTCGTAAATAAAAGGAAATTAACAATGTTAACTCGAATAAACTTCTTAAATTCATGTAGTTTACGAATTACAAAAATACCAATTTTCTGACATTTTTGTCATTGGACACCAGCGCTCAAGAGCCGTTATATTTTTGCGCACAGTGCTCGAGCTAAGAAGTCTTTTTTAGTGGATAGAGGCATGTCATTAGCCTATAGAGGGTTGGCAGGCATTACGCATCGCACCGATATAGTACCAAACATCCACAGAAAACCGATGATTATAGATCTATCCCAATTCTAATGCATTCGGAATTAGATTTGCAACTGTCGCTTGGTGGTGATCGCTTACTATCAAATGAATTTTCTTACTTAACTTACTGCCAACAGCATAAAAAAGTCTTCCATTTTAAAATGGAACTGAATAAATCGTCTCAGAGCCGTATTCTTATACAAATTGCACATAAAAACGAAATTACATATATATTATAGACGCGACATAAAACGTTTTATACCCTAAGGGGTCCTATAAAAATAACGTTTATATTATAAAAAGTCTTAAAGAAAATTCCAGAAAGACTCCCTAGAAAATTTTAGAATTTTTTAGGTTTATCCCGCAAGCGAATACTAACTTCGACAAAGGGCTGAATGTAAATATTTTATAAAAAAAGGTCAAAGTTCTAATATTCAATTCTCACGAGTGAAAAATTGGTACCTGTTCCTACGATGCTAATGTAAGGTAAGGTTATCGATAACCGTCGAATAAAATAAAGTTTACGATGAAATGATTGTATTTAATAGCCAAAAGTTGTAGAAATTTTTTAAATATGTATCACAATTAAATATGTTTAAAAGATATAAAATTATTCGTTATGTGGTTTTAGTTTGTTAGTACCTAATTATTTAACGTTTTAATTCTTACTGATACTATAAATATTAAAAAAATTTAAATTATATAGCAACCATATACGAGTAGACCTACTATTTTTTCACGCTTCCTAGTATTTCGATGTATGAATAGAAACACGAATCACTGAGCCATATATTTCGGTGTTAGTAAATCTTGTTCGTAGCTATCTCCATTCTACGCGAATTCCGCAATCTGGAAGCTTCTACGATGACGTCACAGAAACAATAAAACGTTCAGAATTAACATATAAACGACGGTACCTTCAGCGTGACAAAACGCCAGCGATATCCGTTTTTGTGTCTCTTAATCATTCTTGTTGGAGTTCTTGTTTTTAGAACATTAATTTTCTGCATGGTAGCTTGGTGTATTAACGTAATCGTAGTACCACCATGACCACGAGTTAATCCAATTTAACTTACAAATAAAGGGTAGAACAGAATCACTTTACATTGCGAATGCTGCAATTTATTAATGACTTTATTAATAACTAACACCTCGCCACGGATTCGCACTTCGCAAAGGTGGATAATAATAAAAAATCTTTTATATTTCAATATTCCTGAACACTTGTACACACAATATTCCATCTTTCATTTTTTACTATATATTGTTTATTGTGTGTATAAATAAGAGAAAGAAAGACGTCAATAATGTTAGGAACATTATCATTGTCTTAGTAGCATCGCCTTAATACAATTATATATATATTGCAGTTCGATAAATCGCGGTCGCTAGGTCATATATAAATATTAGACACGATTTAAATAGGCTAGGGGTTATCCGAGCACACACTTATGTACAAGTTTGCACAACTTTCTTTGTGACGTGTTTGAATACGCAAAGTTTTAAAAATATGGTTATAAAATTGTCAGTCTGCAAGTAAAGATACGAAGATATGTATGGAGAAAATAACACATATTAAAGTTTTGTAACTTACTTTTAATTTGTAATGTAAGTTAAACTGATATGTTATTTGTAACATAACACGATAAAACTTTATACTTTATATTATTAAATAATACGACACGAACACTATATTCTATAAATAAAATTGTTAAAAAAATATTTTTTTACAATTATTCAACTTTACTCGTATATCAAGTATACATTACGATATAGCTAGCCAACTCAACTATAGTATATTCAAAAGGATTGGATGTTAAAATAAGCAAAGACGTACTATCCTTATGCTTAACACATAATTGTATCCCTACACTGTAGGCAACAGTAGAACAACAATCGTTGTAAGGAAAAATTGTAGACTAACAATCGTTATAGGTTTAAACGTTAGGTACACTAATATTTTAGCCTTTCTCTCTGTTTGTTCTTCTTCATCTTTGAAAATAATAATTTATATTATATTTTGCGACATTCCTGAGTGCCCTTTTTCACAACATTTTTGTTTTGAGCATTCCTATAGAAATATTTCTTTCACGACTGAAAATGGTAGTCTATAATTAGCGGTTCTTTTCACATTTCTGTATATAAAGTTGGTCTTTGCTCTTTTATTGTCATGGAAAAATACAAATTAATGAAGGCCTTTAGGCAGCGAAAAGAAAGTTAGTTTGTGGTTTAATTGGAAGCCACAATACGAAAGTTTTCTGCATAGGTGAACTGCAACTTGCATTTTGTTTGTTTTTGTTCGTTTAATCAGAGGTGGGTAGTTGTCATATTACTACTTAATAGTTTTTTTTATCATATCATAGTATAAAACAAACTCGCTTTTTTGTCCCTATTTATGCAAAAATCTTTAAAACTACTCAAACGATTTTCATGCGGTAATTTTATAAGATATATTAATTCAAGAGGAAGGTTTATGTGTAACATATACTTTGTACATGTATAAATGTGGGTTTATTAATATAAAGACGCGAAAAACTTGGGTTTGTAATTTATATTATTGTAGTATATCGTTGTTCCTTCTATAAGTATTTTTATGGTAACTACTCAATTGATAAACACTAAATAGAATAAATTTTGTCGTCCTATTAACGTATATAAAATTTTTAATAACTATTTTTAAACCGACTTCAAAAAAGGGCCTCCCCCTTTTTCTCAATTCTACCGTACATGTGCTTTTTATTTTATGAAATAACCATTAAATCATTTCTATATACTAAATTAAAATACGTATTACTGTTTGCGAAACAAATTTATTTTTTGCTTTCCAGATTGAAGTCGGTTTATTTTTGTTAAAAATCATTTTATTGTTTAATTTAGCACAGCATTTTACCTATATTGAAGCAGAATGACCGGAAAGTATAATAGGAAAGAATGGTAGCGGATTAGGCAGCTCTAATGCAATTGTTTTACAATAAATAGATACAATTACATACAATAACAAGAATGATCTGACATTGCACTCGAGTAAAATGCAACATTTTGACGTGAGTGGTTTCTTTAGGGACGCCATTTTCAAAACTCACACAATTTCCCGCTTCTGAATTTAAAAAAAAAAACGAATCATTACAATCGGACTTCAGTCAAAAGGTCTGAGGTAAAAAAGAGAAATAAATGCCATTGAAACGAGAACGCTTCATTGAAAATGGCTTGAAAATATGAACAATTACGGTAATACCCATAGCTACGTTTCTCCAGTCACTTGAAACCTTGAAACTTAAAACTATCATTTGCCGTTCAAAGTACATTATCCCATTTCGTCGGATTCTTACTCGACGTTCAACTTGTTACTTTAATTTCACGAAGCGAGAGAATTGTATGAAATTTGCTTTATAAAGATTTCCAAGAATAACTGTTGTTACGAATAAAATTTACAAGCGAGGGTTCAGTAAATTTTACTGAAGACCATAAGATACTGATTTCGGTATTATCTTTTTTTGAGAGGATTACGAATTTAAGAAAAAAGATTGAATTTTTGATATAATAATAATAATAATAATAATTTATTTATTCAATCAATACAATAGATACAATCTAAATTTAATATTCAATACAATAATTTCGATTCGCAGTGACATTGTATTGAGTCTGGTGCCTAAACTAGGCTACAAGCCCGTATTTCAGGACACCAGGCCCGCCCGCAGATATTAATAGTTATTGAGACGATATGAATGCATTTAGTTTTATATCTACAATTAAGTTACATCAGAATTAATATTATAATTAAATTAAATAGAAGATGTACTTTAAAATATCCGTAAGACGAGTGATCAAGCTTTATCTGAAATTCGTATTTAAAGCTCTTTTTTCTTGGACAAAGAGAATGATTTCTGACAAAAGAATTATAGGATAGAAGAAATGAGGCAGAAAGGCAAATATGGCCCTTCGGTGCTCCCACTTATCCCTATCACAACCTCCGCCTTGGAATACTTAGAATTATTAAAATCAGCTCAGTAAATCTGTAGGTTACACCCTAAAACTAAATATTTATATTGGACTTGGTAGCAATTCCCCTTGGGCGAGTTTTAAGGTGTCCTTGCGTGTCCTTAATCACCATCAATCAATCAAAGATAAATATCTGAATAATTGTTGTTCTTCCACTCTATGTATTTCTAATTATATTACATGTATGTCGCAGAGGGTGACGTCGTAGTAGTTGTAGTGATGCAGAGGTAGTGATTGTTTGCTTCATGGAGGCTTTTTCTAAGGTTCTTAATAAGTAAAACTTCAGAGTATCATAACTCACTATCCAATATCTGATTATTTTCATAGTTTTTATAGCAACTGACAAATTCCACACAATTCGTTTAAGTTTGAATTTAAACATTCTAATAAACCAAGGAGGTTAGACTAATTAACTAATATTGCAATCGTTTTCACTATCTTGATTATTCTTTTCGTCCATCTGCTCCGATATATACAATAAATAAGTGTATTTAAATATACATTACTTATCTATAAATATATAAGGAGAAACTGACTGACCGACATATCAACGCACAGCCTAAACGGCTAAACGTAGGCACTTGAAATTTATAAGGGACCTAGCTTAGGTACTGTAGTAAAACCGCGGGGAAAAACGGGCGGGTATGTACACAAAAAAGTTTATATTTTATGTGTCAATTTTTCTAGGCTTTAGATGATTTTATGTACGCATTTACAAATAAGTATGTATATGTAAATTCATTTGACGAGATTGCGCTGTGTAAAAAGCGTTTAAAAGTAAATATACTCGCCACAATTATCAACCTTTACTTTGAATATGTTAAAAAACCGAATAAAAATCAGTTGCGTGGTTTAAAGATTGAAGCATCTATAAACAGACACAAAAACTTTGTTTTAAACTATGTAACGAAGTGGACAGGGGTCAATTTGAGTCGTGCGTGCTGTTACCAGGTGTCATTGCGTGTCGGATATCGCAAAGTAATTTATCGCAATCGCTTTCTTTATTCGTTTGGACTAATTTGTAGTTGTTATCTTGAAGCGATTTAAGGTATGTTTCAATTTATAAATATATATTTGGGAAGTAGTGTTATACAGGGAACGAAATATTTGGTTAATTCTCTTGGTATTAATAAATTTTAATCCGACATACTGTATTTCCCCTTCCCCCTCCCATTACGATTTAGGTATGCGTAAGTATAACTTCGTCGAGAAAAGGGGATGTTTTCGTAAAATAATATATAATTTAGTAATTTCCAGCTGGTAATTAGATATAGGTAAAGGGGCGTCCAGTAAAGGATGACGCTTGGCGCAGTGGTAGCACAACTGCTTTCTGCGCGAAGAGTCGTGGGTTCGATACCCACACCGGAAAAATATATTTGTAATTTACATTTGTATTTTTTTGGGGTTTTGTGTTGATATGTATCGTGTGTATGTATTTACAAAAGAAAAGTATGTATATGTAATTTATTCCGTTACCTAGTTGCCATAACACAAGCTTCTGTTTAGCTTGGAACTAGATGGCGCTGTGTACAAATGTCAAAAAAAAATATTTAAAAAAGCTGAGTATAAGCCACGGCAGTATTCGTAATCGGAGGTAATTTCTCTATTTGTTCATAAATCAAGTAAGTTCCGCCCAATATACCGACAAATGCAAATTACATATATATTATGCTTTGCATTCAACGCACTAAATAACAATAAACTAGCTATTAGGTGTACTGGAATTACTAACACAAAACGTGCTCAGACTCAATCAGATTTGATTTTCATACGTAGGCGAAACTTGATGGAGCGTGTACGAATTTCCATTAATACTATTTTCCACATTAATCCACTTGAATTACTATCGCTAACAGTTTGATTTTAATATTTCAACAAGATAACACTTTCACGATCTTGAATAAGAAATTATTTTAACAACGGTCCTGTATTTTCACATTTTTTTTATAAAATTCGCCTGATGACTTTCTCCATCTTTGAATAGCAGCTAAACTAAATGTCTCATCAATGCCTTTAATGTGTAATGCCTAGCCGACCTTAATAAACTAAGGAAATGTAATGAAACTCTTCTTATTTCTATAAAAAAGTTTTTTTTTAAATATTGCATAAACGTTTAATTTAATTGCAACACGTGATTCGCTGCGTGACGTCATTTAAAATCTCAGATGTACTTCGGCGATGTGGATTTATAAAGAAAAGCTTGCTTTCGTCACTTTTAATTCAAAATGGCGGATGTAAAAGAATACTAACTATTATTTATATATGTTTTTAATTATTAAATCATGATTGAGTTTCTATTTAAATTTATATTTACTTAATGAATTTATTTTGTTAAAGTGACATATGACTTTTTATTCAATTTATTATGAAATGGCAAAGGATAACATATGACTTTTTAACTTGTGTCATTTTACAATTTTTAGTTGCTAGTCTTTAAAATATCCAATGCTAATTTAAAAATATAGAATAAAATTGCGGTATTAACAAATACATTACTATTTACTACATTCGTAGTCAGAAGAGTCTAGAGAGGTACCTGTGTACCCCTTTTTTCACGGAGGAAATCCTGTCACGGATACGTCTCCTCGAGGGAGAAGGAGGCGGCTATTTCGGACTACCCAGAGAGGCCGACTAAAACCCACCGGTGTTCCTTTGCGTACCCTTACCCCTTACGATAGGACGAAATACAGTTTTGTAGAAGATGGTAGGTAGAAGGACCCTTTCCAGATCCATGGATATACTATAAGAATTTAACCATTAACAAAATACAAAAGGAGTTATTTCCATACAAGTAACGTTAACAATATTTCATTTAACATATTATGTTGACAGTAATTATGGCATTTTTCTTTGAACACGCAACGGGATCATTATATATACGATACTGTTCCTTAATTGTTCTTGCTGGGCTATTATTTGCGAATGCGTTTCGTTTATAATATTTTATTATAATGAGGTCTATGCTTTAGTCTTTTATATTTTCTGAAAGCAGAGTAGAACAACGTTTAAATAAAAAAAAATAATGACATTCCAAAGTACTACACTACATTCGAAAACTGTTCGTTTTTGAATAAGATTTTTCGTTTAAAAGAAATTGGTTTAATCATAATTTAACACGTCTATGGCTTCTTTGTTCAAAAAGCACTGTAAGTTTTTTTTTATACAATGAAGTGGTGAGACTGGTTGGTCGAACTCCTAGTGGTGAGAGGAACGCCAGCTCATAACCAATGCAGTACAACGTACTAGCTTCATCCCGCAGTTTCGTCCGCTTATCCGTAACACAAGGCTACGCATTGTGTTAAGCAGCTTATAGTACTTTTGCATGTACCATGTAGCTAACACATTTAAAGGATTTTATGTTATGTAGAGTTCAAACTACTAAATCAAACAAACTATTTAGCTTATTATATTAGTTTACTTTTTATATCAGCTCAAAATCGTACCTATATTGTTAAGGACGCCGGCCACTTGACCTCAATTGACCCCGGTCTCAAATATTCTTTCTTCAAATTCAACAACGACGCTTTAACGAGCGTTGCAAGATGTTTCGGCGGTAAAAAAGAACTCTAAGGATTTTTTACATTTTATCACTAGTATGCAGCATCTGCATTGCAGTAGTTACATCCCAACTGATGTAAACTTTCAGTACTTTAAACTACAATTTTGTACTACAGCGTACATTGTTACCAGTTTGGGAGACAGCAGTTTACATAGCTGCATATGAACGGTCAATTGTTGAGGCAATTGTAACATTTTACTGAAACGTGACACTGAATTAATTTTGCTTTCATTTATTTTGATAGTTTAAATTCGTTTAAAATAATAATTTGTGTGTCTTTATGTTCATGATAAAAGGACTGCTTTTATATTTAAAATATAATGTTATGATCTTTTTATATTTGTATAGCTACACTGCGTGGTTTCCGTAAAAACACCGACATAAAATGATATTATATCTGTTAATCGCTGGTCTAATTACCTGTAAACGAAATTTCAGTTAAATCCAATCTGTAGTTATTTCGTCAAAGAGTTAAAAACATCTACACGTCCATAAACTTTCGCTGTTATAAACAGCAGTATTACTTAATTAATAATTAATAAAGTTTAAAAATTACTAAAATACGAAATTTAAAAATAGTTAAGGCTGTTAAATAATTCAATAGTCTTCATCAAATATGCATATTATTTACTAAAATTCAAACATTCAACCATTGTACCCGTTATTTCCAAATCATGAATATTGACTGAAGAATGAATGTTTTGTTCGTGCATATCTACACCGGAACAGGTGACATTCAAGCGATAGGTAATCATTGTAGCAGGCACACCCTTCCGACTTTATCGATCAACCCTGCCCTTATTTCATTAGGCTGGGCCTTGACAATTAGGTGATCCTAGTTATGACATGCTTATACGTATTGGTCCAACTAAAATGTTTCCAGCCTTACTGACTTTCTCAGTCTTTCACGCAAAATATAATAAATAACTTAAGCTTAGTATGCAAATTTAGGTTATTATCGAATGAAATTACAGGAGTAAAATCCTGGAGCTTCGCTAGTATTTTATATACTTAAGCATTCTAAAATTAAGGACATGATTTTCCTATATAGTGTGTAAAAAAACACATTATCATAAAAAGCTGAAATCGATTTTTTTACGTTAATTCTAAAGGAATTTTCAATTCTATTCCCGTAGCAAGCGATTATTTACTTAGAGCGAGGCGTTTGGAATAACGATGCTTGGATTTTTACTGTCTGAGCTGCAACTCGCTATGTTGTAGCTAGTAGGTGTTTTTGGAACGAAGTTTCGTATTGCATGTTGCAAAGGAGGATGGAAATAAAAAAAAAAATATTATACATACACACGAATTGAGAACCTCCTCCTTTTTTGAAGTCGGTTAAAAATAGTCCGTCTCTTAGACTATAACAAAATATAATACCCGTAGTTTTTTTTGCCAATATAGCAAAAGATTACTTAGATATAGATAGCGTCTACGTCACATGTTAGTAGAAATCGTGCATAGCAGTGACGTCATGAGACTTTTCAAATCTTAAAACTTATATTTTGAAATAAAGTCTCTGCTTTTATTTGTAATTTAACTATTCGCCGAATTAAATATAAAGACTAAGTATATTAGGTATTTTGATATTTAAAATAGCGATCTGATCGGTGTCTAATTCTGTGAAAAAAATGGTGATTTCTCTGCGCGCCTTTTTTCACTTATAAGTCTTTTTTATATAGATTTGCGTTCCCATTAAGGGGGAAAATTATACTTTAAAAAATCAGATCGGTCTCAATATTATAAATTAGCGCTTCCCTAAAAGGTTCCCTTAGAAATCTATTCATAACTATTGCGTCATGGCTTGGAAAACGAATAATTTCAGAGTAATAAAGGCATTGTTTTAACGAGATCTCCGATAATCTAATTAGGATCGGTTTAACTTGTAATAACTGTAGCTGAGCTTACTTTAATTAAGCGACTGCGGTATGTAAAGTTCTAATTCAATTGGGAACGTAATACCAGATTATAATTGTAAATCTGTTTGCCAAATGAAAATACGGTGTCCATGCATAACCATTGACAATAATAATCTATTAATAAAATGTCTACCTTATTTAAAATTTAAATATATAATTAATATTTAAAGGAATGTTTTTTAAAATATATTTTTTATTCTATATCAATTATGCGTATAAGAATATATGTAATGCGTATAATTATTAATTCGTTGTAGGCGTTATATTGGAATAAAAGAAGAAAAAGAAATTCCCTAAAACAACCGAAAACCACATTATGCATTATAAGGATATACTTACTTACGTATAAATTAAGTCGAAAATTAATAAAAAAGGGAGTAGGTTTTTACCAATTGGAGCTGCCAGTCACAGCTTATAAGAATTCTATTAATTTAAAATGTGAAACTAAGCTTGCTTATAATTTCTTTTAATAAAAATAGAAATATACTTAATGTATGCGGTTTGGTACCACCTACGAGCAACATGTCAGTCCATACTAGTTTAAGCAAAGCTGTGGAAATATGTTATGACGTGAATACCTAATGAGAATAATAGTTCAAAATAGAATCATATTATGACGCATCGTCTTTATAAGTTGTCAATTTTGTGCATAGTTCATAGCATAGTAGTAGTATCTTTAATTTTCCTACATTATATTTTGTATACTTTAGCATTTGTACGCCTGAGCTTTAAAATGTTTTAATCCTCCGAATAATATGTACGTACTAAATTTCCATATTTTTCCTACAACGTATATTGTTAAATTGAATTGTTTAGAAAGAAGAGTTTAGTTTATAAATTACATATCTTTATATAACTTATACTCTAATTTGTAATAAAAAAATACTAAATAACATTTTAGAAGTGTACATTGTACAAAATGCAGATTGACATTTAGAAAGAGACCATCCTCTAATCTTGTTTTTATAGAGCGTTGTCTCTTTTACACACTATGTGACGTAGAATTTTTATAAATCTCGGAGAGTTGTGTGAAAGAGATAGCGCTATACGAAGCCGAAACAAGCCGACAGTTTCTTTCTAAACGGTCGATGTGCAATATTTATCGTCGGGTATATACAATACCCGGCGTAGATATATAGGTATATTCTTTTGCATTTGTAATATTCACATCCAACGTATCTGGGAGTGCCTAAAAGGGGATTAGATTGCTTGTAGCGTGAATTCGATACTTTCAATATTGGAAATGGACTTTTGGTCTTTGCTTAACCTATATTGCCTCTTTTACATACTTTTATTAAATCCGTGGAAAATTTTAAATCTTATAGACATTTGTAAATCATCTGTCTAGTGACGTTAAGATTATATTAAACGATACATTAAGACTATATTTACTGACTAAGTAGTTTTAATAAGGCTTAAGGATTTCTTTTTTTTAATTTATTAGGCGTAATAATGTGGTATATTTCGTTAATATTTTTTGGTATTTTTACAACAGAAAAAGACAAAATTAATATAATCCTATTATCTATTCCCATTCATATCTTATAACAATACTTAACGTTTGGATATAATACAAGTAAAAACTACCACAATAAGTAAAGATAACGTCACCATTAAATTTCAGTATGGAGTCGGAATCATACTTTCTATATAAGTTGAGTTAGGAAGTAAAATTGAGGCGACAATGAAACTGTACGACGTTTGTCGTTCCTTGCCAAATTGTTACCGTGCCAAGTTTTACGGTACCAAGTATTTGAGATGAAGTATAATAATTATTGGGATGATATGCTTTATATGTTCGTACGTAGAGGTGGATTTGGGTGTTGAATTCCGCTTGACGTTGACGACCGCTTGGCGCAGTAGGTAATACACCTGCCTTCTGCGCGAAGGGTCGTGGGTTCGATTCCCACACCGGAAAAATATATTTGTAATTTACATTTGTACTTTTCTGGGGTCTGGGTGTTGCTATGTATTGTATGTATGTATTTACAAAAGAAAAGTAATGTATGTGTAATTTATTCCGTTATCTAGTTGCCATAACACAAGCTTCGGCTTAGATTGGAACTAGATGGCGCTGTGTATAAATGTCCTGAAAATGTTTATTTATTTATTTATTATTTATTCGATTCGGCTTGGTCGTTTTTAAGGTATATATGATCCGTTTTAGACCAGGTGCACACCCTTATGCATACACGCACACTTCCAGTCACTTTGTATCATGGGTACTCGTATTACGTGTATATGTTCGTACCTTTATCTGTTCTTCCTAGTCCGTGTCGCTTTTGACAGTGCGGTCGAGGTCATTCTTAAGGTGTTGGTGGCAAACTTAACAGCGTTATCTTTTAGTAAAGTATATTTTATTTTTAATGCTATCTTCTTTGACTTGAGAGATAAAGAAGAGAATCAAGAAGAAGATCACTTCTAGTGATAGGGCCGTCTTTTGTTTTGTTTTTTATTTTATTGGCGTACCTAAAAGATTTGTTACTCTTATATTTTTTGTATGACAAAAAGACGGTTTTATCACATGAATCATTATTAGGTTATCATTACGGCGTAGTACCTATATAAATTCTTTTTTGTCTATGAAGTCTGGACGATTACACTTGTCGGTAAGCTGAGATGCGGTCTATAAAATGAGACGCCAGCCCGATATTATAACTTTCTTAAACTTAAATTATACTAAGTATGAAGACTATTCATCCCTATATATAAAATACACTTATATGCAGATATAAGTGTATTTAAATATTTATTTATTTATTATTATTATTTTAAAACTGCCGCGTTCGTAGAACATTAGAGTCCCAAAAACTCACCTTAACGTTTTACCATAAGTATAGTTAAATTTATGACGTGTATTTCAAGTTTCGCTTTTTCACTCCGCTCGTAAATAAACACGAAATCGTAAAGGCGGCGATAAAATCTTGATGCGTACAATAATTGCAGTAAAATTGTAATTACTCGAGGGTTAAACCCATTATCATACTCAATCTACATAGAACAATTTCACCCTACTCAGATTACAACTGTTTAAGTTATTATGGCTTATTACTTTGTAATATAAATGATACGAGCGATGTTTTGTAACCTGTTCTCAACGATATTATATAAAATAGAGCAAAATTTTTAAGACGCAATAACATCCTAATTAGGACGTTTGCCTATAGGTAATTGGTTGCCGGTGCATTCATGCGCAACTGACAAAAATAACTTTTTTCTTGTAAGTTTTATCATTTATCTCTTTCTATCGTTTTGACTTGTATGTGTGTGAGCTGCAGCTGCTTTGCGGAACACTTTTTTTGGTAGGTGTATACTATAATATCATTGGCTGTTTTTCGGTAAATCTGGTTAAGTAAATCATTCAAGACGATACTTACACTTTAAGAGTTATACGTAGATTAGTTTCTACTTTTGATACCTTAGTTACTACTTACCGAGTACTATAAATATTTTTCATATTATCTTCTTATTTATATAATTTATAAACATCTCAAAACGCTATGCAAAAAGCATTCGCAAGATTATTTTTGATATATTTTTTTTTACATTTTTGAGGTTATAATATAGTGCTTAGAAATAACAAAGTAGAAAAGACTGGCAATTGCTTCCTCTGCTATTTTCTTTCGAATCACGAATAATAAAATAATACTTTGTTCTTCGTGATTCGAAAGAAAATAGCAGACGAGAAACATCTCAATTAATGTTTTACAAAGTTCCAATTTTTATTTACTAACACTTAAAACAGAGCAAACTAGAAAAAAACAACTAACGCTAGTTATTATAATTAATGAAAACATCACGTCACCAAGTTTTGATAAGTGTGTCGCCGGGGACCGTTCGGGACAGTTACTAATTACTAAATGCGGATTGTATTGTTTGATATGCAAAAACTAACCTTCACAAGCGAAACTAGCCTTTATTCACTTATCTATAATATTACAAAGATAGAAAGTTTTCTTTGAATTGAGGCTCTAAAACTAAAAAATGGTAGGATATGTTATTTTTTATTGCAAAATGAGAGAATATGGATGGTAATTAAGGTCTCTGCCCACTACATAGTATCATACTATGACCGTGCTATGAACGTGTCGGGCAAAAAAATATTCTCTGTATTAAAGAGTATGAGACCATGCCCGTTCTGTTACCGACCAGCAGTGCCGTCGCGTGCCATGCACGGATCGGCAAGTATTGTCGATACATACGACCATCGACTACATATCCAATGTGGTCGATGCATACGACTTTGATACGCTCTAGTGGGCATAGTAGAGAGCGTGTTGCTTGACGTGTCTGATACGTTCATAGCACGGGCATGGTACGATACGTTGTAGTGGGTAGATCATCTTCTTTCAAGTTTCGTAACGGTATAACGTTTAATGTTCATCCCATCGATGATAAGATTTACCAATGAAATAAAGTATTAAAAAAAAGGTTCCAAATCCACAAATAATTAACAGTGTTTTACATTGAAAAATGCAGTACAATTGTTTATTACATATATAGACGGGCTGCCTTAAAAGATTACAGACACCTATACATAATACTCATTCTCTCTCTCTCTTTCACACACACACACACACACACTGAATTACGTACTTACACATGCATACACACATACGTATTTTATTAAACATCTTACCCACAATATTTTTAGCTTGCATTATCGGGATTTAAAGCACTAATTAAAGTTTAAAATTATGGTTTATGATACAGATTAAGTTATTATAAATTTAACTTTGCGACGGTCGCTAAGCTCTTCCGTGTCGTTAAGCCACTGTAAATAGATTCGAAGGTTTTCAAGCCTTTAAAGTTTAATTAGACGTAGTTAAAATAGCATCTGTTAATAGTTTAAAATATAATTATCAATGACAACTAAATCTGTTCGAAAATTTTACTATGTATGTTTAATAAATATGACTTTATATTTTATTTTATTTTAAATTTTAATTTGTAACTTATAGTTTTTTTTTCAGTCAATATATTAAATTATAATATTTACTTTCTAGTGTTTGAGTCTACAGATATGTTGTAAATCAAAAGCGCAATTATATATACCCTATAAAAGCTTTGACGTCAAGTGACGTCACACATTGATTTTATTTCGTGTGGTAAATGACAATGAGGTCTATATTCCCTTTTCTACCCTCCTTTATATCCTTTTCAATTTCCCTTTTCATCAATAACAAAGATAGTAGACGCCTCAGCGAACCTTCTAATCTTTTTTATAGTGGGAAAAATAGGATACCCATACCCTTCGCGAAAAGGTCAAAGGTAATGTCGGACTTCTACCGACCAAAACCCCATCTTACCGCAGCGAGTGGTTCTAGCCCTATAAATATATATATTATATACAGTTCTCTGTAATAATTCTTTCTTTATTTCAAACTAGCGGTTCCCCGCGACTCCGTCCGCATGGACTTTCATATAAACTTTGACCCCCCTTCCCTCCTTTATAACCCTTTTTTCTAGTTAAAAAGTAGCCTATGTCTTTTCACAGACTTTAGAACATCTGTGTACCAAATTTCATTACAATCGGTTCTGTAGTTTGGGCGTGAAAGCGTAACAGACAGACAGACAGGCAGAGTTACTTTCGCATTCATAATATTAGTAGGGATTTATTTAAGCGGAGTTGCTATGAAGCGATCTTTCTTCTCAGTTTTCTGTGACACCTTCAAAAGATATATTTCATTTAACCAAACATTTACTTAGATATTGTTCTGTATTTTTGTCAATCACTTTATTGATTTACAAGGTATTGTTCGTAAGTATTTCACTTTGATATATAAGCATTTACCTACAGTAATTCGAAAATCCATTAACTCCAAAAAGGTATACCGATTATCTTCTTTGTGTTACATAAAATATGTACTAACACAATAACTTTTCTTAAAATGTAATATTAATATAAGTTCTCTTAACAAAAATAAACCGACTTCAAACTGTGAACTAACTCAATTGCAAAAATTAATTTCCTTAGCACAAAGTATAACGTAAAATACGTTATATATTACTATACAAAATACGTTATATATTACTATACATTTACTATACAAAAACTATTTAATAGTTATTTCGTTATTTTGAAGTCAGTACCAAGTGAATGCTACAATCGTACTAGGTGCATAATATCGATAACGACATAACCTACATAATATCGATTTAACCAAATAGACAGTTGTTGTTTTACATGGCTTCTACTTATACGTTTATCATCTCATTTAATGTACTAGTCTTATTAAATAATAATTTTTAAAAGAAACATATTACCAACATCAACACGAAAGCAATAAATTAATCAGAAAATATTCAGTAGCTATAAAAATATTTTAATTTCATTTGGTTGAGAATTCGCGCACACACCAGTATGGGTGGGTGACTTCGGAGCGGAATAATCTGAATTCCTGGTGTTTTAATGGTCTTAATGGCGAAAGCATATTTCAGTGCGTGTACGTTAAGGTTCTCAATGAGCATGTTCTATAAAACACTAGTACTTTAATGCTATATATATAAGCGTTAATAACCCAGCTTCCTTTAAATACATAGTAGAAAACCGACATCTAGTAATGGTTTTTTTAGCAAATATTATTGGTTAGTTGTTGCTAGGCGCCTTTTCTTTATTTACCATAGTAAGACCTAAAGAGAGGTTAAAATATATTATAATAATAAGTATAGGTCGCGTCAGGAATCTTTATCACGAAGTCAAAAATAAGGTATCGAGGGGACAGCACGGCGCGCGGGGCGCGTGATCGTCGGGTACACGAGTGTTGATTGGTTACCCAGTCGTTTTGTCTTTCTCGCACCAATACGTCAATTACGAGCTCGATTCTACCGATGCGCAGCTATTCTCGTCCAGCGCTAAACATCCGTCACATGACCTATACTTAATTGATTGAATATATAAAGGCAAACGAATTGTAAATCTGTGGAAACTGACGGCTCTGATAGTCTCATAGGATAACTAGGCTTTATATAATACTAGCTGACCCGTGCCCACTTCGTTGGGCATAATGTTAATTATCCTTTTCGGTATTTTATATAGCTTATGACAGCCTATTTCCTATGAGACTCAGGAATAATATGGCTTTCTATTGGTGAGAGAATTTTTTAATTGGTTCAATAGATCCCGAGATTACCCCTAACAATTTAACAAACACACAATATTCACTTCTTTATAAGTAATATTAGTATAGATGTACCAACTCACTCATATTTATGCTATAGTACTTCTAACTCGAAAACAGAGGTTAATATAGTATAGTATAGTAGCATGCTTAATGATAGTAAAACCACGAAACGAAATTCGTTATTTTTGTTTAACTGAACGAATTCATTTAAATGAAACTTTACAATCTGAATGGTCGTATTTAATTTAAATATTATTTGCAACGCCACTTACTTAAAGTAAAATAAATGGTTTCCAACAATCCAAGTATTATACAATAGTTTATTTCGTGTATTTGAGGAAAGTATCAAGCTTAGTAAAATCTCTTCATAAAAGAAATTAAAAACATTTAATAATTATGTTTTATTTTTATTTAAAAATCGTCTTTATATAAAAATATTGTACGTCTGATGTAGTCTGTAAATCGATGGGTCCTAAGTATATGGGCCAAACTAACAATTTGTTAATTTTGACTTTTTTATGACAAACGCATCCTATTGATATGAATAATCATGTGAGCTATAAAAAAAAAAGGAATTTGCATGGAAACACAAATTCTTATTAAAGTATAACGGCATATGTAGCGTGAAATGAAACGTACAAGGTCCAAAGAGTAATTTGAGACTTATACGCGGGGAGTTCCCGCGCGTTTATTTATTGTTCGGTCCAATCGGTTAGTTTGACACTTATACGTCAAACGGAGCAACGGCCGCGCTGTGATCAATACAAAATCTCAATACTGTGTTATAGTGTCACAATTTAGATTAATAACTTAAATATGGTACCCAAGTATCGTGCTAAGTTTAGTAGAAGCCAGAAATTAGTGAAATTTAGATAGATTTTAAAATTAGTAAATGAAAATAGTAGTCCCCAGAGAAATGATTTAGGTTATCAACTGGTTCAGTCATTAATTGATTTTATAAGCAATAATATTTAAAATATTTATTTTATGCAACTGCACATAATACACGTATATTGGCCAATTTGTCACATTGGCCCTTTTATGGTGTTTTTATATGTATAACATTATAACAAAAAGTAACCTAAAATGGCCAATATGCAGTAAAAAAAAACTTGTTAAGTGTATACATTAAACTATGTAGTATATATAAGGAGGACAATTGTATTAGCAAACAACCAAAGTTTCATAAAATTCGGTTTTATCAATCTTAAGTTATAGCAAGTTTAAACTTTGGGAGCCTCTCCTGTAAAATTATCATTCTGCATTTTGGCCCTTATACGTAGGACCCATCGAAATATTGCGTACACTGTATTGTTTTTTATTCCAATGTTTATATGTGAGGTTGATGGGAAGAAATCCCTACTCAGCAATATTATACAGCAATGTTTTCTCATAGTAAAAATAGATTTTATTAAAAAAACATCTATGTGTTAATATAATAAAATATTAAATAAATAATTAATTAATTAATCAAAAACCTTCATATTTTTACGGGAATAATTCTCATTTTTAATTATGCTTAAGGTAATTCCGGGAACAAAGAATGTAGTGTATAAATCCAGGGTCTAACCTACATGTCAAATTACAGAAAAATTCATTACATAGTGTTTACTTGAAGTAGGTAGTTAGAAAATCCATACATGAATGTATCTATGCATTTTTACGTCTCGCAGTCAATAATATAAGTATAATAAGTACACACGCACACACACGAACATCACTTTCAAAAATATTCCAACGACAGATACTAAGAAAGACCCTAAGCAACCTAATTTTCGTAACACAAGATTCATACAATTTAATTATATTTAATTGAGAACAACATTTTCTAAAGAATTCCTCGTCAAAAGAATAGCTTGGTTATCGTTGCGGTTACGACGTTGGTTTCTTAAACTAATTAAATTTATTTTCACGACGCTTTAAATAACATTTCATACTATCTACTTCAATAATGAAATTCCCTGAGCAGGAAGTTTTCTTTCTTAGAGTTTTTGTTCGTGTTTATGTAGGGAAGAGAGATTATCGTTTGAATTAACTTTAGAAGAAATGAAAGTTTGATAAAATTACTATTGGGTAATATTTATGTAGTAGAACGTTTTCTGATATTTTAGATGTAGCCTTACGTTTCAATTAATACTGCATTATTTTTTTATAATATAGGGGGAAATAGAGCAGGCGAGCCATTTAATGGAAAATGGAAATCCCCGGCTGGTAAAAAACAATCTTGTTCTTTATAGCAGAATCGCTTTTTCCTATGTCAATTTGTCACCCAAAATTTTTTTATAATTCAAAAAATTAAAAACTCGAAAAGATTCTAACTTTATTTGCTGACTCTACTCTCTAGCAATAAAGCCCGAAATATTGGGAACTAACAAGCCATTCTAGCATCTTGCGACGTCAGCAAAATCAATGGTTTATAATGTACAGATCTGAACACGTGCCAAGCGCACTTGCGCTTGGCACGTGTTCAGATCTGTACATCTACGTACACTTGTACGTAGATTCTACTGTGATCATTATTTGCCGTAAAGGATACATAAATTTCAACTGTCATCAACATTACATTCATATTCTCAATGTTATGAGGGACTCGACGTTTAATGGGGTTCACACATAAGGATAAAAACGTTTTGAGTACTCTAAAAGTAAAGAAACACGTTCTATGTAATATAATTATTTGATGTCGAGAAGCTATTTGATAAAGTATTAATCAAGTCATATTCAATAATATTTTATAAGCTCGAAAGGAAATATCGAGGGCGAAAGGAGTCGTATTTTCTCTATTCCAACAAAGTTTAAGGCAAGCGTGTCGACAAGTCTGTCCGCCGAAACGTTCCTAGCAATTGGAACTTTAAAACCACTTTATTTTTATAAGCTTTTATTTAACTTCAAATTTGTATGTATGTATCTTATAGGTAGCACGGGCTGGTTTCCGCAACTCCACGTCAAGGCGCGGTTTTTGCGTGTGGGTGGGGATCTCATTCGATCCACCCCCAGGTCATTTAAGAAAGCCTATAGTCTATTTACACTGCTGACGATCACTCGGAGCGTACCTGTGTTATTGAAGTACTTAGCCCTGTGTGCGGCAGTTACAGGGCAGTGTAGAAGCACGTGTACCACTGTTTCGTCTTCTCTCATGCAAGCTCTGTATGTATCTTTTAAGGAAGATTTGAATCACTTCAAATAAACCGATTAAGCTAAAACTTGTTTATACCTATGTAAGCTAGATGACAATACAATAATATTGTTCTATGGAGCTGCTTTAATGAGGCTGGAAGGTGACCATAGAAACTTGTGAAATGAGAACGTTTGAGTTTCTAGAATTTGGTCTGTCTTCATTCGTGGAGCTGATCTGACGAAGTGTTTGAAAATATGCCCATAGTGCAAATATCAAAAATGATTTAAAAGATTGTTTTTAAAATATTTTAATAATTATATTTACTCGGGCTTCTGTTCTGTTTGCAAACATACTTAAATCATGACATTGAATAAAATAAATTCTCATTTCCTATGTATGTCCATTAAATCTTTAAAACTACGCTATCGTTTTTTATGTGGTTTTGTTTATCAGAAAACATGATTCAAGAGGTATATGTGTAATACATGCAAATGGGTAAAACTGATTATATTTTTATAATAAAATAAGCTAATAAAAGCTTCTATATATTTTTCACAAAAATTTATATCTATAATGTTTTCGTTTTGTAGTAGAGATGTTATCCTTCCAATTCACTGGCTCCTTAATCGGTTCAAGTCAAATGTTCATGGCTTACATTGCCTCAATCCGCTTTAATAGGAGATTTAAAATAACAATAACGTTGGTCTCATTTCTGGTTAGTTTTCAGTTAACTTTACGTTGTTGTGCTTCCTAATCTCACAATTGACTATCTTCATTTTTAAAAGTCATAACTGTAGTATTATATTAAAATCGTTTGTATAAAAAAGGAGGTAGAGAAAGGTATCCAATATATATTTAATATATCACAATACAATCCTAATAAATTTAATATGAGTCATATATAATCATAATGTCACATTTGTGCATTAAATGCAACATTTTACAGTTGTCATAATGAAAATGTATTTAATTAAATTTCATCTCTAAAGTTTTAAAGTACTTACTACTTACATATAGCCGAATTGATTTTACAAAAAATTTAGTTTGAATTTGCGAATGTATATGAAACCGGATTAAATAGGAACTCGCTTGAATTGTGATATCAAAATAATCCGTCAATCCAAGTTCAAAGTATCTCGTGCAAATTCCCACAAA
The DNA here is from genome assembly GCA_026213755.1 of Eurema hecabe. Classification (NCBI taxonomy): domain Eukaryota; kingdom Metazoa; phylum Arthropoda; class Insecta; order Lepidoptera; family Pieridae; genus Terias; species Terias hecabe. The sequence goes on from JADANM010005835.1 coordinate 2,443,747, forward strand.
TATCAATGGCATTAGGCGAACTTTTGACGGAATAGTAACCGCAATCTCGACTATAACCGAACCGACGTTATAATCCGTTCAAACTAAATACAACTTTAATTTGTTGAACGTACGAATCCATTGCTTTTTGTTCAATTTGGTCGGTTTTGAAGTTCGAAGTTGAATCGTATTTGGGTACGCTTGATTCAGGCGCCCCATACACCTCAATAAATTCTCTCAATAAAATTGACAGTCTTAACAATATTTTAATTTAGTACTAGAGCCCACGACCAAAACCATGTCTCATAGCAATAGACTTAACATTTTATGACCCAAAGTGGAGCGTTAATGTAGTGCACCCCAGCCTGGAGCAATGTTCTGAGTAGCACTTCATTGGTTATGGGCTGGCGTTTCTCTTACCATTAAGAGGGCGTCCAGCTTGTCTCACCCCTTCATGGTATAAAAAAAATGTTTCAATAATTTATTCAAACACCTCTTTTGGTTTATTATACGTAATAAAATCATTTTCAGTTACTTAACGACCTTGTTGAACTAACTGGAGAAAAAAATAACCCTATCTATAAAATTAAGGCTTAGTTAATTGTTCCTGTATGAGATTACCGCAAGCTAGGGGTGAGAGAATAGTAAGAGAGAGGTACTAATCATAGAATTGTTGAGTGCTAAAGTTAGATGACCTTCGTCATTTTGCCGGTATTCATTAGAATGGCGTGCCCGCCCTCTACTAATTATACGCATTCATAGCTTAACGACTGATTTATTGAAGAAATAAGCTTTTTGTTCAACACTTTCTAGTAGATTCCAATTTCAACGACCTGGTTAGTTGTAAGCAATTGTAAGCCAAAATACAATTCATTGCGCTCCTGGTGTTTCGATTATATTGTCCTAAAAGGGTTGTACATATATAAATTACTAGCCGGACAACGCGACTCCGTACTAGTCCTTTCTAAAACTTTAGTCCCTACGCCTTCTATTTTTCTTTCTTAAAAACCACCCTCGTACATCTAGGATTGTTCTAAAAAAATTATGTAAATCGGTTCCAATAACATGAGTGACTTCTTGAGACCGCTGCCTTTACTGTTTGTCCAACATTACAAATTGATATATGCCTATTTACGCTTAAATCTTTAAAACTTGATTTTGATGCAGTTTTTTTAATAGATAGAGTGATCCAAGAGGAAGATTTATATGTATAACTAGCGACCCGCCCCTGCTTCGCACAGGTGCAACTACAGAATGTCCTCATACACAACGTTCACAGCTTTTTTTGTCAACCCGACCCGAGGCCAGCCTCGGGTCGGTACCGTCGCGGCGCCGCATCAACTACGTCCCTGCATTTTAAATTTGTAATATCTTCGGAACTATTCACTTAAATTACTTGCTGTAGAAAGCATATTGATCTATAATAAATGCACAATTTATTTAAGGTTCTTATTTGAATAAGAATTAATGCTGTATAGTTAAAAATCACTTCGTAAATAACCATTTATTAGTAAAGGATTAAAAATAGTTATGGTGGGTTATCCCTAAGAGATAGACATATGCCAACGCGGACATTTTGTAGAACTTTATAAGGTGGACACTAGTGTAGTACAATAGTTTGGATCTAAGCATACGAGTACATAGGGACAGACAAACAGCGATAGCGACTTTGTTTTATACTATGTAATGATGATATATGCATAATACATTCAAAAGAAAGCCAGGGCGGGTCGATAACTTGAAGCAGTTCCACACATTGAACTCTAAGACGCTTCTATCGAAACCTCTCGTGGATACTGTGAATTGCGACTATACAACGTTGCCGTATGAAGTTTGATCCAACTTAAAAGGTAGGATAGCTTCTATGCCAGCGAAGCCGGAGCGGTTCACTAGTCTATACTAATATTATAAATGCGAAATTAACTCTGTCTGTCTGTCTTTCCATCACGCTTATACTACTGAACCGATTAGAACGAAAATTGGTATACAGATGGTCTAGAGCCTAGAAAGAATAGGCTACATAGGCTACTTTTTAACTGGAAAAAAGGGAAGGGGTGTCAAAGTTTATATGAAAGTTCACGCGGACGGAGTCGCAGGCAACGTGCGTGTGAAATTATTAATTTAGAAAAAAAAATTATATATTCGCAAGACATCACAATTAGACATTATAATCTTCTTAAAATGTCACGATTTTTGTCTCCGATTGACTCCTGAACGGATTTTAAATTCAATTTACACACCGTGTGCAGTTTGATCCAACTTATAAGGTAGGATAGCTTCACGTCACTGCATGCATATATAAATATCTATAGTTGGAAAAAGAGAAGAAACAATGATTAGTCGTCATGCCGAAATTCTACCTTACAGTAATTAGTTTTTGTTAATCTTTCCAGGGCCAGTGCAGGCCTATAATTACGTCATTAAACATATCTCACGTAAGTCTCTCCATTTATGTAATCTTATAATATCTTATGAAAGCCATAGATCTAATTAAATCATCGTATCAAAACGTTTCGATTTCCCTGTAGACTTATTGTTATAACTCATGTAGGTTTTTAGAAATGTACGCGAAATAAAAGTAATTCTTTTTTCAAACATATTATGCTGTCAGAAGGAAAAGTTAGAGATATGTTTGGAATTCCGACAATGATCCCGAAGGAAAGGGTTAAGTCTCTAAATCTAGGGTGTATCTTTATATACCATAATACATATATATTCGTTATTTTATTGTATCTATTTAAGGCATGTCTTGTGTACACGTTTTACAAGCATTCTTTGTTTTGTCTTTAATATTTGCTTAATAATAGTAACGATTTGAAAATTAAAAGAAAGTAAATTTTCTATAACAATGAAGTGTAGATGTATATCGACCAATTTGCGTAAAAATGCATGAGTGATCCTGTAAACCTACGACTAGGTGCATGGAACATTTATTTGTTGTCGGTAGTGGCATACTCCACATAGTCTTGTTCATTTCCTATGAAGTGAAATCCGCAAAAAGAAAACTTTATTTCATTTTAACAACAACAATATTTTCGAAAAATCTTAAGGCTTAAATGTTAACGATTATATTACGCGTAGATAACATAACAGTTGTATCTGTAATTAGATAACAATAGATAGACTGTTTATTAGAAAATTATATAAGTACTTACATTAAATCGTGTTCCATAAAGAACATTGAGCGTGATTTGGTAAGATAACGTGCCTAAGATTTTAAGCAACCGCTGGAATACATATCGTAGGCGATCCTACCATAAATTTCCTTGAGCAAAGATTTACGTAAATGTATAATTAAGGGACGGCGAATTATTCGAGCCAGTATCTAAATGAATATTGCCTACATTATCTTTTTATGGAGCGAATGGGGTTGATATCTGATGCAGATGTGGACGGGAACCATTGCTGATTATAGCTGGGGCGTGCATCCGATGTATTAAGTTAGGTGTAACTAAAACCATTTCTGTTAGTATATAATAAGCAAAATAAACCAATAATTGTATCTATATCGATATTGTTTTTGTAAACCTAATAACATAGTTTCAAAGAGTAATTTAACGTTAATATGATATATCGACTATGCTCTTATAGAAATGGTCGTACATCTATATGGGTGAATATACAAAAGTTGTCCAACTCGCTGTCATCAGCCGATAAATACGAAATGTTTACTTATTTTTTTTAATTGACAATATATTATGAACCTTTTAAGTCCTATTTATGTGTCCAATGAATTTCAACTGCATACTATTAAAGCTAATTTATAAAATAATACAATAAATCCTCATAACATCAGTTCCCTGGCGTGTCACAATCCCAAAAACTCTTAATGAAGGGGTTATATTAAAAAATGTACCGTATTTATTGTTAATCTAATTATGTACACTTATTATATAATATATTTTGTATAGATATTTCAAAGATTTATTAACAGAATCTAAAAAAAAGCTATTAAAAAAAAATAAGAAACTTTGTCATTACTTTTACCCATCAGTCCTTTGTGCTAATTTAAAATTCGAATATCCCGCCAAATATTACTGAATGTTATTCAACTCTTTTTAAAATTTGAACGTTGGAAGTGAAGTTAGTCGCAAAGCGCGCCAGATCGACGGCAGCCATTACGACACCAGTGTTTGCGCCGCTGTAATCGCGTGTGTTTGTGTTGGTCCAGTCACTTTTTCAGTACCCTGGTGAGTCTTTATTTTCTTTTATGCCTATGTTTTGTTTTAATTTATGCATGATTACACGTAATTTGTAGAAATATATCATTGTAAGAACTGAAAATATGGAAAAAATATTATGTTTCAATTATAACCTCAAATTAAGGTCCGATTCATCAGTACCCTGTCGTCAGTCCGTTGTCTAAATTTGCGCTTGCTTTGTGGATATTTGAATGTTTGGATGTTTGTTACCCAATCACGCAAATACGGCTGAGCTGATTTAGATGAAATTTGGCATGCATGTAGTCTTTGACATGAAAAAGAACATAGGCCCCGATTTTTATCCCGATTTACAATGCTTTTGCACGCGGACGAAATAGCGGGTACAGCTAGTATTTCAAATATTTTTAACCTCCATGTTATAAGTTTAACATGTTTGTGTATCTGTCTGTGGTAATGTAGCTCCTAAACAGATGAACCGTTTTTAGTTTAAGTTTTATTTTGTTATTCTACAGTTTAAATTATGAAGCAATTTATTTTACTCATTTTAGACGATAGACATCATGCCGCCGCCTAAAAAGTAAACAAAATTATCCAGGGAAGAGGTTTTAAAAAAGAAAAGAGAAACAGAAAAGGCACGTTTGCTAAGAATTAAAAGTGATCCAGTTAAATTAGCAGAATACAAAGAGAAGCAGAGGTTACAGTACTTAAAAAAAAAGAAAAAGGTCAAAGAAAATCTATTAAAGAAATGACACCTCGAGAGCAACGGACAACTAGAAAAAATTGGAAAGAGTATTCATTAAAGTACAGGAAAAA
>JADANM010005835.1:2459039-2504133 GCA_026213755.1 Eurema hecabe
TTAATATATAAAGCTGAAGAGTTTGTTTGTTTGTTTGTTTGTGCACGCTAATCTCAGAAACGGCTTATCCTATCTAGACGGGACTTTCAATGATATATTGTGGTAAGCTTCACTTACCACATTTAGTGTTTAATTCATGATAATCGGTTGATAAATAAAAAAATTATGGCAATTTAAAACATGCTTCCAAAGTCACTTTTCTACGCGGGCTAGTATATAATATATCAGCATAATTCGGCATTATGTGCCACTGAGTCGCACTTTGCTGTGTAATTGGAAAACTAGGAACGTGACACGCATAAAGGGTAATATTATAAAGAGATAGGTGATTTTTCTATTTTTTTCATTAAAAACAATTAGAGGCCAGTTCTTATAAAACATATCTCGATATATTTGAAGCGGCGTACAAAGCACCCTCATATTGAAAGAATAAATTATGTAGCATTTTTACCGACAACACATACATTTGAAAAGGCTTTTGTTTCATGTAAGTACAATGCTTATGATAGCCGGCCGGAAAGTGTGTAGTTTTAATTAAAATATTATTGAAGCGATGCTTCATACTTTTTCATCTTTTAGCTTCGTACGTTTTTTAGGATTTTCGTAGTTTCAAAGTAGCTCTTTGCTTAAAAATGAAAGAGTATCAAATGAGAACCTTCAGTTAATATATTATAAACATTTTTTTTTAAATAATACTAGCCCTTGCACGCGACTCCGTCTGCTTGGACTTTCATATAAACTTTGACCACCTACCCTTATAAAGTTTTCATCACTTTTAAGTTGTACTCTCCTATTCGGGGCGGAGATAAATTCAACGAACCAAAAACCATGAAAATTGGTCTAGCCGATCTCGAGTTAATAGTGTTGAAACAAACCCGTATTTCTTTTAGGTATATTTAGATGCGGAAGACAATTGTTTCAAATATCTATTATATTATATTTAGCTAGTATAATAACTTAAAATAAAGCAGGCAATATTAAAATATTTATTCTTAATATTAACATAAAGTACTTTAGAATATGTATTTAAATATATTTAATATAGGCCAACCTCTTTTCAACAAATACGCAAGGGAGACATAATGATGCACTATCTCTTTCTACCCTTTTATACTCCTTTGGGATAAATGTTCACATAAATGAGTTCATAGTATAAATACATGTACAACCCGGGCTTTATAAAATGCTATGCTTGAACGGTACAGAATATAAGGGACGAATGAATGATACGTTTTATATACAATGTTAATCTTTTATATAAAAATTAATCGCTTAATGTTTTGGTAAGCGTAGCTCGATAACGGCTAGACCGATCCTGAATGTAGGACGATGGTTTTAAGCGAAAAAATCTAAATATATAGTATGGTAGTTTTTGGGTTGGATACGCCGTCTAGTTGTTAATAAAACTAATATGTGAATGATTGTATCAATGTAAAATTCCTCACAGATTATGCAGTTAGTATTATCTTTATTTCTGTAGTAAAGACCGCTTATTATACGCTAAGTTCTGAATCGCGCTTTTATTTATTCGAGACAGCATATGTATGTTTCGGCTAATACCCGAAGTCCGGCTACACCTATTTTTATCCAACAGAGATAGTCTGGAACTAGTTTTAGCCGGAATGATATCGGGTAGACCTAGTTTTATCCAACAGGCAATGGCTGGACCTAGTTGTAGCCGGCATGATGAAGGATAGACCTAATTTTACCCGACAACAATCGGCTCCTACTAGGTTTAACCAAGAGAAAGGGGCTACACTTAGTTCTAACCGGCTAAAACTAGGTGTAGCTGCACTTCGGGATTAGCCGTAACATATACACCTTCTAGACATCGAACCTTCGCCTTAAATCTTAAAGACCTGCCAGTCAGATTGGACTGGAGGATCCTTCCCTTGGTTCAGAAGAAGGTTACATCCACCCTTTATTCCACAGTGGAGATACGATTATCACGTAGAATTCACCATAAGCAGTAGTCAGAGGAAAGTTTAATAAAATTCTCGTTATTTGTCACTCTATGTGGCGAAATTGGCTATATTTGTCCTTGGTAAAAGAGTACAAGAATTTACGCGAATAAAAACACAGAGAAAAGCTAGTTATGAAAGAATTTTGATCAAAACGGAGTTAATATATGAAAATTGGTTAATATATGTTAATATATGAAATATAATAAATTAATTTTCTTTCCTTTAACTTCTATTCTTTTGCTACATATTTGTCATGTAACAACTAAAATCCATAACGAATCATTCTTTATGCTCTGGTCGGAAGATAAAGGTCTGTATCGAAACATTTGCCTTGACCGACCGAGATTTGAACACATTATGATTGATTGCTTTGTGTCTATGCTACAGAAACAACATGTATTCGTATTTTGTTGTCTCTTATTACATACTAGCTGTTGCCCGCGACTCCGTACGCCCTGACTTTCATATAAACTTTGACCCCCCCTTCCACCCCTTTTAACCATTTTTTCCAGAAAAAAGTAGCTTATGTTCTTTTTCAGGCTCTAGACCGTTTGTGTACCAAATTTCGTTCTAATCGGTTCTGTAGTTTAAGCGTCATGGAAGAACAGACAGACAGAGTTACTTTCGCATTTATAATATTAGTATGGAAGTATGAATAAGCTAGCTGGCCAACGCGACTTCTTTTCCGCTATACCGGTAAAATAATACACTAAACCGTAAATTATTAATACATAAATACTGAAAATATGCTGTTTGTTTTTGTAAAAACGTTGTACATGGCTGCATCAGCACCGAATAGATGCTGTTTATAAAAGTCACCACTTTTTAACTTATTTATTAATTAATATAATTAGATAGGTAATTAAATCTATAACATTAATAATTGTAGATATTACATTTATACATGTCTCAAAAAACTTTATTTATTCATCTTTATTAATGTTTCTATTACAAAACTAATTATAATTAAAATATTTAAAGCTCTCTGCCTTTTCCAAGACAAAAAAAGCGTGTAAAAATAGATAAAATAAGTAATTCAATACAATATAAAACGTATATATACACAATTTATTTGTCTTCCATTAAATGTGGCCCACAATGTGATATAAGGCAAACAAACTTCTGCAAAGCTTATTAAAACAACACACAAAATAACGGTTCAAATTTGAATCACGAACGGGAGTGAAAACATTAATCCTGGCTCCATTCAAATGTTTCATGGATCGCGATAAAAATATAAAAGAACTGTTACAATAGGACAATATAATGAGGTAAGAATTTCGTGAGCATGATTGATGGAGCCTTTTTAAGCTCTACGTTCCAAATAATGACTTCAAACCTTCGAAGGGGATACCATATTATATTAAGAGAATACCAAAACATAAGATCACTGTAAAACCGATTAAATGTCGCGTGTATTTCGGAGTGGCAACACTGCTCAAGTGCTGTCAAAATGCAATTTCTTTTTCTATTAAGTTATCTTTTTTTTCCTAAGTATTTTGACTTTCGGTTGCAACGTATTAATAAATCATTAGTGTTAGTTATATTACAAAGGAACTATAGACTTAAAATGGGAATGTGTTTCTTACGGTTTTTCTTTGATAAAATTCTCCTCTGATTCCTATATATATACTATGCTTTGTAGACGCAATATTTTTGCAGCAACGACAAAAAAAAATGTAGTAAGGAAATCGAATCAATATTATACTACATGTATGTACTAGCTGTTGCCCGCGACTCCGTCCACGTGGACTTTCATATAAAGTTTGACCCCTCCCCTTCCCTCTTATAACCCTTTTTTCCAGTTAAAAAGTAGCCTTTGTTACTCTCTATCTTTTCAACTAACTGTGTGCCAAAAATCAAGTTAATTGATTGCTTAGCTACGGCGTGAAGGAAGGATAAACAAACACACTTTCATGTTTATAATGTTAGTATGGATGAACTTAATTTTCCGTTCATACAAAACCCAAATATATATAAAACAAACGTAAAATCATTTAAGCAAACAACTTACCGTCAGATGACGGACCTAAAGAAGGGTAAAATTAATGGTTTAAAGCAAATGGTAATGATTTATAAATACATATGGCTGGCCTCACAAAGCCTAAGCTAACATCGTGGGGAGTTTCTGAGGCCGATTCTTACACACGACTGGACTAAAGGGCCAATCGATTTCTTTATTATTAGCATATTCAATTCTTATTGTAAATATGGTTTTTATTGTTTAATGCATAGGCAATTTTTAGTTATTCATATTAATCTATACGAATACATTAAGCTGAAGAGTTTTATTGTTTGTTTAATTGAAGGCGGTTATCTCGGGAAGTACTGGTTCGAATTGAAAAATTCTTTTTTTATTGAATAGACAATTTATCGAGGAAGGCTTTAGGCTACATAACATCACGCTGTGACTAATAGGAGCGAAGAAATAATGGAAAAACAAATCAACGGGGATGAAGTCGCGAGCATTAGCTAGTTGTCAAATATAATTTTTGAAACGAATTTATGAAATGAACGAATCATGCGTTGATAATAGTAAAACAGATCAGTTCATTTTCTATTATAGCTATTACCTCTTTATTCAATACACTAATATAGCAAAGCAAAAAACGTCAGCATTGAAACAGCCAAAACAGTCAAAATCAAATTTAAAATGACCACTTTTGAGTTGAAAACTAAAAATTCATACTAATTCTAAATAGTTAGACCTAGTATTGTATCAAATGTATAACTATTTGCTTTTTCAAAAGAGTACTAATTCACAAAGTTAATTAGAATGACTGGAAGGTAGTCCTCGAGAGGTCCATTAAACAGTGTTGTACGGGAACTCAACTTTTAGCTTAATGAAAATATACTGTACAAAGTTACGTTCTCACGAGATGCGAAATTATTCTCGAGAATAGAGGATAATTCATAATATGCACTTACGTACTGTATATGTTATTAGATGCTCAATTTCACGCGGCTTCTTTTTGCGAAACTTTACGCTGTAAGTACAGTTTTTACCGGGGGTAGGTCTCTTTCGCAGGAGACCGACTGGGTGGGTACCCCCGCAGTGCCAGACATTCTACCGCCTGAACAGTGATGTGATAATGTCACTGTGCTCCGGTCTGAAGGGCACTGTAGCCAGCGAAATTACTGGGCTAATGAGTCTTAACATCAGACGACTCAAAGTGGGGAGCGTCGGTGTAGTGCACCCCTGCCCGGAGTTGGGCTTCATAGCAAAGTTCCGGGTAGAACTGCATTGGCTATGGGCTGGCGTTACTCTTACCATCAGGAGTGCGTCCAGCTCGTCTCCCCTCTTCATAGTATAAAAAAACAGTTTTTTTAACAGTAAGAAATCTTTTGCGGATACCGCGTACGGTTAACCGTCCTCTAGTTAAAAGGAGGGGGTTATGCTGGACTCTTACGAAATAATGCTACTATGGACTAAAACCTAAGTACCTAAAAACCTAGGAGTAACACTAGTTTACTACGCAAATCCATGTGTGGATGGACTCGCGAGGAGGCGAGGAGATACTTGACACTATCTAGTGTGTGGTACGTTGTTATACTTAAAACTGGAACATTTTTGTCGAATTTAAGACAAATAGCGATATCGTTCAGTCAACGGAGTAAGGAGAACTAACAGTAATATTGATATTTCGTAGCAAACTTGATTAAGCCTAAACTTAACAGCATAAAAATTATTACGTTTACATATCTCAATTAATTAACCTAGTTTTTAAGAGGGCTACTTGATGAAAGGTATAAGTTACTCAGCATAACATATATGGTATTAAAGCAAATAGTCAGTTGTAGGAAATTTTCAGATAAAGAAATTTTCCTATAAAGATATTTTCAATAAGGAATTTTTGGAAGATCTACACAAAAAAGCCTACCCATCACCCATAAATCAAGACTCATTATCTTATAATTTCGGGTATGTTTATAAGCAGAAAATATCAATAATAGCAAGGAGTCAGCTTCCCCCATAATTCCTCCGAGGCACTCAAGGTAAATTTAGCATATTTAGCAAATTGATCCAATACGTTTGCTAAGCTCTTTTGTTACATAAGAAGATAAAAACACATTATCTTACGGGAACGAATGCAAACATCCAAGAAATAGGTTAATACTAGGGATGTTCCATGCGAATACCGATACGAATAACAATGGACCTGAAAGATCCGGATACTTGTTTAAAACTCGAAGCGAAGTTTGGACTGTTAATTTAGTTTAAATGGACTAAATAGGTCCAGAAAATGTTTTCTGTATATTTAGGCGTCCTCATAAGTCGTTCTTAAAGTAAAATAGGTTGATTTAAGTGGAGATGTGAATCCGGTATGACAACTTACTTCTATCCTTAGAACAAAGGGTTTTATTTAGTTAAAAGAGCGTACCTACCTATATAGAAATATAAACTGATGTTTCATAATTTTTATATTGTTATAATGAGGTCTTATTATTAGTAACGATTTGATTTCTTGTTATCGCTTAATAAAATCATAATTAATCAAAACAAATGGTCAAAATTAAAGGATATTTATTACGAATATTCGTAACGGTAGTGGCCCTCACTATAGTCAGAGGATCGATACGGAGGGCGAAAACAAGTAGCTAACAAAAATAAGTCATTGGTCAGAGATTTATGGAAGGCTTTTATTAAGATTTAGTACTGTTATGCAACTTTTCGTGACGTCATCGTGATGACTATACCTATGTATAGCTTTTTTAATGTATAAGGAAAAATGAATAGCAACTATGTTCGATATTTTTCTAAGTGGCGATTGACAACTGTTCAGAGAAAAAGGAAACCTGAGTAACCTTCAGGCTAGCTAGTTGATAATCAATATTATTATTGAGCCTAGATTCATTATATAATATAGATGCGTAATGTATACTTAAAGATAAAACGCTTTGTTTATTCGTTTCGCATACACGCGAGACTGGCTTGACCAATTTTAAAATTCACATATACTGTTCTAATAAAAACTGGATTAACAATCGAGGCATTTTTTATTCCGATATTGCCCTGATAACGAAAGATACACTTTTACATATGACACACACAATTCCGTGGGGCGCCGCAAGTAACAGTATGATTGCCAAAGGGTGGATTTAGACTAAAAGAACATAGAGCTATAGCTAGAACTAGAGCATTCTTTCGTTAAGATCTAGTGTAAACTAAAGCTTGACGTATTTATTTACATCAAACGAACAACGAACTAGAACTAGAACATGAATGTTCTTTCTTAATCATTTGGTGTAAACAAGAGATGAGACCGCTCAGTGGAACGAGCGCGTCCGAACACGCTAGAATGTTCTAAGCAACTGTTTACGCGCTCTTGCGCCGTTTACATCGAGCGAGCGAGCTTTCTTAAAATATTATATAGAATCTTTGCGAACGCACTAAGAACAACGAAAGAATGCTCTACGCCTGTTTACACTAGAAGAATTTGACGTAGTGGAGACAGAATGAGCATTCGCTCGTTTGGTGTACATCCACCCAAAGAAGAATGTATTAAGCTGATTCGAGAATCTCTTCAATATAAACTATCGGTGTAATCATAATACCGCTCAAAGTTAGTTGCTACGTCGGGTGTTTAAAACAAAGTTTGAAACGTTAACAATAGATATTGTACAAGCAGCGAATTCATGCGCGCTCCGCTGTTTTAAACCCGGTAACTCAATAGAGATGGTTTTATACATGATGTATAATTTTTAGTTCTTTAAAACGCTCTCATGGTGTAGACTTTTTAGTATATAGGCTACCGTTGGGGGGGTAACCTGTAATAGAGAACCGACGTCAAGGAATGGCACCTCATAAGAGTTGTCGTTGCGTTTCGTTTGGGCAGAGACTATTAGTGGTAGAAGATTAAGTTTTAGTCCCGAGTTCGGTCATTTTCTTTTTTATATTCTTTAGCAATGAGACCCTTTTACGCTTGATATAACGGCTACTGCATATGCTGTAAAAATATGTGTTCATTTTTATGTAAACTTTGCACATAGCACAAATTATTGTGCATGGCATATTAATGCCATATTAATGCCATCTGTAAAAAAGTAAGTAGGTACGTGAATAACGGTGAACCTTCTGGTCAGGGTGTAACAGTGAGTCGCGGTTGTTGGCAGGTTAGCAAACAGAGTTCGTCAAGTTTGCTTAAATATAGCATTAGATAAAAACAATTAATGCTTTTTAATACTATACTAATAACTCAGAAAAGTTTAATTAAATGCCTGACAAAAAAATCATTAATCTCTAAACTCGTTTTCTTTAAACTTTAAAAAATCTTTCTTGACCACTTTAAGTAAACAGTTACTTGATCATAAATTTAAAAACAGATATACGACTCGTGAAGCTTATTTTATTTATCACGAAATAAAACCTTCAAACGAGCCAAGTACCAACCTTCACCACAACAATAACATCATCAAAATCAATTGATAGCATGACAATTGAAGTAAATGAACTAGAAATAATATATAATTTATTTTTCGGGGGTAAATAGGGCGGCCACCCCACCGATAACGTATGATGTATTAAAAACTTGCTTATGGATTACTAGCTGTTGCCCGCGACTCCGTCCGTGTGAACTTTCACATAAACTCTGACCCCCCTTATAACTTTTCCAGTTAAAAAGTAGCCTGTGTTTTATCTCAGGCTCTAGACGATCTGTATAGCACATTCCATTAGAATCGGTTCAGCGGTTTGGCCGTGAAAGCGTAAAGTTATAAAAAATTTCAACCCCTCGCACAACTATTTGGGGGTTGATTTATACAAAAAAGTAGCCTGTGTCCTTTCCCAGGCTATCTATGTGCTAAATTTCGTTCTAATCGGTTCAGTAGTCTTAGCGTGATGGAAAGACAGACAGAAAGACAAAGTTAGTTTCGCATTTTTAATATAAGTATGGATTAATGATAAATGGAATGGAATCTTTTGGAATTTAAATATGGCATTCCTAAAAATTCCTTCACTTTAAAACTGTTAAATACTTAATAGTAAATTAATTATTTTCTTTCAATATAAAATACATTTTTTAAATAGAAATAAGTACGAAAGAAAAGTATAAGCCAACCTTTATAATAATAATAATAAATATTTTCAGGACATTTATACACAGCGCCATCTAGTTCCAAGCTAAGCCGAAGCTTGTGTTATGGCAACTAGATAACGGAATAAATTACATATACATTACTTTTCTTTTGTAAATACATACATACAATACATAGCAACACCCAGACCCCAGAAAAATACAAATGTAAATTACAAATATATTTTTCCGGTGTGGGAATCGAACCCACGACCCTTCGCGCAGAAGGCAGGTGTATTACCAACTGCGCCAAGCGGTCGTCAAAGGTTAAGCGGCGTTGCTATGAACATTGATCTGAAAATATATTTCTTGTCTGAATGTATGTAGGAAGTACTGTAATGTATGTACAAGGGAAGAAGTAATGTAAATTCTATTAAAAAACTTGATAATAAGAAGAAAATTTTACCTGAATCTAACTTACATATATTTCAAAGCTCTTAAGGACTTATCAGCTTATATTTTCATTGAAGGTATAAGTGCTTATTAACATTAGAAGGGCCTAGGTCCTCCCAGGTCAAATATATAGGTAAATTAGACAAATATAAATAGCATTGTAGAACAATCTTTTAACAGAATACCTTTATCGAGAAAATATGCTTAATCTGATGGAAGATAAGCATTTAAGCAATCTGATTATTACGTAGGAATTAATTGACGATTTCTCGGAATTGACTGAGATTCATATCATTTCTTTGTTTCGGGAGCATTTTCATTAGACGTCTGGCTTAGTGATAAATAATGAAAACAAATTATCTTATTACTTACCTATCGCTTCCTCTGGATTACAATGATTTATTTATTTCTTTCTTATTTTGGGCGTGAAGATTTATCGTGGCTGTTTGGGGACTTTCTAGGTTTAATTGATTTTTATAAAACAATGCTACCTACATATAATATTAGAAAGAGTATTTTTGGCGTTGTTGTATCTTAAGTATATATAAAAATGAATCGCAAAATGTGTTGGTAAGCGCATAACTCGATAATAGCTGAACCGATTTACATACATATTTTTTTGAATATTTTAGTGAAAAAATTGTAGGTTTAGGGCATAGCGAAGTCGCGTTGGGACAGTTATAAATATAAAACTTCTTCTTTCATAACTCTATCTATCAAAAAACTGCATGAAAATAGGTTAGTTAAAGGTTTTTTTTATTCCATGAAGTGGTGAGACGAGCTGGACGCCCCCCTGATGGTAAGAGAAACGCCAGCCCATAACCAATGTAGTGCTACCCAGAACTTTGCTCCGGGCAGGGGTGCACTACATTGACGCTCCCCACTTTGAGTCATAAGATGTTAAGACTCATCAGCCAAGTAATCTCGCTGGCTACAGTGCCCTTCAGACCGGAGGAATGTTTAAGCATACATAGGTACAGCCGGGTGTTTATACTACATAATAATAAGATATTTTCAAATATCAGAATACGTTTAATTGATATATTTATTAATAAATATATGTGTTATATTTGACAGTATACAATGAATTTGTAGTGGCAATTTAAGTACCAAACAGCATTTTCAAAAAGCTACATTCAATTGTTGCATTAGCAGCTAATAACAGTCTATTAGCTATACATTAAGCATTCATAGCTTGAGTGGGCTATTGATTTGCCATTATTCTGAATAAGGCCCTTAATATGTCATCAGCTTTATCTTTTACGTCGTAACTTTCATGCGTTTGATAAGACAATACTTTACGGCACTAATTTTAGCTATTAGACAGAGATAACGCTCTATGTACTCAAAGTTAGCTGTTGGTCTCTTTCTAAAATGGATACGCAATATTTCATTACTTCTCTATTGGATGGTCGCTATAATTAAAACATGTTTACGTTTACTGTTTGTATTAACTAACATCATTGTTTACTTTATTTATGGGTTTATCTAATATAATATTGGTAAATTGAAAAAACGTTTAGGTTTTTTTTAATTATAATTTTGCTGTACATGAAAACCTATTAATATATCTTATATAGCTTTGCGTTATATTAGACCTTTTATTCACCTTACTGGTAAAGTGGATGGATGGTATTTCCTTTCACTCCTAATTAGTTCTATTTCTACCCTCGCTACGCTACTAATAATGATAATAGACTATGATCCATACGGCCGAAACGGGTACAGGTCACCATCGCACGATGACACTTACCAACAGGCGACCTTGCTGTTCCCGACAACACAAACACTCGTAAAATGTATGCAAACGAAACAAAAACTCAATAAGGCTGGTAATCGATAGGGATCGTGGACCCTTTTCAAATAAGCGCAGCGTCGGCTCAGCGAGGCTGACCCGCTGAAATTGATGCGATCAATCATTGTGAAAGATCTTAAGAGGTGCCGCTCGGTAAAGCGCCCTGATTGTAGCGAATTTACTAATACTTTTTTGTGAAATTACTATTTAATATCGAATTAAATTACGTTAAAATGTAGTTGTCATTTGAGTTTAATTAAGCATGATCTTTTTGCAGAATATAAACAAAATTTTGTAGATAGCAATACGTGATGGCCATTCATTATCAGGCAAACCTCCTGAACAGTTCTCAAAAAAAATCTGACGATATTTCTTTCAACGTACCTATTGGAGACAATTACAATGTGCAAAATTTTTAATAAGGTACATTCTAATTCTACAAAACTTTTGTGAGTTTTAAGTTTAATTAAAGGCTAAAGTCATTAAAGAAATTGTTAAAAATCCCGATCAAGCAAGTTGACTTCTGGCTAACAGTGCAATCAATCATTGTGAGAACTCTAAGGTGCTTGAATCAATCTTAGTTAATCATTAAATTTACGCCAAAGGAAAAAAGAAAATTAAGTCAATTATTTTAAAATACACTTATAAAGATTTACTTACGGCTAGCTGGCCCGACGCGACTTCGTTCACTCTAGGATAGGAACAGACTAACCTGTACCTTACACCTTATTAGATGTTGCTTAAGAACCATTCTCGTACTCCTAAGGAATTCTTCTTCTTATATTAACAAAAAATTGGTTCATCCAGATAACGAAAACCGCGTGAAAAACTTGTATTAATTAAGCATTTAATTTCCAAGTTGAAGTCGGTTGTTTTTGGTTAAAAATAATTTTATTCTTTAAGCATTAAGAGATTTTGTTATTTACATTCCACTAAAAACAGTTTGCGCTTAAAATCTTGAAATAAACGCCCGTTCTGGCTAATTTAACTAATGTAAGCTAGTGTCGCATCTTCTTGTGTAAATTTTAATCACAATTAAACTTCAAATGCGAGATATTTTTACTAAATTGAACGTGAAGTGTGAAGAAGGAAAAATTCTAGTTGCATATTTTGAAATGCGTATTTTTTAAATGCACACGTAGTTAGGTTACTAAGAAAGAAAAAATAGTAAAAAGAAAGAAATTGTCGTGATGTAATAAAATTGATTTGTCAATTTGGACTTTGATCTTTTAATAATTAAAGCTTTAATTTTAATGTCCTTTTTTGTATTGGGAAAATCCTCATCGGATACGCATGTACCTCGGAAAGAGGAAATATGGTTTAAAAAATGTTTTCTTTATGAATTCCTTAACAGACAACCCTGAAGGTCCAGTTATAACAAAAAAAACAATAATTTCTCACCGCAAATTATTCTTATTTATCTCTTATATAAACTGTTAAAAAATAAACTCAAAACAGTAAAAGACAATCAGTTTGCCTAAAATCTAGTCATTGACCTTTCGAATTGTTTAAACCTGACAGATAGAATTGAGATAAGTCGCTCCCTTAGTCTCCTTAATTCCTTTGAACGGAACATTGAATGTTCTCTAATCAAATTGTTTTGTAAATAATGGACCGGCTGTTAATAACAAAAGACTTCGATTGGGTGAAATCTTATTACTTTTATCTAATACACAAAATTTTATAATCACTACATATTATCTCTAAAACTGTGCAACCGATTCTCATGCGTTTTTTATTATATACAGAGTGAATCAAGAGGATGATTTAAGTTAAATATGATGAGCGAAGCCGCGACGGGTCGCCACTGGTATTAATAATGAAAACCAATTTCAAAATTAGTTTGTAAATATGTCCTCTCAAAAAGCATTTTATAATATTTAAATATTCATATAACAATACACTATTAAATAAAAAACAAAATATAATCAAATTTAATACGCGCCAATTCAGTAAGAACTTGTACACACAGAAGCATGATCAAGACCTACCTACACTTAATATTTTCACCGCGTCACGGAAAAAACATTTGGAGTTAGACATATTGCTTATTTATTTGTTTGCTCTTACAAACCGTATACTTTCCCCTTCCTTGGAACATTAATCTCATTCAGTTTTCGCGGAAAATGGGAGCAAAATATAGGAAAGCGTTTCACACTACGCAAGCTAGGTACATCTAGAATACAAAATGATTGTATGCTTACTCGTATAATGTAAGTCCCTTTGTATGTTTTGTTTACAAGTACTATTCATTTTGTAAGTCACTTTTAAGGTAACATAGGAGAAAAAAGACCTAACTTCTATAGTAGTTTCAACGTTTTAACGTAAAAACAGTTTCAACGTACTAATCATAAATAAATCGTTTACTTTTGCCAAATAATAAATTATTGAAGTTTTCGAGAAAGTTAACAAACACTTCACTGACGCTAGACACCTCTGAAATTAACAACTAAATTTCAATTATAGTCGCAGATAAAAGCTCTGTGTAATAATAGAGATACATCGTTATTATAAAAATATTTTTCGGATTCAAAATATAATGTAGCTTTCAAATGAAAAAAGAATTATTAAAATTGATCCAGTACTTTTTGAGTTTATTCGTTTCGTACTAAAATCCAAAAACACAAATCTTGCCTCTTTATAATATTAGTGTAGACTTGTCATTATTGTAACAATCAAAGTCATTTAAAATTTAAACTCACAATCGCTTGTTATAAAGAGTTAATTCAATTATTCGAAACAAAATAACACGTACTGTTTGTTTTAAGTTAAAAAATGACGAAGTGCACATACTTAACACAAATTAAAAAAAAATACACACACGCCGACGTCATAATATCATTTGCGAGAAGTCCTTTGATGTATCGATTTTTGTCTATGAAAAGGCAACGTATAAAAGATCGAACAATAAAACGATTACCTTCCAATACCCGTGACATAAATATTGTGACAACTTAAAGGAATACGCCGCTTCCAAAATCCAATACCCAAATATTTTTCCTAACAACATAAAATACATTATTTGCGTAGCTTCCCGGCTTTTATTTTAAGTGCGTCATAAACTCTATTAATCTTTCTTTGTTTTTTCCTCGAGGGCTCAGCATCGGACATAAAGAACAGTAATTATATTTTTACATTAACTTGTCCTATAAAGAACTTTATAATATTGTATTTTTCTGAATAGTTTTTATCTTTTTTAATTTTGCGAATTTCGTTATTTAAAAGATATATGTAAAGTTAATAGAAATGCTAATGAAAATTTACAAATCTAGTATTAAGCTATAATGCCTACTTGTCTATTTTACATAATATATAATATTATACGTACCTACAAATAAATAAAACGCGTTATATAACAGTCGCAGCATCAGTGCTACACGCGTAGCATTTCTCGTTACGATATATAATTCTCTATATCTTTTCAAGTTTCAATACTAGGAATATTGACAACTTATATTTATTATGAAAGTATGAGTATACTAGAAAGCAAGTTTATATTAATGAAAATATTTATTAGGATTATTAAAGCTTTCAATAATCCTGTAGACTTCTACGCATTGTAGACATGTTTCAACAACTAAAATTAAATTCTAACCTTATTAAAGTTTTGAATAAAAAAAATCGATACTTTAAGTTATATACCGTCCAATTTATTAAATTAAAGGTAGTACAATGCGTGCAGCCGGTACGTTAAGACAAAATTACGGTCTAACGCCCTTATCTGTAGCACCTGTGATCTGTGAAATTGCCTTCCGTTTGTCTTCATCTTCCTTATGTACACCACAATTTATTCATATATACATGCACATATTTTAGTAAAAGACGACTCAATCGAGGCTTTCAATAAAAGAAAACGCTTAGAATTATTACAAAATAGCACGTTACAGCAAGTCGATCGGACCAATTTTTTAATGGGGTAAATCGCACAGCAGTTACATAATTTGAAATTCACAGGGACTTACCGCGTTCGCTGGCGGGAATTGTCAACGCGTGGGGTGTTTTCGAATTCGAGCGTTTCGCGGAACGAGCTTCGCGTCATAGGTCCGCTCGGCGACACGATTCGAGCGAGAGTTGGCGGCGCCCTCCGGGCTTACGTAACGTAGCGCAGCCCCCTCCCCGCCGGGAAAGATGAATGAGCAAAGTTTCCTAACGGACAGAATTCAGAACGCACTCCATTTGGCTGCTGTTACATAAAACCTTTCTTAGGACATGCGCGACTTGGCGAACCAACTGCAGTCCTGTGCTGGACGCCCGCGCCGGATTTCCGATGCATTTACTTCTTCATAGTATCTTCAACAACTTACAAACAAAATACAATAAGTTAGCTGTTATTAGTTATTTGTTATAATTCGAAATAGTTAATTTGATCTTGTAAATAAATAATAATAATAATAATAAATGCTCTATATAAATCAAAAGGTAGAGCTATATTAAACTATTTTTAAGTATTTTATTTAAAGTTTTTATTTTTTATTATATAAGTTATATCACATAGTCTTGTTATTCATCGTTTTCATAAGTTATTAGGTATTAAAAAGTCTACAAAGTAATCTCGTAGCAGTAGCGTAGCACTGAGCTTAAAGCTTGCGAAGGCTATATCTGTGATTTAGAGTTATTAAACGCTTTGCGTTCATTAATTATGTTTTCTAATAAACAATAAAAGAAATTACAATATTATTCTACCAAAATATTTTTTCAACGAATGAAATTTTTTAAAGCACACGTTTAGTCCAGAAATATTGTCTTCACAATTCATCAAATGCACATTGATGCTTTACAAACGTTTGATTATGCATATTTATTGACTTTTCTATAAATAGATCTAAACGTTGAAATATTGATCTTATACTTTCCATATAATTGATAGTTAATCCTTGTAACTCGCCCATGTAATAATAACCGATGAAGTAATGTTTATTTTTTATTTAGATTTAAACTATCGCTGGTCTATTTCGTCTCTTAAAAATATATTGCATCCCCCAACACAATGAAAATCTAAACATACTTATTTTGTTTTCTTACATTTAGTATTTGAACAACTTTAAAAATGTGACTTATAATCATTATTGTATTATTAGTGTATTTCGCACTGATATTTTGTTATTATTCATTCTGTTTGTGAAGTTCTATATTTATTAAAGAATTTTCAAAATTTGTTAGGTTTATTTTTTTCATAATATAGGGGGCAAACTTAGCTAGCTGCAGCAGCAGGCTAGCTTAGCTCTCTTCTTGAAGCACCCCAACCACCTATATCCAGAGATTATGTTCCAAAACCAAAAACTCAAACGTTTTTATAATAATATTAGTATAGATTAATTTAAAATAGCATCATTGTTAAAGTGAAAGCAAGAAATGAATGGAAATATTTGAATCACTCAAACAGTCCGTCAGACTTAAAAATGGGGTTAGCCGTTAGATGCGTCTAGCGGTAGTCAGACAATAGACCATTCGCCAATAATGCCTTCAAACAAAGCCCGTCGGAACAATGTCTGATATCATTAGGGTTAGCTAATTTACATGCCTTTTCAAATAACCACGCTAATTGCGTACTTAGGTATGATTTTCGAGTAATCTCTCGTCATAAGCGTCAGATTATGTCAGATATAGACCGACCAAGAACTCACGGTGTTGCACGGGAACATTTTTGTACTCTTTCTTAAATCTGTTAGTTTATTGATAAAGGTTTAACCTCATCATTTTAATAATAGCTACAAGCTGTAATTTAGTTGTAACCTGTTCAATAGAACAGGATCGCATTTACGAAAAAAAGGTAATATTTGCAGAACATGTTTTTATGTAACTCTTCAATTTGACCAGGTTTTTTTATTTAGTAGCAGGCAAACATAACCATCTTTAGACTGTCGCTACGCCGGCTTTTAAAATAGGAAAAAGGTAAAGGATTTTTGGGGGAATAAAGGATAGGATCTGGCAATGAATAGGAATGAAGGCAAGGGAAAATTAGACCTCCGGTGGTCCAACTTATCGAACCAAACGCAATGACATCTCCGATGAAATCTTGAGACTTGTCGGCGGTTTTCACATTTTCTGTGGGATAGTGGTACCACTCCGAGCGAGCGAGTCACCATTTAGTTTATCAGCATGGCTCTATTTTTTACGTCCCTTAATCGAAAATTCGGTCTGACTGTAACTAAATCTTTAACTCCAGATCGGTTGTACCGATTTCAATCATTTCTATAAAATATAAAAAAACGGAAAAGGGGACAGATCGACTAGTTCTTTTTTTAATTCGTATTACCTATATATTTTTTTATAAATTATAAGTAGGTTTTAATACGATCTTGGGCGAATAAAAAAAAACAATAATATCTATCTATGAAGCGAGCAATGCGAGAGTATTTTGTGCGAACAACTGTCTATTCCTGCCGCGCATTATTCGTGTAACGCCTAAAGGTGTTTGTTGGTTCACAAAATTACCTAATGTCACGCGATCCTATCTTTATATCTATTTGAATACAAAGCGTTACCGAAATATAACAAGGTTACTGTGTTATTTGGTTTCGAATGGAATATTTGAATGTTACTTTTTATGGTTGCGAATCTAAAGGAAAATCGGAATTGGTGGTTAGGGGAACCACCATAAGATCACCTATTAATTATCCATCTCTGTATGTCTGTCGCCTGTATAAGTATTTAGGCCTTTTATTTTGGGAAGGCATGAAGATGTGGGGCTAAATTTAAACCGTAGGTACACCAAGGGAGAATATCAGATCCTTAAGTTTATGTACAAAGAATCGACCTTAATTCGACAAAAATGTATATTCTAAAAGTCATAAATAAGAACGTGATCGTGAACAAAAGTTGAATATTTTATTAAAGAAAAATATTGTTAGCAGCATCTATTAGATTTGCAGGTTGTTTTCTCTTTGTAATGATTAATGTATAGGAAGTTTTGTTTAGTTTATACGAGTTTCAGAGGTGTATACTAGATGGCGTTTCTATTAGAAATTATCAATTTCAGTTCAGTTTTAAGTGTTATTAATACTTAATATTATATAGTAACGATTCCCGGAAGGATTTGAGTGGACTGCTACAGACATAGAAATCTAAATAACAAGGTA
Organism: Eurema hecabe; assembly: GCA_026213755.1. Taxonomy (NCBI): domain Eukaryota; kingdom Metazoa; phylum Arthropoda; class Insecta; order Lepidoptera; family Pieridae; genus Terias; species Terias hecabe. Next base: position 2,477,344 of record JADANM010005835.1, read on the forward strand.
ATACAAGTGCGAAGTTTGACAATAACGCCACGCTGGTGTCTTGTAGGACACCAGTTCTAAAATTTACGTTTAGTCGCTCGCGAGACTTCGTTACGTCAAGAGCTCATAAAATTGACGTTTTGGAGCATTTTTCAATGGAGGAACTCTACTATAACGTGTAATAACACTTATAAATGCATAACATTTCATCGGTTTTCAGTTTTTGTAGTACCTAATTTTGATGTTTTTAGTAAAATTAAATTTATATTCATAATTCATAAGGACATTTGCATACTTTACTAAACACTGCCTCTTTTGTTTCGGAGGTTTACGGATGGGCACCGTATGAAAAAGCAATGTATTAGACAAATAATGATGGATCGTGCATTTGAAGTGGTACGGCCGCAAACAACTGTCACGAGCTAGTGATGTGCTAAATGTACTGTAATGTAAATTTAAAAAAAAATAACTATAAAAACTTTTTAGTAGATAATAAACTTAATATTGTAGGTAATAAATTTTGAACCGTTGTACTCTCGCAGTCAAGCACAACACTAGATTAAAATGAAGCTTGTGTGAGTTAACAACTAAATTTCAATCTTAACGAAATAAATATAGAATTCAGTAGTTTGGACGGTGTTTTCGATGCATAGGTGTGCCCGATTATGTTATTTTTTGTCATCAATTTTTCACCGGCGACACGCGTTTCGATAGATCACCGGAACATATGCCATTTCTATCAGGTACCTTGTTATTTAGATTTCTATGGCTACATTAAAAAGTGAAGGGGAATCAATTGCTATTTAATTGAGAAATTATATCTGATAATCTCATGCATATTTGTGTCTAAGTACCTACTTATTTTGCAGATTGCGTGTGAATTGTGATGGTTTTTAAATCGCACGAATGAAAATAAATATAAGACAAACTTTTATTTGCATTTTTATTATATTTAAATAGACACTCATTAAACCCCGCATACGAAAATAGACCAAAACAGATTATAATTTTATATAAAATAACAAGATCTCACAATAGTAAACTTATATAAATAGTACAAAATAAATCTCTCAGAGTAATTAAAATTTAAATGAGATATATCCAAATCGGCAATCCTTGAAGAAGTGCGTAATATGCAGTTGAAGGGCGGGCGTGGTAGACATTCAGTGATTATATGCGAGCGTCGCTCAAAACCTTACGCGCTAGTGCTGAATGTCGGCTCAGTAACTAGTCTTCCCGATGTGTGCCTCAGATGTCAATAAGAAATAAGCTTGCCAAGATGTTATTAGAAGTCACTCAGCCCACACCCAACGATATCCAATAATATATGGTTAAATAGACACATATTTTAACATCTAAAGGTTACATATCCTTACATAATAATACTTCATGGAATATAGGCTAGACTTTCAATATCGCTGCTGATCTTAATAATGAATGCATCCTCATATATAATATTGGCGAAGAAAGATAGTAGACGCCGTGCGAGCATTTAAACTTGATCTTGTAAGACAAGTAATACTAATTCGACAATGGAGTATAGATGTGCACGTATTACCAAATAAAATAGGGGTGGCAATAAATGCGCTATACGCCACCGTCGCTTACGTCTAGGAGATTATATATGTATGACACTGGATTACAAGTCATAATAATGCTGACTAATGAATCGTGACAATGCCAGAAGCCTATTCTATTCGACGGTGTTATCCGATACGAATTGCGGCGCTCTTCTGACTAAGTCGGACTTCGCGCGGACTTCGGGCAATATCTTACAATTAACATTTAGACAATTAGACACATAGAATTTGAATACACCGAACTACACCATATACCTATAGCTAAAAAGTGATTGGAAGAGGTTGAGATAGGAATGTAGGAAAGATGAAGGGAAGGCGAAGGATGAAAGTTAGATGGAAGGAAGGACTGGCGCTCCCGTTGCGTTCATTGAGCTTAACTTAGCCAGTGAACCGGGAGAGTGGTAGCTAGCCAGGCGGGCGGAAAGGTGCCCTACCACTGGGTCGGATTCAGTCGCCTCTTACGACACCCTTGCATTCCGACGTGGGGTCGGGGTTAGTATTCTTAATCCGCCCCGACACGGACGACATATTTTTACATTACTCCCCAGTAAAGAAATCAATTAAAAATCCAGATCTTCCAGGCCAAAAATACCTTCTGCTAATAGTGAGCTTAGTGCGAGATCGTATTTTGTTTTGGGAATAATGGTAGTGGCATTTAGGAGTTCCAACTGGCATAAGGTACCCACAGCTTAAACACCACTCCCATTGCTAGTGAGTGTTTGCAATACAATAAATAAAATAATTTCAAAATAATAACGATAATTAAACTTCCATCGTTAATACGCCATGTGCAACCCGTAGATGTTCAAATTTTGCACTACTTCCTCAATTTTCGCGCAGTAAATTTTTCAATGACAAATATATCGAATTTTCATTGAAAATTTTTCATTATATTACCGAATCGTACATACCACTTGAGCACTCATTTTATTTGCAATTATCGACTTATCTAATTTGCGCGTTATTTTGTGCGTATCATTATTAACAGCTAAGTGCCTGTCCAAGAAAGTTTTGAGGGAATCGTGTGTATGGTGACTTTAGACAACCTTTGGTAGCAACTAATCAAGTGACCACGTAGCAGGGAACAGACCATCTAGGTGGGTGTTATGAGTTCATTGACCTTGAAGCCACCTGGAAGGCATAGTCATCGCCGCCCATACACGCTCGTGAAGACGGAAGTATTACTCTTTCTGAATAAGCTACCGGTTGACATACGAGGCTGTTAAACCCAACATCACAATCTTGAGCATATGCCATTAATTACCACCACAACCTAAAACTTGGAAACTGGTTAAAGGATTGTCTAATTAAATTGTATTAAATGATCGTCTCCGGACAGGCCTATCTAAGTATCGATATAAACTAGTTAATCTTAGTTGTATCATATACGCTTCGTTAAACAAAGTCTCGAAACAATATCTTCGAATAACCGATAGACCTTTTATTACCGTTGCGTAATAATAGTCCAACGTTGTCGAAGAAAATGTTAACATCTTAATTACATTAAAACTATCAGACGCAGTTCAATTTCTTAAATGTACTCCTCCCTTAAATTTAAATATATCTAGAATAAATTTAATCTCACTTCAGTACTTTTCTTAAAGCTAATAAATAGACCATACTTCTGAAAAATACAGTGGTCCTTCCATATACGGTATGGGGCTCTATTCGGTACAGGCGATGGTTAACGATTTATGAATCACTTATTATATAACCTAACTTAACTGAGCTGTACACTAAAAACTACTCTATCGAAAATGATAGGATTTTCAAAGTATACAGCTTAAATGTCACCAGCGTCCGTCCGCTGTACGCTATATACAGAGGGTCCACAATACCACGCCAAAACCTGCTTTTCAAAAAAATTAACGTAAAATACGAAAATTATAAAAAACTAGCTGCAAACATCGACTCTGTAACACAAGTAAGAAAAAATATATAACATTAAAAACAAAATAAAACGAAAAAAATTAAAAATATTAAATCATATTTATTAATCACATAACAACGATTTAAAAAATCAAAATGGCTATCAGGTAGAAATCTGATAATAATAATTTACTAGTCCGTTTGCAAAACGTCAAGTAAATCTATAATTTATCAAATAAGAACCTTATAAAATATATATACATACAAAATTTACGCGATTTAAAAATAAAAAAAAACGCTAACTTAAGAAACCAAAGTTAAATATATTTGGCTACATAAAGCTATACTGAATATGTAGGGTGTAGCATTTTAGTGGTATTCAACGAATAACGTACAAACAAACATTCAAATATTATTGCACTTAATTCGAAGACTTGCAATATACGTTACATATAGATCTAACCTTTTAGAACTAGAAGAGAGATTTTAATATTTTATACAATAAAAAATTGCTTTTAACTAATGTAATACTTCAAGATGGCCGTACAAGCAATTGGTACTATTACTATGCTTGCAAATAAATGCAATATACCTTTAAAAACACAAATTTATCTTACGTTAAGTCCACCAATACTGTCAAAAATATGGTCCAGTAATTCTAAATACACAATCATACAAACATACACGCTTACCTTACTTATTATATCTACATACGTCTAGTTGTGCGTATAAAATTTTATAAATATATACAAATTACAAATGCTACTGTTTTTTACATTTTAATTATTTTTTACAAAATCTACCTTAAAACCTACAACTTTAAATCGCTAATAATACTAATTATTATACAGTACTTAGATCAATAGTCAAAGATCTCTTGACAGAACTAAATCGATACTAACTCATAATTTAATGAGTTAACATCAGTAACAAACTGTCATAACTACTTAAGATCTACCTTTAACCTATATATTACGTCTAATTAAAATTAAATCTATACGAAATACTGACAAGAGCGAACACTATACTACATGTACTTAATGTAATAAAATCTGTTTCAAATCTATAAATATATCTTATTATAGGAAGAACTATCCTTAACGTACGCTATAATTATAACAATATATACATTTATAATAAAAACTGATCTTATCTCTATATAATCTATTGTAATAGGCCATCGGAGTACAATGAAAATAACAGATCAATTTGTCACACAAGAAATATCGTTTAAGGGGAAAATATTGTAAAACTCCTTTCAGTTTTGTTGAAGCGAAGGCTATTTCTGTGCTAAGTTAACGGGTATAGTTTCAAATATAAATATATATTTGTTATGATACAAACAACAATAAAAGGAGCTTAGTAAATATATATAACAGTAATGTCAATGTATGATTTGATCGATCGAAACAGCATCATAAATATGTTCGTAAAACCAATATACCTTATAATATGAAACTTAATATCTTACAGTAGAAAAAATAAATGTCAACGATTCTTATAGAATAGTAATGAATAAAATATCTCCTCATAAAAGTATGGTACGTAATATACAATTTATGTACATAATATGTTATAAGAGAAACAATTCTCAGATACATTTGGCTATTTCTATAACTTTTGTATAAAAATTCCGAAAAACATTCTGTTCTTATTTCTTTTTATCGACAACTATTTTTAATTCCCGAAAAAAGTAAACACTTTTGAGACTATTTTTTTTTATAGTTAGTTAGTTGTTTTTACAGTTTTGATATAGAAATAGTGAAACGTATGTACAAGCATGAAATAATTAGTTCAAATGATAGCAATTCCTTGGGCGCGCGTCAAAATACAAGGAACGGTATTGAGATTATATTCCTAAAATCTCACTAATTTTTCATCTCACTATTTCAAGGCACAAACAAGCCCAACTCTTATTTACGCGTAGACTATTACACTTTTCTCAATGATATTATTTAACCATAATCAAAACTCTATCTCGAACCAGCAACCTTCGTACCTTTTAATTTTTGTTTTGTATAAAAATATATTTTTACCATATTTTATACCATAAATAAAGCTTGTTTATTTAGAAATTTACTCAATGCATTTTATTATTAAGAGAGCAAGAACGTACTAGTCCCTTGCGGTTCTTTAAACATACTATACATTTGAGAGTCGGTAGGTAGCCAAAGTTATAGAAACTGTCAAAAGTTAAGTTCAAATGCCATTATAATCTATATTTTCTATACCCTAAATAATGATTGTCTCAATCCCGTTCCTTTATGATGGCGCGACGCACTTCCCTGTACACGGGTGGAAATATAAAGGCCTTCTTTTCTCACTAATTTTCATATACTTAATACAACTCTCACTGTGCGGTGTAAACTTTTACCTAATATGAAACACTAAGGTAATATAGAAACGTACGTATCTAATTAAAAATATAACAATTCCTTTTTTGTGTGCATGAATCTATCTACAGTAAACACGAAATAGATATAGAAACGCAAACGGTTATATAGTAGCTATATAAAAATATCCTATGAAGTAATTTGTGAGTGAATGTTTACTATTAGTACGATGTACCAACAGATTCACATATAAAATACATTTAATTTAAACAAGTTATGTTTCTAAAATTTTAAAGGGTCATAATACTAGGACATTTTGTAAATCTCACTATTTTTTCAGTATATAGGTATATATAGTAATAATAATACAAAAACTAAGCTTGGTCTTTATGAAGGATATTTCTTTATATATGTATGAAGTTTTGTGCCAATTTTCGTTAGGACTCGTTCAGTAATAACACTTTATAGTGTTCAAATATACCGAATGTATATGTTATAGCGATAAATATAACTGATTTTAAAAACTCGTATTATTTTTCTTGTAGAAAATTTGAATGCGCAGACGCACCTTGCGTATAGTAACCGTCAATTACCTTTAGCGGTAAACGAAACCTGCGCAGAAGTCAAAAATAAGGTATCGAGGTAGCGGTGCGGCGCGCGGGGCGCGTGATCGTCGGGTGCGCGAACGTTGATTGGTTGTCCCAGTCGAGTTGTCTTTCTCGCACCAATACGTCAATTACGAGCGCGATTCTACCGATGCGCAGCTATTCTCGTCAATCGCTAAACATTTTTGACGGTTACTATACGTACTTTTAAGCGGATCCGAATCAAAACTCATTAGAATTTTTATATGCGCATAAAACTTAGTACTCAGTTAAAATATTGAACAATGACCAAATGCTAGTTTAATAAAATGGAAAAAACTCGAATTGATTTAAATTTTACTAAAAATGAACACATCTATAGCACATATCTACTTAAAGCTTTATCAGATTTAAAGACTGTTTTTATTGTAGTAATAAATTCGTTATCCAACCGTAAAAAGAATTTTGAAAATGATGGCACTTTGCTACATACGTGACGTCATTCATATACTCGTACACGGAAGTATATTTCATTATAACTTCGTACCAAATGTCATCTTTTTGAATAATACTATACATTAAAATATTATATTTATCGTTTCATTGGATATAATCAGCTCAAGTTAATGGTTAAACATATGAAAGGGGCAGTTGCAGATTATTTCATAGTCATGTCATGGTTTGTATAATTTACTTTTTTTTTAGATTTCATATGAATAAATATATTTGCCCTACGTATTGCCTAACTTTGAGCGAAATGCTGAAGTGGAAACAATTGAATATTTGACACTTTCAACGTACCCGAGACAATAGTTCCGATTCAAATGCCATATAGAGATTCAGAAATACGTATAAATTAATATACTCCTATAGCTCAGAAATCTCCCCATTCTAGTTTGCCGGAAAATGCAATAAGAAAACCCTTATACTAAAAAAGTCAAGTCTTAAAAAATTAAATAGGGAATTAACACGAAATGCGGATAGGACACAATACTCCAAGGTAACAGATATGTACAAATGTACCATATACTCTAAAAGTTCATTATACTGTATAATCGGTACACGAGTATACGTAAATGCATACTTAGTTAAACTTATAACTCGGTATACGTTTCTGCATGCCCGTGCCCGTTATACTTGAAACTGTATATACGGGAAGTATACACTTAATGTATAAACAGGTCGTCCTTATTTATGCATTTCTTGTATACTTTCCCGTATATGGGGTTCAATCATTGTTGCACACTGCGGGAAGCCTCCGCGTCCTGGCGGGTGATGTTAAAGGCCTCGGTTTTGACGAAATCGACCGTTTTGTAATCGGCCCGAGCTTCCGCCGAAAACGACTTGGCATGGTGCACGCGGTTGCCGCCATCTTGGCTCTGGAATGTTCGATTTAGCTTTATGATCTCGTAGCCGGTTGTTATTTAAAAAATGCAGAGTTATGATACATTGAGGTTCTAGAAAATTACAGGTTAAAATAAAACAACATTTTTTTTTACTATTACGCAACAAAACGACTCGTCTTCTTTTAGTTTATCATTTCACACATCCAGAAATTTAACAAAAGTATAAATACGCAAATTAAGAAACCTCTTTTTTGAAGTCGTTTAAAAATAACATTCTGATATTCATTATTAAAAGTTTTAATTCCTTTTATAGATTGAAAATCTATAATAGAAAAATAATCTTCCATCTAAGATAACCCGATTTTAACGTGGACATGTGTGTCGGTGGTCAAATAATAATAAAATTACCTTAGTAGGTGTTTTTGGGGTGAGATCCAAGTCCAAGTACTGCAACGCATCGGAGGTTCTCCGCGCTTCAACACGGCTCGTTGACGGCTGATGTACAGCTGGCTGATATGCCTGAAAAAGATTTTTTATTTAAAAAAAAATCAATAAAATCAATATCTGTGCTAATAAAACCACAGATAGTAGTTCTTCAAATGAAATCTCTCTAGCTCGCGAAATGTTGCCATAAGAACACTAATGTTTCGTTAAATTGAAAATATATTATGTCTTCTATCTAATTGCGCTACCATAGATTCTACTGTAACTCATCCCGCTTTTTTTGGTTAAACACATTATCAAAAAAAAAAATCTCGCACCTGAGCGCCAACTTGATTGACATGTCCCACACTGGTACTAGCGATTCGGGGCTTCAGAGCCCTGTCTACCACCGGAGGCAGTGACGTTAGATTGCAGTACTGCTGCAGCGACTGAAACATCAACGTACGCTAAACAGACCGCCTGAGCAAGACCTAATAATAATGACACCGGGCCGCGTGACGTCACAACTGTCACTGTCAAATTCGCTCCACAGATAAAATTTTGCAAGAAGAGATTGTAAGGAGGTTGCTAGTCAACACAGCACTGTCATTTTGCTAAGAATAGAATAGAATAGAGGTTGTTAGTCATCCGTAACAAAAACTTCTTACAAAATATTTTTTTTTGTAAATATACATACATATAAAATTTAAAGGAGCTAAATTCAAACAAACAAATTTATATAATTATTTAAGAAAACAATATTTTAGGTTATAGATAATAAAGTCATATTTGAATGTAAGCTCCTTAGTGTTAGTAAATATATAAATAACCTACTTACTGAGAACGAATTTGACCTATCTACAAAAAAAATATGACCTCAAATACTAATGTCATTTAAGTTGACATATGTCAAATAGAAAAACGTCAAAGTTTAAAAAATATCTGTCAAATTTATTTTTCATCTATAGCCGTAGCGTCACGCAGCCTGTGTTTAAAAAGTGTTAGTAAAATGGTATTTACATGGTGTCTTACATGTGTCAGACAACAATCGTCCTCCTCGTCTCTGGGGCGATAAACGACAGACTGGGTCGCCGTTTGCGACATTCTGCGTGAGGATCGTAACCAGGGAAAAGGGGGCTGAAAGTGTAGTCAGCTTTTAGTACTGAATGCTTGAATTAATGATGAAGCTATCATGCTTATAAGCCATTTGCAAATTGAGTCAGACTAGATGCCATAGTGAAGGTCAAAGATGTAGAACGAGAGTCGTTTGTGACTCTAAAATTATTGTTATCATCGTCACAATAGGATTGTATTATGTATAACAAAAAGGCAGCAATTTTATAAGCAACTTGCGTAAGCATTAAGCGTTTTTAAAATTTGAAATTCTTACAGATCTATCGCCTTCAGGTTCCTGAAGTTTTGGCCCTTGGAAAGATTCCCTGTGTTCTTTGCTTAGGCCGATAGTTTTCGGTGGTCTTGGGGGCACCGGAGGTCCTGTAAATTTTTAAATAACTTGATTAGTATCAATACGTAAGTCATGCTTTTTTTAGTTTTATTTTACTTATATTTTGATTTGATTGTCTTTTGTGTTATTTTTCCTGTCTTAGTTACCTGGAAGGCTTTTGAGTGATAAAGTCGTCAATTACCACAAAGTATTCTAAAGAGATGTAAATGTTACTAATCAATGTGTAAAGTGTAACTAATTGTTACACTAGTGTAGTGTTAAAATAAATAAATATGTTTTCAATTATTTTCACACATGTTTTTTTTATAAAAAATTTTCTCACCTTCTTCCGACACGTCTAATCTTCTAGGACTGCCGGGAGGTTTTCTGTCTCTATGGAAGCTTCCAGGCTTCCCGTGCGACCTGTCAGACCTGTTCCCACTTGGAGCCCGGGTCTCTATGGCTTCGTCGTGAGGCCCCGGCCTTACATACGACCGCGCGAGAGTCCAATTCTCTGGAAATATTTGATTTATTATCGCAATTGCTAGAAAGCATGTTTTTTATTATGTGCGGATTTGTTAAATGTAATATTTAAATTTTAGTTGCTCGCGAACTAACTACGCAATACTACGGAGAATATTAGCAATTTTTTTTTAAATAAATTCTGTTTTGCATAAAACATTACGATATTGTTAATGGAATATTTACCTGTACTTTAATGACGTTTTGAAGTTTTGGTGTTTTGAAAAAACTCTAGCGTCTTTTTAATAATGCTAAATAAGTGAATTTAACTTAAAGAACCAAGTACTTAACGGTCTACTAAAAATATTTCCAAATAATAAAAAATAAAATAAAAAGCGATCACGAGCAATTAAAATTTTATGAAAGCCGAAAGGAGTTACATACCTATATTAGATTGACTAGCGTTTAGCGATTTGCATTCCTCATCACTTAAATTAGACTCGTTTTCAGAGAAATCAACATTATTAACACGTATCTGAGGGTGACTAAGATACAACTGACTCTTATCAGATACGGCGTCAAAGGACGACTTTGCACCAATAATTATATTATTGGGATCGAAGGTAAAGGTTCTTTGGGAATCCTAGAAGCAAAATCAAAATAAATACACATAGGACAAAGGATGAAAATAATATGGAGAGAGCGAACAAGCACTATATACACATAGCAGTTTCGCAAGCACTAAGAAGCAATTTTTTTTTCTATTTCGTTCTTTTCTAACGTCGAAAAATATTCAATACATAAATTCACACATGTTTATACCAAGTACTGTAAGCGCAAGCGATGACGTTTTAGGCATTTCGAATTGCACCAAAGACCGAGATTTCCTATATACTACAATTATATAAAGTGTATACGTGCATATCGCAATGCTAAAAACCTCGTCGTTTTACAGATAAGCAATATGAATATAACGCATAAGTAGGTAGGTATGTACCGGCGCGCGGACTCCAGTAATGCACTCAGAGATCGGTATGTAGGGCCCCGTACCTTCCGCGAATTCGTACTGGTCGTTCGTGACCGTCATCGTACTATTCTGATAGGTACCTATAAACAAAACCTTTCGTCTTTACCACGCGTCACATGGCCACGTTTAATCGCTTAGACACACATAAATTATGTAATTCGCGTTAGCATATATGGCGGCACTGAGGTAGTCGCGGAAGGTACCACCTACCCCACACCACAATGTCTCAGTGCGCAGCGCAGCGAAAATATATGGGCGGACGGGTTTCCACCCACACCCCCTCAGGCCCAGACTTTACCACCCCAGATTTCATATTATTCACTGCTAAGCAACCCCTTTATAAAACAGATTTTTTTCAACATTGACAATAATAAAAATTTAAAAAAAAACTTGACACGACACAGGGCAATGCGATTATAACATAACAACAAATACGCAATTCATTACACATCGATGATCGAGTTGGGTATGGGTAATATAAAATAAATGGCACCATTACGACAAATAGCTTAGAACAAAGGGAAACATTTAAAATAAATAAGAAAACTGAAAAACATGATTTTTATTATAAAACTTACCAATCCTTGCAGGGCACTCTTTCAGAAAAACTTAAATTTCAAATCACGATAAATAACCGAAAATTATAAGGAAAAGCAAAACTGGGACAGAAATCAATAAAAACTCCCCAAGGGATACAAACTTCGAAGAACTGAACGTTTACATTTCGGGTTCGACTGAAGGTTGCTTCCATCAAGGTAAAGGTTACAACTGAATATTGATTTTAGAGCAAAGGGTGTTAGTTAGCAATCGGGACGTCTGATGTGGTCGAACGTCGGAGAGCGAATGATTTATCTAGGCAGCATCTAGACGCGCATGTTGGTTCTGAGCTGAGCCTAGACGGGGTGGCCGGAGGGTGGGACCTAGATGTGTGGGTGGAATCCCGGGCGACACCTAGCTCCTGTAATTATAACGGCTTCGAGATCGTTCCTGGGCTCGTCATGCGCATTCGATGCACTTCCGAATGTACCCGCCGCCATATTATGGATTCAACAGATTTTATTATGATTGGATCATTACACAATGTTACGTATTAAAACATAGAATGCAATAAAAGTATGAATTCCGGAATATTAAATAAACAGAACTAAGCTTAGGCTAAATTCTGGATATAAGTATGCATATTAATTTTTTTTCTATTATGGTAAATAAGTTTGATTGACAAGGTTGTTGGATAATTTTGGTTAAAAAAATTAATGTAACATTTTAGTTTTTTTTAAGCCTTTAAATTTTATAATACTATTTAAGTGACATAAAAAAATTTCGATAATGTCCCCATTTCAAAGATTTTGAACAGTTGATAAATTTATGAAAATAAAGTCGCTTTGCTCGAAAATACTCAAACTTATATCAAAAATCTATTTACAATTACATCTTTAAAATTGTGAAAACCCTTGAGGAAGACCAACACAAAAACCAAGCAGAATAAAAAGACATTTGCAAAGCATAGTTTAAATAAAAAAAAATATATCATAATATAAAAATATTGCCTGATTGATATTTTATAACTTACAAAACCCTAATGGTATAAAACAATGTTTACTATAGTTGTGTCAAATTAGTTTTTCTCTTGTTAAATTTATTCATATTACAGACATATAGAGCTATATTACTTTTGGACAGGAATAATTTTGCATTCTCATTGATATTTATTTCAATGAAACCCAGAGCTTTTTCCAATCTTGCCCTATACATATTTTCATTGTTTCTAACTTTCTGGAATTGGTTTACGGAATAGCTTTTGTATTTTTAAATTAAGCAGAATATTGCTTAAGGTATTTAAGTAACCATTTCAATGAAAATGATTTACGGGAGCTAGTGAGCTTCCTCATAAGAATTTAAAAATTTATTTACAAAATCTAGTATTATAATTTTTTATATCCAGAGCTGAGTCTCTACAATAAGTAAAGCCATTTTTTATTTGTAAATGTGTTTAAATGTGGGAATTACTCATTTGTTATTAAGATAGCGTAGAAACAATATGAAATTTCCAAGTTTTGCCACAAAATATGACCACAAACTCCTGTAGCACATTCAAAAAATATACATAGTATGAATAAAAATTTTAAATCATACGACAATATAGTAGAGTAAAAACTTAAATTCACCTGAAACAATACAACAGTCTATCCAACAGTAAACTTATTATTGGATGTAAATTTCAGTATAGGACAAGCTTATATAATAAAGTCCCCAAATTAATATAGTTAAAGTCATACCTCTGCTAGTTGGTTCAGGAGGAGTACTGGTAGCTCTAAGACCACACACCCGGCAAATAGCATCTACCCATTTCTCCATCTCAGCCTCGCAGTCCGCTTCCAAATGGTATGTTCTAGATTGTGTCTGTATGGAGAATACGGAGCCTCGCATTCTCGGGTCTAGTGTCCCATTGCTATTGCGCGTCATATGCAATCCTGCATCAACCTTGAATAAATTATATGACAATAAACCTACTACTAACTTGCATTATTTGGCTTCGTACCTGTCACATGAACAGGATCATCTGAGATCAACCTATATATTAACATAACAAAAGTGTTGAGGCATCAGGCATCATCACTATTAATAAAATTTCACTTCCTGAAATGTACATGTAAACACAAAGGTTTTTTCTTTTTCTTTTTTTATGTATTACATTTGTAAAATTAACAATTTTTTTACCATAATGTGATTTTGTTTACTAATAATATTTCAATGAAATGGTTAACTTATCTATATAGAAGTAGGGAGAATGATCCATGAAACTAATATACCTGTTCACAGAGATCCAGATTAATAGAACCTTTTAACCGCCTCCGATTTCGATCAGAATAATAGTCAAGAAAGTACTGTCCAGGCAGCTCACCCGACTGCCGCAAGGCAAACCACCTTCTTCGCCATTTCTATGAAAGCGAAATAATTAAAAAAAACTATGTTTGAATTATAATTTAATTTTGTTAAAGGACATACAAATATATTATTTCAAGTATTCGATAAGCTAATCAGTTATGACTACTTTACTCGTAAAAGATACGAAATTTCTCACAAGTCGAAGTTGATTTAAAAGTCGTTGTTTACTTACAGTTTTAAAAATTCTCCTTGTAGGGGGTGATTTTGTTAACCAACCCTCGAAAACTATATTTCTAGACATTTTATTTTTATAACTTTAAATTGTAAAAGTAAATCACAACAAAATTTGTTTAGATACACCATAAACTCATACAAGCGAATTATCACTGCATAATGCTTTTACTTTGCAATTGTGAAGTAGGCAGACTGTCCTGTCCGCCGAGGTTCTCTGCAAATGACAGCACGAACCACAGACTATACACGTATGTCACAGCTAACAAAGTGTAAGCTCCCAAATGTATTTTGTAATAATTTCACATTTTTTAAATAGGTATTAGGTAATTAATAACGTTTCTTTAATATTAAAAACTTATTTTTGTTTTAATAAAAGCTTTTTTTATAATACGCGTTTATTTGTGCATAAAATTACTGGATAGTTTATATTTCAACATAATTAAACAATAGTAGTAATTTACTTACTTAATAGTAGTACTTTATTACAAAAACTGTAAATAACAAACAAAAAATACCACATGTCAAAATGCCATAGATTTTTATGATTTAACAAATGTTTATTTGACTAGAAACAACAAACATTTTGATTGTATTATATTTTTGTACAATATTAAAATGGAAAAAACAAAGCACCCTTTATTTCCCCAAAGCAATGTTGCAAAATTTACTGGATATGAACCTGATAAGTGAGAACCTAACATACCTCGCACAGGACCACAAACAAGTGTAGGGGTAATTTCAAAAATATTTTTTTTACAGATACGTAGAAGATGAGGTGTCTCTTACTGTGCGAACCGATGAAGCCCTCACGCCAGGAAGGCCACCAGTCCTTACCCAAAACACAATAGGAAAGTTTCTCCAACCATTGACTCGAGAATTAGTTGAAGTACCTCCTCGGTATATAAAATAAAGCTATTTATGGGTAGATAAGACATATAGTTGTATGGTTTATTTGTTAGAGTAATTGGTGAAAAACTGCTGCCGTCATTGTTGTAAAGTAAAAACAACACGTTTTATTTTTTAGACCGACTATAGACGAATTATCAGACCAAGTTATAGACAGAATGGTACAAATGGATAAAGCTTTTTGGGTTGACAAGCCTGGTTCAAATGCGTACACGCTGCACGATGCCTACTATAACTACGGAATGACTACTGAAAAAGTATTACCCCGTACGTAAAAATTAGTTATCTATGCCCGTTCATGCAATACGTGTTTTCTCTACAATCAACTATACATCTGATCCTGCTCATACTATTCCCTATAAAAACGAAAGACATGTATTAAAATTAAAATAGCTACATAAAAAACTTCTGCTACTAACTTGGTACAAGCAAGTATATGTGACACGTGCTAATTTCATACGTAACAGTAGAGTCTGAAAAAAAATCTATATGGAACTTACCCAGTTACTTATCCTTTGTTTGCTATTCTCTAATATATTGTGTCAACCAGCTCACCAGGACGTGTTTCCCCGGTCGTATCAATACGATCTGGACTGCGTAAAATACAGACGCCTGCATGCATGTGACACCTTCTCGCCGACTGACGAGGCATCGAAGGTTATTGCTCCGCTTAGCTTATACCCAATTTAAATTACAAATATACACTTTTATTGCACATTTATCTGCACATCGGAAAAAGAATATTATGGCTCGCAAAACTATTATCTTAGTATTCTTATTTCTTTCATTTGTAATCGTGTATCTCGTCAACAAGAAAACCTGCGTAAGAGACGTTTAGAATACAATTAATAAAATAGAACATACCGTGCCGAATATTTTGTTTTACTTTATTTAAAAATTTAACCCAAAACTATCCTCTGTGCATAAGAATCTATCTATCTTAGTATCTATTCTAAAGAGATAAATGTGAGATGGAGGATTTTGGGGTAATTCTCTAGATAAACCGAATCTAATAAAATAAAACGTCAAAAAAGAAAATATCCTTTCAGAAAAACCCTCAATGTCGAGATTGTCGCAACGTCAAAATGTCTGACATGGTGGCCCCCAAAGGCGCCTACGAGAAAGAATCGGGACAGAAGCGGTGGAGGCAATATCCCGATGTCCAGGCCACGCTATCGTACCAAGAAATAAGGAAATTAATGGCGGAGTATGACTTTTTTTATTAACTAACCAGTCCAGTCTCAACACGAAGGTTTTAATGCAATGTCCAAAATTATTTTGGACCTTAGATTTCGTCCTGGGTCATAAACAAAACGCAGTTGAAAAAATTAAATAATCGCGAATCGTTACAAATTATGTTTATTTGCAAGATACCTACCAAATAACTATTAATGATAAAAATGAGAAACCAAATCGTTTTTGGAAATCATAGTAATTATGGCACTTTAATTAATTATTTTTCTTAGTCACAGAAGTTACAGGTACGCCACTGAAAAGATCTTTAAGACTTTTAAAGATAATATAATCAGCCTTTTTCTTACATTTTAAATCATTCGTAACACAAGCTTGCTGTCACATATACACCCTCTAACAATCGTGTAGACAATAGTGTACTCCGTTAGGTTCTTCGTTTATTTTTTGGTGAATATCTCACAGTCAAATTGTTTTAATGAATATAATTTATGTCTATAAACTTGTTCACCTATAAAAATACTTGTTACTAAAAACTCTTCATCGATATCATTAGTGGTCGCAGTTTGTACTTTCGATATTTTAGGAGGGTAGTTTTTTCAACAATATCACAGATGAATGCTGTGCGTTTTGTAAGTTTCCAAGGTGGTGAGTTTTCATATTATCAAAGACTCCTTACGTCTGCTTTTTTCTAGAGGTGACTTAACTATCGTCGTTATGTTAAGTTACCTCGTAGAAATATCTTTTAAGGTGACACAGAAGAAGAATCATCAAAGAAGATTTTTTCAGAGTTAAATATTTGAAGCAGTGGCTGACGTACATTTAAAAATGGGACCAGCAATGGTGACTGTAAAAAAGTACCGCTGCTCCAGGTCTAGTAATAGTCGATGTTGAAGTCGTTCTAGAAATAGAATATGCTGGACTTTTAATACCAGCGTCTGATGTAAAACTTGATGTAGTTCCAGGTAACTGAATAGACTGCACTAGAATTAGGCCTGTTTCAGAATGAGGACATACAGCTTAGTCTTGTAGCGTGGA
Source organism: Eurema hecabe (assembly GCA_026213755.1). NCBI lineage: Eukaryota > Metazoa > Arthropoda > Insecta > Lepidoptera > Pieridae > Terias > Terias hecabe. The sequence continues at coordinate 2,494,646 of JADANM010005835.1, forward strand.
GGTAAATTTGGCTCATTGAAGCGCAAGGTGTCTTGATGTGTTTTAAAATTGTCTCTGAATGAATCTCTGGGTGAACATTAATTGAACTGACTTTCGAGCAGTCAATGAAAGTGTTGAGATCAATCATGTTTCTATCATTTCCAACAGTTTTAACACAGGTTCGTTTCGGCTACATAGTTCTAAACAAAAATCCTTTCTTTTAATAATAAATAAGATCCAAAAGTTATTCCTACTTGACAGTGCAATCAAATAGTCTGTCCTGTGCACATGTGTCTTTCCTGTGGAGTGTTTCTAAAGCACAAAAAACATCTCAATCGAGAGGACTGACGAGTATACCTTGAACAACTGTGTTTTTGTTTTTGAAATTATGTGTATAATAAATACAGGCAAAAACGGATTTTGAAAGTACACCCCATAAGGTATTAAGGATGTTTATTTTATAAATATTTAAATGTGTACTTATCGAGCAATACAGGTAGCAGGAAATTTACACTAGTCTATGACAAAACTAATAAACTAAAATTAAAAATATTATGAATTCAGTTGCCGTCCATAGATAGCTTTCTGTTTTAGTGGTTTTTATTAACCGACTTCAAAAAAAAGGAGGTTTCTCAATTCGACCGTATATTATATGCTTTTTTATGTTTGTTCGGGCATAACTTCGCCGTCTGTGAACCGATTTTAATAATTATTTTTTTGGTTGGTGACTTCTGAAGTGGCCCCATTTTAAGGATATCCGGGTCTGATGGTGGGAAACCAGAGAAATCGCGGGGAACTTTCAAAAATTGTAGGGGCGTCTAGTGTATTTTTTTATTTAAAGTTTTTCAATAAGTATTTTATGTAAAGACTACAATATTAGTAGTTTGGAGTAGGTTTGATGATGGGGCCAGAACACAATCGAGGGAACTCCTCAACGATTTACAGCAGCTACCTTGTGTTTTGTATTGATAATGACTTTATATCTAGATGGGTTGTGACTACCATAAGGGGTCTGATGCTGAAGGCGTAGGATACCGTAAAGAACTCCTCAACGGTATATAGTACCTTTGTTGGACTTAATTCATTTTCATTAATGAAAAATTTGGACCCGTACGATTTATAATAAAGGAGACCATAGACAGTTGAGGGAATTCCTCAGCGACAACCAATTTCCGACTCAAGTATAGTACCTACCGACTTCAAAATTATGAAATAAATATGAAATCATTTCAATATACTAAATGAAAATACGTATTACTTCGTGCGAATCTAATTTATTTTTCTTCTTTTTAGTTTGAAGTCGGTTTATTTTTGTCAAAAATTATTTTGTTTGAATATAAAAAAAATAGCATGATATTTTTGGTCCACAGATAAGATGTAAACCCGTATAACCGACTGTTTATTTCAAATGTTTTATTAAATATTTTCATAATAATTTATTAGCTCATAAAATCATATATTACGTCATGATATAATTCAACAAATAACTCAACGTATTGTTCAAATTTGCCTACGTAAGTAAAGCACGGGCCCTTCAAATATAATATAATATAGCGAATCTGAACAGTCCACAGAATAAGAGACATGCTTAAAAAAATCATGGGAAAATATAAGATATATATAGAAATTCAATATTTGAGTCTTCTACTTCAGTAACTGGTTTTGTTTATAATCATTTTTTGAAACAAATAGTCATTTGTGGTTTATTTTTTTAAAGTTATAGTAGGTACCTGAACATGCGTATGTGTATGACTCTCATCAAAGTTGACAGTTCAATTAAAGCACGTTTATTCTTTTCAAAAATATATATAATAATGGTTGATAAAAAGAATAAGTACAATAAAATATTTACTTTCTGATATACAACTAATTTTTAATTATATTTCTTTTCATATAGCGTCGGTCGTCCATTTCAAAACGAAGCCTGCAACTGGTACTACAAGAACTATCCTCCAGTCAAATATAATTGTATAATGCGCAAATTTTCTAAATAACTATTTTACATGAATAAATTTCTAAATCTGAATCATACTTTTTTGTAATATTAAGTAAACTCCTTACTACTGATAGTTTATTATCTATCACCTAAAAATTTACCTACTAATAAAATTAAGATTATTTGTCTGCTGTACGCGAAACCGATAATGCGTTTTAATTATACGATGTCCCTTTGCCCTTTCGCAATTCCCGGGCCTTCCTTCATAAATCAATGCAATAAGGACATGCGCGGTGCAATGACGCAAGTGGTTAGTGCATTATGCATCTCTTTCACTCAGGGAGACGCCACCACACCTGTGGGGCCCGGAATCCTCTTATCACACATGCGCCGATTAAATTTCGCATTGCAGTCAGCAAATGCATCTCCGCCCTATCAAGGTCAAAGGACGACGGGGTGGCTTCGAGAACGTTCCGCCGGGGAGGCACTGTATCAATATTGATCCCCTTGTTAATTGAATTTTCCCATGTTCCTATCACTACATTGTTGTTGTACAGAGACAAAGCAAACAAAGCCTTAACATTCGATACGAGCATAAAAGATAAGTGCATCTATTCAGGGCTAATGCATGTTAAAGTAAATAATGTAATGATGTGTACACTGTAATCTAATGCCGCCTTCATACGGCGCCCTTGAATTCATAAAATAAAGAATTTATTTTCTTGATAATAGCTCTTGAATGTTTACATTTCGGTACAGTCACGAGAAACTCATTTTTACAAGCTTTTATTTAACTTGCAATGTATGTATGTATGTTTGTGTGTTCGGGTGGAATTTTATAACTCAATTTTAAGGCACTTGCCCTCAACCGATTGAGCTGAAATTTTGCATGCACGTGTATATCCGATGACAATGCAATATTATTATGACATGGAGCTGATCTGATGATGAAGTCGGAAGATAGCCATAGCAACTCAGTAATTAAATAACATAACCACATCGAGTTTGGGCTCATTTCATTCGACTAGATGAGCACTTTGGTGCTAGATAGTAACCAAGGTCTGATGATGGAGCCGGAAGACAGCCAAAGGAACTCAGTACTTAAACGACACAACCAAATCGAGTTTGGGCTCGTTTGATTCGCCTAGATGAGTACTTAGATGCTAGATGGTAACCAGGGTCTGATGATGGAGCCGGAAGACAGCCAAAGGAACTCAGTACTTAAACGACACAACCCCATCGAGTTTGGGCTCGTTTGATTCGCCTAGATGAGTACTTTGGAGCTAGATGGTAACCACTAGATGGTAACTGGCAAACGACCTTGCAATAATGATGCGTTGAATGAGATGAACAGACTTAGGAACTTACAAGGTGAAAACTAAAAAGTATAAAATAAATTAAGGTAAAAAAATCTTTAAAAACAAGCTTTTATTTAAATGCGCTAAAAAGAAAAAAATAAACTTTTACACTATAACTTTACTGTCAACTTATAACATTTCAAATTCAACATATTTGACACAATTTATATGTTTTAAAAGCTTGTCGCGAGATTTAAGTACTCGTATTTACTTTCTTAGTTTAAAATTTTTAATAGGCAGGTATTTTAAAACTTGCTTTTAAAATTACGAGTAGGTACTTAAATCTCGCGACAAGCTTTTAAAACATATAAATTGTGTCAAATATGTTGAATTTGAAATGTTATAAGTTGACAGTAAAGTTATAGTGTAAAAGTTTATTTTTTTCTTTTTAGCGCATTTAAATAAAAGCTTGTTTTTAAAGATTTTTTTACCTTAATTTATTATAACATAACATTATAACGTAGTGTTTAAATTATGCTCTATAATCTATTCCTAAATAGCGGACCCAACAAATTTCGTTCTGTAAAAAAATCCCGACAATTATTCGTTTTTTTTACTCGCCGTAAAAGGCATCCTTGAACTTCTACGTATATAAAAATAAAGAATTGGACAAATTGGTCCAGGCGTTGCTGAGTTATGCGCTTACCAACATATTTTGCGATTCATCTTTATATATTCCGAAAAAGCACTGTATCCACTGTTTACTATCGAATACTAAATTCGCTATCATATATATAAATATTATATTTTATTGTATTTACACCTAAAAATATTTCTCATAGAAAACCTCTCTCATAAAAATAAAGAAAAGAAAAAGAATTTTAGTCTTGACGTATTCATTCTTTTGTTAGTACATCAAAATTGCAAAAAGCATGTAATTATATTATAAATTAAAAATTACTTTAAAATAATTCTCCCATCCCTTTATTATTAAAAATGTCGAAGCAAGATGACAGTCTCTTCCTCCTGGAAGTATTAATCGACAAAATTGTTTTTGTAAAAAGCCCGTGCTTCTCAGACAAAGACTTTAGAACATGTGTAAACATTGAATGTAACGCAGTCGAACCACTTGAAATATGTGACGATGATCCTAATGTAGGTATCGCCAAGAGCGGAGGGCCCTTTGTGAAACCTTTTAACACTGGTAAATCGTGCCTTTTCTCCCTCAAAGAGGGAGATATCAATTCAGCTATGAGTAAGTTTCCTGTTAAAGTAACAGTTTATAAAGCACTGCCATGCGGTTGCCTACCAACGAAAATTATTATGGGTGAATGTACAATAGACATGACTAAGGAGTTCGTAGAAGCGAGAAAGAACTTTTTAGCGGATCCGACCGGTGTGAGTTATCAAGCACTGAAGGACTCTTTCCGATTTGTGGGCCCTGAAGGAGAAGAGACGGGAGAGATTGTAATGTTCTTGCGGATTTCATGTTTTGGAAAGTTAATAATCACATCATTTCAAGGAGCTTCAGGTCCTCCCAACTTAGGGGGCAAAAGCCGAGGAGGTCCTGGTATTGTCGATCGATCCTGTACACCGAAGAAAGATTACCAAACCGTTGATGATCCTTGCGTGTGTGGTGCCGCACGAGGAGCGGGCGGAGCTGGCGGTTCTGGAGGAGGGCATACTTGCACTGCCAGTGGTGCTGTCTGCCCTGCGGGTATTATATTGTAGTCAAAATTTTACAATCCCTTAGTGTACTTAAATGTGTAATCATTTGATTGTGTTTTAGCTCGAGATCCCTACAATAGCATGCCTTGTGAAGATCCAGATGATCCTTGCTATTGTTCTGGGCCAAAAGGTGCAGAAAAACAGAAAATGGTTTGCCGAAATACAGATCCATATTGTCTGCACATTCCAAAAGGTGAGACCAATATTTTTTCCGACATTTTATTAATGATAACAAATATGATTTCTCATTCGTTGACAGTGTTGTTATCCAATTATTCATAATAATAGCAGTAGTAGCAAGTCAATGACGGTATATCTATAGCTTTAATCTCGACACAGACATGTATGAAATTTGTTTAGAAGAACGAAATTTGTTGATGACCAGGTCGCAGTAAGGAATTTGAGGAAATAGGCCAGACATTGGGAGAGAATGAACTTAAGATTAAAGTTCCTGCTAACGCTTCCATTATCAAGAAAATAAGTCAAACACATTGTGCAATGCAGAAACCCTTTACAAAGAATGCAGACGGTGGTCCGTGTGAACCACCGTGTGGCAAGAATCAGATCAGCTTATCACTTCCAAGCGAAGCTGTGTGTTGCCATGGAGCTCGCCCTGCTGACACTCAGTTCACTTGCACAACAGAGGGATGTCTGCAGGCCTCGAAGCATGGCCAACAGGCAGCTATGGCTCGGGGAGACAATAATAAGCAAGAACTACCTAACACAGATGTCTTTGTTTTTAAAGTAGCTAAAACAGCGCTTCAAGGCGATCGAAAATGTAAATTGGAGCTAGAGCTAGTTGCACCAAAGGCGGCGGATAAGAAACCTGCTGTTATAAAGCAAAATACTAGAATACAATCCGATCTTGATTGCGAGTGCTGTGTGAGGAGACTTAAAAGACAAAAAACTAAAAAGAAACGTTGAACGCAGGAATACTAATTTTGAGACCAAAAATATGTGTTACAACTGTTTAGTTCCTAAAATGTTATGCACTGTTGTAGGTTGAAGTAAAAAATGTGTAGCTAACTATTATTGTGCATTCTGTAATTATTAAAATACGTCGTTTAGTTTAGGCCTGATTAATTTAGCAGTAGTTTAACATGTTTTTTGGCAACTATTCAATTGTTGTATAAATCTGTGTAAGTAAATGTATGTAGGTAAAGGTTCTCTAGTTTGACGCAAAACGCCTTGTGCAGATTGCTGTCCGACGGGAAACAAAGTGATTTTCCAATTACCAGCGGATTCGTGTGGAAACGGTCATAAACAACGTTCACACTTTAATTTCACATCGGACGGAGTTGGGGATATAGCTAGAGATGAACCAGGCCAGTTGATGCCAACAACAGCTGAAAACTACCCCGGGGTGGTGTACGATTTTCCAAAACAAGTTATTAAAATTCGTGTTGGGAAAGTCGTAGAAATGCCTGGCCGAAAGTCTAAATTGGAATGTCAGTTCATAACTCCGATAGAAACCCACGAAAAGATTGTACCCGTAACCGACACCCGAACCGCGCAATGTGTACCCACATGTTCTCAATGCTGTAGACGCCATTAATTTCACAAATTAAAACTTTTCATTTATTTCAATTTTCGTTTTATATTTTTTATGTCAATTTCTAATGTTTAATAAAATATTTGGAATACTCTTTGTTGTTATTTCTAGACTATCCACTATTATACCACTGATTATTACTACTAAACATATAAAATGCAAAAATAAAGTTTCGTCAATTACCGTAGGTGTCCTGTCGAGCTTGCTGTTTCCCCAAGAACTACAGGGTGGACAAAAAAATAAGCCTAAAACGAAAACCAAGGAAGAGCTTTATTTGATTCACTATTTAAAAAGAAAACTGCGGAATCTCAAACTAAACTCTCCGGTGTACGAAGTAGAAACGATAAATGTCAATACTTTGAAGAAGCGTATTGACAATATGAAGTTATTTTCTGATAGACCATTTGAAGAATCATATATAAATTATAGTTACGCGACATCCTCTAGTTCCATATATCATGACGCTTCCCATAGCGTTTTACAGAAGAATTACTCGGAGAGCAAAAGTTTGTTCGGAAAAAAAGAAACTCTTGTTTATTTAACTTTATTTGATGACTTCTGTCGACAGCGAACCTCGGGTACCCAAGCTACGGCTTCTGTCAATAAATGCTTTCAAGTTTATAGTAATGAAAATACAATCCCCTCAAATTCAGATTTCTGCTCTTCCTGCAGTACAAACGTTCCACACAGAGACAGCAGTAGATACGTAGCAGATGGTTTCCGTTATTCAGAAGTTTACTTCTTTGGCAGAAAATCGACAGATAAAAAAGGGGTGGGAGGAAGTGCATCCAAAACGAGATTATGTAAGTCCAGCCAACCTTCGGGGGGAGCAAGCAAGAGCACTGACACAAAGAACCGACCGAGATTTCAGGCAACTCAATCTCAGACAAAACGGTCAAGGGGAGCAACCACTTCAACAGGTACAACTAAATCTGTCTCAATTAAGGATGATAAGTGTGAAAAGCCTTGTCCCGCAATGGCCGCATCTAAAGGCGAAATGATGGCTACCGTATCACATATTAAAATAGGGCCAAAGGAGACTTGTCCTGTACACGGTAAGGAACCTTGTCAGGGTCCGAAGTGTATCGTGGCATCCACGGGCGAAGTGCAAGCACCTGTTAAAGTCACCACTGTCACAAATGCGCGACGAGGTGTGTTCGAATTGGTTATTCGTAGAATAACAGGTGCACCTTTAGCTAAAAATGAGTTGATGTTAGAATGGACCCCGCCGCCGTCTCGACCTCCACCTTGTTCATCGCCTTGTCCAATTCCTTGCGCATTCCCTATTGCTTGCCGGCCTTCAAAATGCAAAATGATCGTATGTAAGCCATCCCCCTGCAGACCAAAATGCTGTAAGAAAAAGCCATGCGGGCAGCCCTGCATATCTTGCAAGAAGTGTTGTAAAACAACATGTTGCAGCAAGCCTTGTCCTCCTCCGCGCTGCCCGACTTGCGCCCCGTTCCCTCCTCCGCCTTGTAAGAAGCCATGCACACCGCCCTGTTGTAAATCTCCCTGCAGAAGCTCGCCATGCTTACGTCCTTGCCCAATAGGTCGTAGGCGGCCAAGGAAAACAAAAAGCACACCGAAAATTAAAGCGCACAAGAAACATATATCTCCTTGCAGCAATAGTGACAAGTGTTGCCCCGTAGTGAAGTGCCGAAGTGTACCGGGTTGCTGCGCTGTACCGTTGCCTTGCCCCCCAAGAAAGTGCTGCTCTGTATCACCTTGTAAGCCCCCCAAGTGCTGCAAGAGCAATTGTTCTACATGCTGTTGAACACCCATACTACTATCAGACTACCGAAATATATAATCATATAAAACAAACAACATCTGTTTTATGTACTCAATAAAACATCAAATAAAGTTCTTGAATTTTATTCATATCCTAAATTTTTCCAATAAATGGCATAGCTCGACAAGACAATATATTTTGTTCAAACCCAAACAACACATTACATATACCTAGTACAAAGAGTTACATGCTTCTAACATACTAAAGTTATCACATTGTTCTGAAGAACCATCGAGGTCTGCCGGTATATCTATGTACCTAATAGCGATTTACTTATTAAACAATTTATTTACACTCATTTTATTGTTGAAGTATTTCTTCTATTATTATTTAATCGTATGATTATACGTTCTTTAACTGTTAGTTAGAGAATTGTCATTGTAATAAGATTAATTATATTAATAACATTAACTATATGCTGCGTACTTTGCATTGCATACACGCCTAAAACTACTGAACTAATTAGGATTTTTTTTTCGAAATACTGTTGTGCTTACTACTACATATATGTACTCTTTAGACAAAACAGCGCCTCATAGCTAGTATATGATATGAAGAGAAGATACATTTTAATGCAGTCGTAAAAAGAAGGATGATTAACAAGAAAGTATTGACTTATAAATGTAGATGCATCTTCACTTTGCATAACTCTGCCAGATGTAGAAAGATAATTTTAACCTATATTAATTTTTTAATTTTTTTTATGTTTATATATATATATATATATATATATATATATATATATATATATACACACAAAGACGGGTTTATTACAACACAACTCGAGATCGGCTAGACCAACTTTTATGGTTTTTGGTTCTATGGATCCGTCCCCGCCCCGAATAGCAGAATACATCTTAAAACTAATGAAAAATGTATACGGGGGAGGGGTCAAAGTTTATATGAAAGTCCACGCGGATGGAGTCTACATCTAGTTTTACATAAAAGGGCTTTGCTATCAAGATCAATAGACAATAACCAAAATATATGAAAAAAAACACGATTAATAACAGTAAATATTAAGTTTCCAAAGATTTAAGTATAGATAATAACTATTTTACATATTATAACAAGAGTCTTTAATTTAAAGATATTTATTAACTACTAAAGTTTGGTAGCGTTTAAGCGTATCATATCACCTAGTATTTCAATTACAGAGCATAGTGCGACATTTCGATCAATGTCAAAATAAAGAAAAACATT
>JADANM010005835.1:2536321-2550069 GCA_026213755.1 Eurema hecabe
GAACAGACCTAGCACAACCCGGAACAACCGTCAAAGTTTTAAAAACTCCTAAGTGTGGTGCCAACTTCCTGACACTATTTTGTTTATTCAAATTTTCTCGGAAAGTATTGCACTCAGACCTTTGCCGTTTTGGAACAATGTAGAACAAATCTAGCACAACCTGGAACAACCTTCAAAGTTTCAGTAACTGAAAAGTGTGGTGCTAACTTCCCGGGGTCGGTGTTTTTTCTATTTTTCTCTGAAACTATAAGTCTCAGCGTTACGCCGTTTTCGAACAATGTATAGCAACTCTAGAAGAATCCAAATTAGCTGTCAAAATTGCATTAGCTTTAAAGTGTGGTGCCAGCGCCAAATTTTGTTTCTTCAATTTCTCCCAAAGTATCGATCTCAGCGCCATGTCGTTTTGGAACAATGTAGAACAAACCTAGCACAACACAGAACAACACTCAGAATCGCGCTAGCTTTAAAGTGTGGTGCTAGCTCAAAATTTTGTTTATTCTAATTTTCTCGAAAACTATAGCTCTCAGAGTTATGCCGTTTTGGAACAATGTAGAACAAACCTAGCACAACCCGGAACAACTTTTGAAACTTAAAAAACTCAAAAGTGTGGTGCTAACTTCCTGGACGTTAATCTTTTGACCTTTGAAATTCTATAAAACTTTCTTTGTGTGTTCAAAGGATTTGAATTAACCTGGAAAAACACTAGAAAAGGATTATTTCACTTCATGAAATTTACTTTGTAAATGTGTATTAGACATTAGTATTGTTAGTTAAAATATATTTAAGTTAGTTATTAGTTTAATAAGTCGTCTATGACGAAGTAAATCCCGTTTGGGTGAAGGCCTCCCCTTTCTTCCTCCATTCTTCTCTATTTCTGGCGAGAGAAAGCCAATCGCCCTACTTCCGAAACTATATCAGCCCTATGGTAGCCCTATGTTAGCTGGTCTACCAACATATCTTTTGCTTTGATTAAAAGACAAAAATGATGGACACTTAAATTAACTACTTTGACGGGACCTTAAGGCCATTATCCCATATAAATGCATGATCAACAAGAAGCATCTAATTCAAGCTTCATAATAGTATAGTTATAAAGATATAAGGGTAATTTGCAGACACTTGTACAAGTGAATCGAGCTAAATTTCCTTATTTGCAATTTCGTATCGGTAGTTATGTATTATGTATATTCAATTTATATTAATACATCTCAATGAGTTTTCCTTATAGCCACTATAATTTTATTCTAATAAAAATCTACTGCGAGAAAATGGTTTATAAGTCTATGGTTTATAAGAATTGAAAAACATTAATATCAATTTTTAAAATTCACTTCAATAATCTCCTTAGGGTAAATATATATGAAAAAAAATCACTTATTTTAAAGAACGCGACAAAATCAAAGATTACCTAAATTTTACGAGTCATTTGAAGTAAATATTTAAACTAATTTATTAGACGCGTAATTATTCGCCGAAATATAAATAAACATATTAATTATATATTCTATAATTTAAGACAAAAAATCTAGTTAGCTAGCTAGCTAGTTCTTGGTGATGTGATGCCATATTTTTATATGTCTGTTTAGAAAAATGTTTATCGTGTTTTTACCTAAATACTTTCAAAGCCTTCAATCATCGTTTTGGATTAAACTGTTCTGAAGCTATTTTTTCTTAAGCTTTTTTTTTATTTACATTTTATTTGGATTAAATCTCAAATGCGAAATAAGGAACTGTTAAACTTTGGGAGTTATTGACTGACCGACTATTTCGTACGCATGTTTTGAAACAAATCCAAGATCATTATTGCTAGTGGCAAAGGCTACTAATCATTACATAGTATAAAACAAAGTCGCTTTCATGTCTGTCCCTATGTATGCTTAAATCTTAAAAACTACGCGACCGATTTTCAAGCGGTTTTTTTATCGGATATATTTATTCAAGAAGTTTTATATGTATAATACATAAATGCGGGTTAAACCCGAGCTGGTCATAAATATATTTTACGCAATGCTGATATTCTGCTATGTTCTTCAGCAACATGGACACCCTGACTCATCTTCTTAAAGCTTCTCTCGGAACCGGCATCCTGGCTATGCCGAAAGCCTTCAAATCAGCTGGTCTCATTTCTGGAATATTCTTCACCGTTCTTGTGGCACTTGTATGCACACACTGCGCGTATATACTTGTAAGTAAAACAAATTTAAAAGTTTTCTAACTGCTAAATTTCAATTATAAATTTAATATCTGTTTCAAATTTTATATTAAAAATATTTTATAAGGCACGTGCGAAATGTATAATGCTAGCTATAAGTTTGCGAGCTGCGAAATTGCGAAATTGAATTTTGTGTTTATTAAACTAACTAACAGCGCCACGAGGTTTTACCCGCGCAGTCCAGTTACCCGGGGACTACCGGGATGAAATGTATCGTATATGTTAATCCAGGGTATCACCTATCTTCATACCAAATTTCAGCTAAATCGGTCCAGCCGTTTTCGCATGAAATAATTAACAAACATACATTAATACATACGTTTGTGAGAATTCACTAACTTTCACATTTATAATATTAGAAAAATTATACAAATAGTTTAACCTACATATAATAATTTTTAAAGCAAAGTTAATATGTTTAATTATGTAAATGTATAGCATAGCTTTGTTTGTGTTTAATAAATAAATGCGTATTTTCGATAAAACGACTCATTGTCGAATTTCGTAATATTTAAATAACAGACAAACATTAAATGACTTTTGACCTATTGATTGACGATTGATTGTATAATTATTAATTAACTCATACTAACTGCTTTGAAGCGATTTTTACAAGTAGATACTGCGTTGCAATTATATGACATGGTTTGATATAGATTATTATAGGTTCAACTTTGATTGTAGGTATATCTTTGATACGTGGTGTTACAGATAAAATGTGCCCACGTGCTTTATAAGAAGACGAAAAAGTCGGCCATGAGCTTCCCCGAAGTGGCCGAAGCAGCACTTCTTAACGGCCCGGAGTGGTGCAAGAAATGGGCGAACTCTTTTAGGTAATATCACTTGTTAACGAAAACAAATACTGATATATGATTTTGTGTTTTATTTACTTAAAATAAAGTTCAAATTTAGCTGTATAAATTTCTTAAGTAGTATTTCTATCTGAGGAGTAAAGATTTTGGATAATTGAAAAATTAAGTTATTTTGAAAAACTACTTACTCATAAAATTTGATATAAAAACGTCTAAATAGACCTAGTTCACTTTTATTAATATTCTTAATAATAGCACAAGTGATGATCGATGGATTTTTTAATTGTCACGAAAAAACTATTGAAGGAATTTGGTAGAAGTATGATATGTAAGGAGATTGGACCATGAATTACCACTTAATACATTTTCTATCCCATTGCTGCTATAAGAATGAAAACTAGATAAATTAATAAAGACAAGTACATAAAAAATTCAATTATCTGTTATCAGTGTTAAATATAACTCTCATTGTTCTTCGAAGTGAACTTTGAACCTTGGAAATAAATAAAAGTTTATTTCTGAGCAAGATAATGCAACGTCCTTTTGTCAACAGGATATTTATTGTCGTATGTCTGTTTATGACGTACTTCGGAACCTGCTCCGTGTACACGGTCATCATAGCCAAGAATATTGTCCAGGTAACAACTTTTAATACTACTAAATAAATTAGAACCCATAATATCAAGATGACAATTAAATTCTTTCAACCGCTACATCTCTGAAATGGCTATAATTAATTATAAAAAGTGTAGAGACAATTTTTGTTGCGTATCCGCTGGTCTACAATTTTTGTTTCCACTATTTTTCTGTAAAACTCACCGTTTAACTGAAAAACGCGAAATACCTTTTTCACCATCAATATTTTTTTGCACAAGTGGGGTTAATGATGCTTTTCACAATTCATTTAAAATTGTATTCTGAATATTCATACCAATTTAGCTCCGTGAGAATTATTGTAACTTTCGAAGTCTTATTTGACTGGACTATATTTAATTTTCAAATTACGTAATATCCAAAAAGTCACATGTTCATGAATGCGCTAAAACAAATACAGTCGAGAAGTGGGTCACGATTTACGAATCACGACATGTACACATACCTATATATAACTTGCCTATACTCATATATTTATAACTAGCTGCCCGCGGACGGTTCACTTATAATGTTAAGTTCGCCATTTAGAAAAACAACGGTAACCCTCAAGATGAAGATTTTTAGCGCCCATTGGTCGCAGAGTGATGTTGTATAGCCCAGTCTTCCTCGATTAATGGATCTATATCCAACACAAAAAGATTTTTTCAATTCGAACCAGTAGTTCTTGCTATGAGCATGTTCAAACAATCAAACCAACTTTTCGGATTCATATTATTAGTACTTTAATTTCATATAACTTACACGAAGAAAATTAAATATTTATATAAATTAAATTATTCATGCTTTTATCAGACCGCTCTTCCGTTTATTGCTGAAACAATTAACCGAGATAAAGTAATGATAAAATGAGATATCACTAGGTACCGGGTACTTAGGAAAAACTAAATACAGTATGTTTATTTTCTGGCAATGTATGTGACTCATCTTCTATGTATATTGTAGATATGCCTGTAAAAAGCTTAGTAATTATTAAGAAGTCTGTACTTAATACTTACTCCCGATACTTCGCCGAATATATTTAACAATGTTGCCCTTTTTTCAGGTAATTCCTCCATCTATGGTGGATCAATCAGATACGGGAGTTATTCGAGTGATCATACTAATACTACTGGTACCTCTGATATTCATGGTGTGGATCAAAAATCTCAAGTACCTTGCCCCTGTGTCCATGATCGCTAACTTCTTCATGGGCCTCGGTCTTGGAATCACCTTCTACTTCTTAGTAGGAACCGGCGAGCTTAACTTCGACAAAGTATCATTCATCAAGGCCCCATGGGAATGGCCCGAGTTCTTTTCGCTAACCATATTTGCCATGGAAGCTATTGGTGTGGTTATGCCCCTTGAAAATTCCATGAAGACACCGAAATCCATGCTTGGGTTCTGCGGTGTCCTGAACAAGGGCATGTCTGGCGTTACCCTCGTGTACATCCTCCTGGGTTTCCTTGGATACCTTCGGTTCGGTGAAAATGTTCAAGATTCCATCACTCTGAACTTGGAGCCCCACCCTGATGACCCGAAAGTGTACGAAATGTAAGTTCGCTTGTTGTTTTAATTAGACTCAAACATGTGCTAGTCAGATCCAGTACGGATCTGAATACCACATGATTAGCTAAATATGGCTTTATTGATACATTAAGAAAATATCTACTAATTTAATTAAATCTTAAGCGATTACTTAAATTTTAAGCAAGAAGTCGATTCAAGTCCAACAAAAAGTTACTTGCCTTTACATGTCGGGGAATATATTGATCCCAACATGGACTTTACATGCGAACTTTGATTTAATTATTGACAAATCATTTTTAGTGCCTGATTGAATAAATTTCCAAATATTTTCGTTACATAAATAGCTAAAAATCATATATTTGTATTGCAGACTCGCCCAAGTTGTAAAAGTGAGCATCGCAGTAGCAGTGTACTGCACATTTGGACTGCAGTTCTTCGTGTGCATTGAGATCATGTGGAACGCCATCAAGGAGAAGTTCACCAACAGGCCTAACTTCGCGGACTACGTCATGCGTACAGTCATGGTCACTCTTTGCGTGCTCTTAGCCGTAGCCTTCCCCACGATCGGCCCGCTCATGGGCGTCATCGGAGCCTTCTGCTTCTCACTCCTCGGCCTCATAGCACCAGCTTTCATCGAAGTCGTCACCTTCTGGGATATCGGCTACGGGCCCTGCAAATATCTCCTCTGGAAGAACGCTCTCGTCTTCATGTTCGGCCTCTTCGCGCTCATATTCGGCACGAAAACCGCAATCGTAGGCATTATTTATAGCCAATGAACATATTGTACAGTTATTTTAAAAACCAAATAGGGTAATTTTACTGTGTGATAGTTAGTACGTTTTTATTTAATTTACTGACATACTGAGGTGCGCGATGCTATTAATTGTGGTGCTATTATTTTAAACACTCAATAGGACTTTTGAGCGTGGTCGCATCTCGCTTTGGAACATTTTAAAGTCTGTGTAAGAGTTATGTCAGTAATGTACTAACTACCTATTAGTGGATCGAGGTATTGCATGCTTTCGCTGTGTGTAAAACGTACTTACGTATAAAATTTCTAAAAGCATTCCGAAACATAGGTACAATATAATAAAAAGTGAGGTAAATTTGCTGTGCAGATTTCTTTAGCGCTTGTATGCCATTAGATAAGTGATTTAAAATAAATTCTGAAAATTATATTACGGAGAGAGAATAGATTTGTTTGGGAACTTTTTTGTATTTTGTGAATTGGTGGGTAGTTTTAGGCCAGTTCAAGTTATACATGCAAGCATGTTATATTTACGAATTATTATAAGATTTTATATAATTAGACTTAATTCGCACTAGCCCTGTACAAGACTAAAAGTATTACTTTTTTAATCTGCATTAAGAATTTTTAATTGGTACAAAAATCAGTCTAGACACGTTAAGTGCAAACAGTAATATAATAAGGTACCGATTTTCACATACCACTTTTTCCAACGATCAATCGCACATTTATTTCTCTAAGGTTATAACGAATAGTCGATGATTCGTTGTCTGTTGTATGAACACAGTGAAGCTGACTACTAAAAATTTTGTACTTAGATAATATAATGATGCATTTAATTTTTAGAAAAATCTTCTTAAATCGGTAATTTTATTGAAATTGAATTTATAGTACATTTAAATGTGATAAAATTGGTATAATCTGAATGAAATATCTTATATCAGGCGTGGCCTTGCATCCTGTAATGTATTTTTACATTTTATATGAAGTACTTTTGAGGTCCGTAGTCATACTGTATATTGATATACTATGTACTATGTATCTACCTAGAAACGGCTAGGCCGGCCTTTTTCTTTTTGACTGAAACGCAGATATCTAAACCGGCCGACATCTCATACCTAAGATATCCTGGCTACCACCTTGAGCATCACTTCCGGTCTCGCGCTGGGGTATGCGTCTATGTCAGGGAAGATATCTGCTTTCGTCGCCTGGACGTTCTTGAAGGTCAGGACCTATCCACTATGTGGATACGTGTAGATTGCGATGACCAGGTCTGCGCGTTTACCGCTAAGAAAACACCCTTCGTCGTATCCCCTCGGTTTGAGAATTCTCCCCTTGGTACCACAGCCAGTCTCAGTATTTTGGGCGTCAACATCTCGAGTGATGTTCAGTTTCGTGGTCATTTGGAAGGTAAAGCCAAGCTGGCCTCTCAAAAGCTCGGCGTACTCCAGAGAGCGAAGCAGTATTTTTCGTCCACACACACACACATGGAATACTGCTCCCATCTCTGGGCCGGAGCCCCTCAGTACCAGCTCCTTCCATTTGACCGCCTTCAACATCGAGCATCTCGGATGATTGACTGTACCGACCTTACTGATCGGCTTGACTCTCTGGCACTGCGGAGAGACGTAGCGTCACTCAGCGTGTTCTACCGCATCTACCATGGGGAGTGCTCAGAGGAGTTGTTCGGTCTGATACCTGCCGCTGATTTCCATCACCGCACTGCACGCCACAGGTTACTATACCACCCTCACCACCTTGACAGTTGGCAGTCAAGCACAGTGCGTTTTCCCAGAAACTTTTTGCCACGTACGACCATCCTGTGCAATCAGCTTCCTCATGCAGTGTTCCCGAACAAATACGACTTGGGGACCTTCAAAAAAAGAGCGTACCTATCCTTAAAAGGCCGGCAACACACTCGTGACAACGCGAGTGCTCATGGGCGGCGCTGATCACTTAACATCAGGTGACGAGCTTGCTCGTTTGCCCCCTATTATATAAAAAAAAAATTTTATATACAAGTTTATACACATACGTATTTTCAAGATATAAAGGTTAAACTTCTACAACGACTAGTTTTCCATGACAAAATAAAATATCAGGATCGGTCTAGTGCCTTGAATATTAGGGTATTATAGCATTGTATATTTATTATACGAGTTATAATAGGCAATTAAGTATTATGTTGATATACTAAAGTTCCTAAGCTCTAAATATGTATGATTTTTTGTATTTATTGGTTATTCAAATCAGTTAATAGATACCACACTTGAAATTGCGTGAATATATCTGAATAATTTTATAAATTTTCATTAATATATGAAAGGCATTGTATTATACAAATACAAAGCTTGTATGGTTTCATTTGTTTTATTTTGTTCCAATAAATCCTAATTAGCACTTTTAGTAACGTAAATATTCGTTAAACTTCCCGAGTGTTGAAGGCCGGCGATGACCACTTTCCATCGGGTGGCTCGCCTGCTCGTTTGCCCCCAATGTTATTAATAAAACTTCACTATTTAATGAAATTTATTTATAATAAGGTGCCCATCTATATTAATTGACATCATCGGGTGATCGGAACAATTACGAGAACATAGAGATTTGCACAATTATGGAACTCACCCTCTGCTTCCCGAACCAAATCATAACCAAATAATGCTTGGGTGTGGTGAAATAAAACAATCGCAGTGAAATTATATTTTATTTTAAAACAATGCTGGCTACACTTCCAAGAAAGCTCACCGAATTATACGCGAATCTCAGAACTTTTTAATATCTTTATGGCCGATACAGAATCATTGTGCGAGATTCTTACTAATAAACAATGGTTTACTATTTACTATATACTAACGTAAAGATTAAAAAATAAAGATTAAATGTAGGTAACTTAATGTAAATATAAAACAAAAATAAATTAACCACTACATTATACACCTAAATTAAAAATACACGTTACAAAATAATTTATTTAAAATACAGATGAGATTAATCACAAAAATGACTGATTGAGGCTTCTCATACGTGTACAAATTATAACTATAGTATGGACAAGATAATAGGCCACTTTTGACATTTCATCAAAATTCAACAACGTAACCTTGTAACGGCGGGCATAAAATAAGAACTGCACAATTGCTTAACTTTTTTCAATTACGTTTACATATTTATTGTAATAATGACCGATACGAGTAATTTTACAATTTGCTTTCACTAATAAACCAATCTAAACATAATAAACAATTTCTGATCTAAAGAACTGAACGTCGTTACAATGTTGCGTCAGTCAACCATTTTTCTTTTTAAACACTAGGGATGTTACTCTAAAAATCGAAAGCTGATAGGATTGTAAGTTGAATCGAATGCAATGATTACTTGTGAAGAAAAATCACCATACATTTATAACCACGTTGTGATTATAATAAAACCTAATTATATATATTTATTATTCTTTTAACTAACTATAAAAATACAAAAAAAATAACTAAATATAAATAGAAAATGAATTAATAATATCTCTGAGTGCTGACAGCAGTGATGAAGATAGCAGTTCCGATAGTTCAAGTGAATAAAAGCAATTTTTTTGTTAAATTACGTAGGTACTTGTCTTACTTTGGTCCTTTAATTTACGAAAGAAAAAATTATAATGGCTGTCCCATTATAATAAGGATTCGCATGATCATTTTTAAAATTCACATATGTTTCAAGTCTGTATCGAATCATTCATTTAATCGATGTTTTTAAGCAGGTCACCTCACTATGAATATAAAACTGACATCTGTCAAAAGTGGCCTATTATCTTGTCCATACTATAGGTATATATTTTTAAAACTTAAAATTAATTTAAAATGGCGTCTTTTTAAACGAAATATCCTTCTATCGGTATTGTCCAAGACATTAAATAAAACAAAAATATTCGACACTGGAGAAGGCAAAAATCCTTTAAATTAAAAAAAACTATTCGAGTACGAGATAAAAATACAAATAAATCGGACAAGAACGATGTTGACTCGAGTACCGAGGGCCCCGTACCTCCTTATTAAAACTTTAAAATATGCTCATAAGACATTTTCATGGTACCTTTGATTTAGTGGCTCATTTAATTACAAATTATCAGATTTTAGACTTTCCACAACCTCAAAGGTTGCATAAATTATCATTTAGCTACTTTCCCGAAATAAAGAGTCTGGATAGACAGGCTTCCGTTTTTTTCCTTATAGGTACGAAACCCAAAGTATCATAGTATCGTAATACTCAACTACTTTCTTGAACAGTATAGGTTAATCTTATTCGTTGGAATATATACTTAATAAAATTACACCATACTTTATAACTGGAAAATGGCTATTCCAATTTTAATTATTCTCTCTTTATTAGACTCATCTCTTTACACGGGAGCTTATTTCTCATATTGTCCATTCCATATTTAGGGTACCTTGAAACGAAAATTAAAACAACCGTTTCTGTACTAAAAAGCATTGCTTTCGGAACCGTTTAAAGCTAAAATTTACATAAAAATAATTCAGGGCGTAGAAATAAATGAGCTTTCTCACAAGACATACCTTAGATTCTGCGCACACAGTAACAAGAATGTGATGAATAACTCTTTAATTTAATCTCGCGTACGTCGATATAGAATAACTTCTGCTATACATATTCTAATTCAAAGTAACGGAACATCCAACCTGAACTTCATTATAATAATGAGTACGTAATATAGATATTAGAGAACTATATGTCATAGAGATTTGGCAATAATTTATAGTAGGTATTTCATTTTCCCTCTACGCTATTTCCTTCGTGGTTATTTCAAATG
Source organism: Eurema hecabe (assembly GCA_026213755.1). Classification (NCBI taxonomy): domain Eukaryota; kingdom Metazoa; phylum Arthropoda; class Insecta; order Lepidoptera; family Pieridae; genus Terias; species Terias hecabe. Next base: position 2,547,070 of record JADANM010005835.1, read on the forward strand.
TCTATACGTCAAAGGAATTTAAGCTAACACAAAAATCCGCCGACTTTAAACTGTCTAAACTAACTTTTAGCTGTCTTTGAATGCAAACGAATCAGTGGTGCATCGAAAATATTCACTATTCCAAACCTATTTATATTGTCGTCACGAAGTATAAACTTTAAATAAAATCCGGAGAGTATGCGACGACATTTTTGTGTAAGCTAAATTACCAAATTATATTACTCAAGTATCGAGACATTGCTTAAATTCACATAGGCACTGTTCTCACTATTACTCCGTGGGACTTAAACATGAAATATACACGGACGAACGACTAAGACAAACATCGTTTTAATAAAATACACCGAACTACAATTGACTCAAATTTTACAGTACTGTAACAAAATTTTGTAAAATAACACCTGTATGTACATAATATATTTAATAATGAATTCACGACTACCAACTGCTGTACGAAGTTAAAAGTATAATGGCTCGAATATTCTACGACGGAATACTTAAGAGTAACACATACAACAAATATATAAAGCTGTGATCCATTTCATTGCATTAACTCGATGTTCACCAGACCATAGTATATTACGTATAATTATTGTAAATAAACCAAGTGCACATCCGAATTGAATGTCAACTCTTAACTTTTATGAACACTTACATTTCAATTGCTCACTATAATCGAAGGAGAAATCCTTAGTGCTAGTTATCTATTTCGACTTCAACTTTAATACTTCTACATCTAGAAGAAACTGCGCAACATACGGAATTTTTATTTGGTACGGATACATTATGGAGACAAAAGGGTACAATTTGACGACATCTAGGGTCGAAATACACGACAAATGTTTTTAAACTATGACTCATAGCCATAATATAGTTGTATATTTCTAAGCGTTTACTTTCTACTTAATTTATACATTAAAACTGGATATAATGGGAAGTACAGGCAAATAATACTTACAGATTCAATTATGTTATTGTATTAAGATGTTTATTTTGTTATTAGGGTCGCTTTTGATTTCTTTCTTTGTCTGACATTCTATGCAATTAGGATGCATTAGACTAAAACGCAAGCAAGCAAGCGAGGCTAATAATTTAATCGGATGACGTCATTTCTTAGTTAAATTGGTCCTTAAGAGACCGGAATACAGGCAAATGAGAATATGTTTTTTTAACTATTTATATTAGACATGCTTATTATTCAAATCCTTTATGATTTTTAATAAATCTCCTCATTATATGGCACTAAAATAAAACAGAAAATGACGACGGCCCAATGTTCGATAGACTTATTTTATATAAATAATGAATAGTATTCATTTTTAAATTTATAAATAAACACAGAACAAAAGAGACACTTTTAGAGTATGTTTTGAGTATTTACAAACTTCTTGTCTCGGAATAATTTTTATTCGAGATTACTTTTATAAATGAGATATAATTATTGATATACCTACTTATTTAATGCGTTAAGTATGAGAGCCGACTTATTAACCTTATGTATCAAAACGTTTTTTATTATGTTTCAATTTCAATATTTATTTAATTTAAAAGAGCAACTATTAGTTTCTAGCTGGTTGTTTTCTGTAGAAACTGCCTTCGAAACCGGTGGTAATTAATTGTTTGGTAATCAAGTGTTGCTATATGTAGCCTAGGTGAATAAAAAAATTATTTGATTTTGACTTTGAATATAAAACTCAACAAATTAGTTCAATTAGTAGCTTTAAATTGTTGACAAAACAACATCATTTTTAACATAGTAAAAGCGGCGTTTGATTAACATAAGTTCACATTAAATACTTAGGTATAAACACCTTCTATTCGTACAAATAAATCGGTGTCAGAATTAAAACATTACCTACTTCTTCTCTTGTTTCAACTACGTTCCCTTTCAACAATATATATTCGAAAAATATCTTATAGATGGACATTATAACACCCACGGATTGAAGCAATACGCTAAGAGCTATGCGAAATCGATTATATCTATACACATTATACATAGTATGAGAAAATAAAATTTTGTGAGCTTTTTATGGGCCTTAGGCCGTAATTTTACGCTACTAAATGCTAACGCTAAACAAATGTGATACAATACTTAAGACTAACAATATATATAATAAATATACAACGTGTAACAGACATGTGTGGTCATATTTTTGCATGATGTTCAGATGCTCATAGATAGTCTATATACAAGTCCCCGCATTAAAATAAACATATTTGAGATTTTTTATTTCATTAATTCATCAATATAATCGATGATATGAAAATCAAAACAAAAGTAACATCACTACACAGTGTAAGGATCATATACGATTAACCTCCTCTACACTGCTGCGCTCCTGGTATACGCCTGGTACCTATAATTAATATTAGTACGCTGGCAGCCGCCGGGTGTCGTCGTCGCGTCGGCCTTGCCCAAAATGTAGGAGGTTGTTGTTAGTTTTTTACTCGCACAATCAATCTCACATGACACTAAAGTTATTGACATATTTTAGATGGTAATTAGATACCCCGTTATTAGAAATCTTTTAATTTAATACAGTAATTATTAAATCAGCACACCATACGCACTTACTTTCACAATAATAACGTCTTACTAATAAATCTTTCCGAGTACAAACGACGAGCCTCCCAACGGCTGCCACCAGATGCACCAACACAGAGAACCATTTCGTAATACTCGCTATTCGTAAAATATATTTTCTTTAAAGATAATTTGATCAAAATAATAAATTAATGACAAATACAATCTAATGACAGAGACAGCAGTAACTTTTTCAATGAAACGCCTTGTCGACATAACGGTCATGCGGTCATTGACACGTAACAGCTGATAGCTAAAGTGATGTCGTAGTATCCATAAATTTAAAAATCAATATGCTGGTCAATAGAAATAAAAAATCAATATCTTGATTATAAATAATTCAAGTGAAATGAATTTTCATTACATTAATTTAAAATTAGGTATTCTTTGCGATCCTTCAATATGACTACGCA
>JADANM010005835.1:2564799-2644187 GCA_026213755.1 Eurema hecabe
TATACAATTTTTAACAACAAAGGCCTATTCTTAACACTCCTCCGACATATATATAATGAATCTGTCCAGAAAATTTAGAACCTATTCAATTCAAACAAAAAAATAATCAAATCTCTTCTTTATATAACAGTAAGTGTATAAAAAAGTCGCATTGCAAACTTGTTCAATGTAAGACTAATAAGCTATTAGCAACATATCATAAAAATTGGCTATTTGAAAAATTTAAGGAAAAGAATGTTTCCAATTGCAAACTATTTTAAATTTATATTTGTTTGTTTGTAATTTATTATTGATTTGTTAGCAACACAAATATCTTTAGTTTCAATAGAAACTAGAAAAAATCACAAGTTAATGTAAATTCCACTGCCATACTAAGAAATTCCACTTTCTCTTTGAATGCCTTAAAACAAGTTTTGCTTAACATGTAGATGTTCTCAAATTGTATAAAAAACATGTCCCATTTATAATGTCTTTTTGTCCCGAGTTAATATTATTTAACAATTATATATAAATGCTATCTATAACTATTATTAGAATATTTTACTACATTATAATTATTAAAGGTCATTTTTTCAACTAATATCTAGGTAACCTTGTTTTTGAAGCAATGAAGGAAAACTATAAAGAAATTAAATGCTTAACTGAAGAATCAATGTGAAATAAGCCTATTCAATCCAATCCAATTAAGTTTAATCAACATATTAAGTGTGCAGTGCAGTTACTACTTATTCAAACACACTAATTTCTACAAATAAATTCGCATATGCAACTATAGCTATTAAATGAAGCACATAAGCTTTTTGCAGCTATGAATGTTAGCTTCAATGGTACTTCAGTTTTCAGTTTAATAAATTTGTTTAAGAAATAGGGTATATGTAAAATTACCTGTCAGTTTTATGATAATCTTCAAACTCTGGGTCTTCCCACGGGTCTATTTGGCCGACTAGATTTTCTCTGCCCCTTTCGTATCTTTGGAAGATACGCTCCCGCTCCTCGGAAGCCCGTGCCAACAGAGCCTCCTCATTCATAACACAGTTTGCTTTTGCAGTTGTGCCACATACCGACCTACACCTACCCGCTTAATATCATTTGAATGCCCTACAAATGAAAAATTCCCAACTCTTTGCTAAATAGTCTGACACACTCATAACTATAACACATTATATTTATGACCACCAACAAATACTGTTCTTCACGCCCTTTTATTTAATCATGTCATTAAAAATTAGTTAAATTCACCAGTTTTATTATTTGTATAGTTTTTATGAAACTCGAATCCTAATAATATTTTCGTTTCACAAGTTTACATAGAACGGTTAATGTTTTAATATTAGTGCCAATGTAACATTTCCTGCTTAGCTTTCGGGTTTCAGTTTAACACATACATGATACAGCCGCCATCAAAGACTACAGACTATAGATTCAAGACTAAAGAATATTTTTTTTTTTATTTAATTTAATGACCTGGTAACAAAGACCTTTAGGTCATATCTTATTTATTATTTTTACACTTCACTTCATTTCTTTCTGCCCTTCGTAAAGTGATAGTGAACTTTACGAAGAACCTAGACGAATCTTGGAGCAATCGGAACGGCGCTACTAAGCGCTCTCAAATGAATTCTTCATTTCTTGGACACTTATTAGCTAGTTTACTGCATGATACACTATCACAATCATACATTAAATCACTTTATGCACCAAAAAAGGAATATTCAATCGAGATTACATATAGACGCCGCACAATTCCCGCCAAAACTCACTAAAGAATATAGATCAACAACATGACAGATAACAGATTCATATTTTATATTATACTACTGTAAAACATTCTATAAGAAATTGAATGCTTTTATTAAAATATATTATTATATATTATGATGATGAATCTTTGAAAAATATTCTACAAATAAATTGCACCCAAATAGGTTCTTAACTTCTTATACTTTAGGTCTTTAGGAGATACTCATTCGTATTTATATAGTATTCGTCTAAAAATATCGTAGTAAATAGTAGTCGACTAACCAGTAAATCTTAGTTAATCGTACATGAGAGTACATTTTTACTTTCTTAGTAACAATGTAACATAAAGTATATTAAATATAGTTTGCAAAAAATATTTAAAGGAAACATACATTTCACATCCGTACATAATAATATTAAAACAGCCAACACTACGCTTGACATGGCATTATCTCAAAAACTTGGAAGTAGACAGCTGTTTTTAACTTCAAACTTGTTAAGCAGTTATTAGTTAATCATTACTCTGTGGACCTAACTTTCTAAATTCAGACGTGTTGCTCTTTATAAATAATTTAATCAAAAATACAAAGTCCAATTAATAAATTACAAATATATTTCGTATATTTTATTTTAAATCCAAAATGAATCCTATTAGCCAGGTAAGTTTAAATTAGCACACAAATGCTAGAATAAATTTAATATTGTTAAAAAACTTATAATATAAAACTTTTTTTGCTATTTTTTAAAGATTTAAATATTCTGGATTATATAATATATGAAGCACGTTACTTCATAAATATTAAATACTCAAGTTTGTACGTAATGTTATAATGAATACAAAAGTCCAAAGTTCATCGTAAAATGTTGTTATTCTTGGGACAGTTTCTATTTCCAATAAGTATTTTTCCATAGATTTTCTCAATCTTTTATATACTTTACGGCTAGTTAAGCTTTAAAATGTGGGTTAAAAAAGAATAACAACACTTTTTTTAATTTGGCGGTTGTTGTGAATTTTAGTAGGTACTGGTACTTATGACAATTGAAATATGTTTTTACGATGTCTTTTTTGGATACAGGCCGTGCGTGCCACCAGACCTATTTATCGCAAGCTGTCCACAGCAGTACCAAATGCCGCTGCTGCTAAACAAATTCCTACTACTGGCATGTGTTTTGGTAAGTTAAGAACTCCTAATAAACATTTTTTTATATAAAATATGTTAAATCTTATAGGTAAGAGTAATATGCGAGCGTATAATAGAAAAAAAGCTCTTTGTAAAAAGCGAATTAATTTATTGTGCTTGTGATGGTAGGTGCAAAAAGATTTGCTTTTAAATTATATTTTTACACGCTTATTGTAATATAAATTGTATAAAGAAGTTATTTCTGAAGTTGTTGAACTTTAGTTGCAAATTGTATTACCAGTGTTGTATTATTGCAAGTCTAAACTACACTAATGACAAACCTAATCCTTATATTTTCAAAAAACTTCCGTAAAGTTCCATGAAAAACTGGCTTTAATAAAAATTTATGCAAATTCTATAGAGCACTTAATACGTTATTTATTATATATTTATTTAATAGTTGAATAATGTTACAAGTTATTAATAAAAAAAAAAATTTAAAAGAAAAAATGATGCCTACTGTCTTTATGAGGTCAATATCCAATCAAGTGTAATTAAGTACTATTAATAAATTTAACTTTTAATATAAAGTTGTACAATATTACTGTTTTTAGAGTAGAAGATAGATTTATCATAAACTAAAGCAAAAACTATATATTTATGTCAGAATGTTAATTAAATTATTTAATCAAAGGTATTACAATAAATTCTTTAAATACATGTTTGAACGAATATATTGAGGTCAATAACTTTAGAAATATTGCTTAGTGGTTACAGGACAATCAACTCTATTATGAGTAGTCTTTTATATTGTTCTTTGAATTAATGCGCGCTTTCGCATTTTTTTTAGGGAGCAACTAGCAGATTTATTTTCTGTTTCTTCTTGAAATATGATTCTTCATTTTTAAGAAGCCACAATGCAAAAGTGTTACTATATGTAGTTTTTATAATAATAAAAATATTTGAATCCCTTATTGTATGTTTAAAGACAATATAAGTGACAATACATGTGAAAACACTGTCTTAAAATACTCGCAAAATAATATTTAACGTCCACACACTAAATAGTTATTATGTATTCAATTATTCATCTCCTACAACTTAGGTTATTGAGATCATCATGTATCAATAATAATATATTATATAATAAAAAAGGACAGTATTAGTATATGACATAATATATATATACAGAAAATATTTTTATAATCTTATTTTCAACATATCATTTGATATTATCATTTCAATATTAATTTATTATACTTAAAGCATTTATTGAAGATTAAATTCTTTATCACACTATGAGTATGTAGAAGTTATCATTCTAGTAATTTGGATCAATGATAACCATGCCCATTTATCTAGTGATATATTTAGCTTGTTGTTCTGTTTGTAAGGATTTTTGAATAATAAATATAATTCACATATTATTTCAATTAAAAAAATATTTTTGTTTAAAATTTTAATGCATTGTAGTATTTAACATTTGTACTTCATTATGTATCAATACAGATAATGGGACTGCATGTTTTGATAAAAACGAGTTTTAATTCATTTTTAATAATACACTTAGTACTCCAAACTATGTTAAATTACAAAATGTTGCACAATGTTTAAATAAAACCTTCCGAATCGTAAATAAAATAGCGTGACTTTGAACTTTATATAAACTTAAAGAAGTAACGAAACATAACTTAATTAATTATTGTCCTCAGTTTTTCACACAATAATTTTTATATATAGCGAGATTAATGAAAGGGAATCATTCATTTTATGTAAGTATTTATAAAGGTATTGTTTGTGAGTTTGTTGCTTACATCTGTTACCTATTGGTCCTTAACAGTGTTATTATGTACCTACAATGTAAGTAGTTAAAAATAATTTTATTTTTTGTATCTTTAAATTGATATATTATGCTTTCTATCTCCGTTTGCTACCACAGTGGAGAATTGTAAAAATATTTATTAGGTCTTATCAGAGAGATACTATGAAAATTGCTTGATACTAATCAGTTGTAACAAATATGCCGGGTACTCCACATACAGATTATTAATCTTTATCTGTATTCTTATATTTTTACAATTAGGAAAGATTTGATTATTTCTTTGAATTGAATAGACTGTAAAAGTACCGGACATGTTCTTTTAAAATTCAGAACAGATATAGCCATGAGTTACAGGAAGAAAAAAGGCTACATTTATAGGAATATTCAAATATATAAAAAAGAAATTACCCATTAAAATACCCAAGCCAAACTGACAGACAGCCTGCATAAGTCTTTGAGGACATAGCCCTTTAAATGTTATAAAAAATAATAAGTTTTTATGAAGATATGAGCAAGCTGCATATAAAGATTATGCGATAATGCTATAAATGAATGCATTTTTGCATTGTGTCATTAACTCCATGACAAGGATATCAGCGTGCATCTTGTAATAAAAATATTTTTTAGTTAAGAAAAATGTTTTTTTAAATATTTTTATTTATTGTCTGATGTTCTTTAAATGAGATTATATTTTAATTTAACATTTTACAAAATACTGAGTTTTAATGAATACAGATTGTGCTTTTGATTTAACTTTTATACATTGTCTGATATTCATTAAAATTGTGTATTTCCCTACCTCTATTTAAATTTTCTAATCGACAAAAATATTTTATGAATAACTGATGACTGCTAACCTGAACTGGTTAATTTCAAAATATCAACAAATAATTCAAAAGCATTTGTTAATGAAATAAGAAATATTACATTCTTTACTGAATTTATTGTTGGGAAAAAAACCTGAATGTTTGTACCTGAACGACCTGTACAGGAATAACAGGGTAATAAAAAATATAATAATATCATATGGATCTATACAGTCGGTTTTTCTTATTTCAGAGCTAAGCGATGAGCAGAAGGCTCTGCAGGATTTGGCTCGTAAATTCACAAAAGAAGAGATCATCCCTGTCGCAGCTCAGTATGATAAGTCCGGAGAATACCCATGGCCCATCGTCAAGAAGGCCTGGGAAGTCGGTCTAATGAACGGCCACGTACCTGAACATTGCGGTAATGTGTTGATTTCTAATCTGTTCTAGAATGTTCCATGAATGTCTATCCAATTTGTGATATATATTTTTTGAATTTCAGAAGTTTATTGTAAAACAGCAGAGCGGCTCCTGCGATTTGTACAATATATGTATCTTTTATTTGATTTATTGAAATAGTATGTTTGTCAACTTGCTACAAAAATATGTAGGTTATAGAGTAAAAGATTTTGTCTTACTATAAATAAGTGAAAAATAAACGTTTTTATGTTCTTTGCTATAACACTAGGGCTATTTATATGAGGATCATATTTTCATTGAAATATATCAATGAAATACTTACAGGCGGTTTAGGTTTAGGCGTGCTGGAGAGTTGTTTAGTCTGTGAAGAAGTAGCTTTCGGGTGTTCAGGGATAATGGCTTCGATTTACATCACAGAAGTCGGAGTGAGCATTTATTAGTACCTAGGCTTGAGTGTGGCATCAGATGGATAGCATGCGGGTTTTCATCGATTTATCTCTCAACAATTAATCTTTAATCTAATTAATTGGTGTGTGCTACGTTTTCCTTATTTAAAATTTAAGAACCATGTTTTTTCTTTGAATTTTTCAACTACTATCATTGGCAGTTTTAATTGGTTTCTGGATTTCAAATTCAAAAACTGTGCAGTAGTTGTAAAAGAGGGACATTTCAGGCGGCGTAGGCAATTTGGGTGTGTTCGAAGAGTGTCTGATTGGAGAAGAGATGGCGTTCGGTTGTTCTGGTATCGGCACAGCGATCGGCGGGACGGGTTTAGGAGTGAGTGTACACGAATACGAAAAATAATGTGCAGTCGGCCAGGGAATGAATATTGTATCGCTATGTAACCTGCATCCTCCACAGTGCCTAATGATTTTTAATCTACAGCCTAGTAAATTAAAAGGCAAACGGGTCTTAACAGAACTAATTATTATATTTCAGCTGGGCTGGTTTTATGATTTTTAAGGACTCCACTGATACTGCTAGGAATATATTGTAAATATTGTTTGGTGTCTTAAATGTCAATGACGTTTTATACTCTGACCTTAATATGTACCTATAGCAAGATGTATATAGGTAGCTTTTGTACCAGGCCTTTCAAGAAATAAAATACGCTAACGATAACGGCGTATGCTCATTAAAGGTGATGGATTTTATCATTAATCATATAAACTACAAATTCCGTATGAAAAACATTTTGACGGAAAACATACCTTTTGTTATAGGTCTAATTGGCGAATCGATTGTCTTTTTACCTACCTAGGTTATTAATAAGTGCTACTTATAAAATAAATGAAATTGGGGATCAAAGCTTTTTAACAATGACGTATATTTCGACGTCATGACCTTTCAATAACTTTACATCTCTAACGCCGGAATACTGACACGCTATTCTAATTTAAGAACATCTTTTACCGGTCCAATTTGACAGTCCGCCATACAAATCTGTCAAAGTTAATAGACTTGAGGCGTGCTTAAATTTAATTTGCGTATGAGTATTTGGCTGTAAGTTGTTAGAGATTGAACATAAGGACCAATCCGACTGGGTTCTCACAGATGTTACCAGGAGCATTAAACATCAATGCACATACGTTCCACAGGTGGTTTGAACATGGGTGTCTTTGAAGGGTGTTTGGTTGGGGAAGAGTTAGCGTTCGGTTGCACTGGTATTATGACCGCAATGGAAGCCAGTGGCCTCGGTGTGAGTTACAATACATTTTACGGCTTGCTAGATGGATAGATGCATCTTCTAACTTAACCGAGGGTTGACTTTCTAACGCGACTAACTTCTTTTTAAATTTCCATTAATAACATTAAAGCAATTGAAACGTACGAGTGAATTAGTGAATAATAAGTAAGTTTAGTGTCCGTTGATGTAGTGTTTAATTTAAATTCGATTGTCAAGTTACAATGGTTAATACTTAATATAATATATCAATCAAATTTGACGATCTTCACATCGACGTGTTTTCTATTAAAATGATAGATTTTTGTTATTAAACAAGTTTTTATATATAAATATGTACATAAGGGCATGTAATAAGTTTCATTTAATCCATGTGTGGCTTTTAACGTTATTTTCCCTGGCCTGCTATGTTCAATGTATTGTTTACAGCATGGTGACGATTCGTGATGGATTCGGGTGGTGGTTGTATATATCGCTTTAAACTGTATGCATGACATAATTGTATTAGGTACTTACGCGTTAACGTTATACAAAGTTTGGCTAACGCAAGGTAGTTGCGTTGCGTTAACGTGTAAGCACAATATATTGTAGTAGACTAGACATATGAGTTAATTTACCTGTATGCCGAGTTTCAGCTAAAGCCACTTAGTCGTTTTTGCGTGAAAAAGTAATAAACTTTGCCCCCCCCTCCTTATAACCCCTTTTTCCCGTTATAAAGAAGCCTATGTTTTATCTTAGGCTCTAGACCATTGTGTACCAAAGTAGTTGAGTAGTTCTGGCGTGAAAGCGTAACAGACAGACAGACAGAGATACTCTTACATTTATAATATTAATAGGGATATATAGATATTGTTTTATTTACGATGTCGTCAAGCTCACAGAATTATTAGGTGGCTCGCAAAATATATATTAAAACAAAACTTAAAATTAAAGTAGCAAAAACAAAAAGATAATTTTTTACGACTTAATGTACCTAGTAAAAGATTGAAACGTGTGTAGGTAATTATTAAATTACGACGCTTGATAGTCTTATCTGTTATCTTAAATGTAAAAGGTGACTGACCTCGTAGCTACTTAACTAATCTTAATCTTAGAATGGGTTTAAGATGTAGTTTATTTTTTGTTTTTTATTTTTTTATTATTAATCTATGCACTTGATGCACTTTTTTGGCTGTAGAACTGTTCACGTAGCACGTAGATAGTTAGATGAAGTTTGAAAATAGAATGTTAATTAACGTGCTTAATATATGGCAATGATTTTCAGCAAACACCAGTTATTATTGCCGGTAACAAGGAACAACAGAAGAAATATCTAGGAAGGTTGATTGATGAACCTATTGTTGCTGTAAGTATTATACTATTAGTATTTATTTTTAATAAAAATTTGAATAATTATTTGTATGAAAACGATATCATATAAAAGATATGTTATACCCATACAAATCAACCGAAAGAAGTGTTCTGCACAGCAGCGGCAGCACACATACATAAAAGTCAAAACGTTAGAAAAGAGAAAATGATAAAATGAAAGAAAAACAAGAAAAAAGACATAGGTAGTTTTGTAAGTTGCGTGTAAATGCACCGGCCACCAATCACCTTAAGGTGAGACGTCCTAATTAGGATGTTTTTCGCCTTCAAAATTTTGCGCTTAAAACATATCTATTTAATATAATATCGTTGTTTGTATGGTATTGTAAGGTTGTAGAATGTCGTGGAGTTTTTGTCAAATTGAGTTCGGAATAACCTTAGTTTCAATGAAATGGTTGATATGGGTGTGCATTTCCCATGAAAAAATCAGATACGATTAGGTCTACTTCGAAATATTACTATGGATAGAAAAAGCAAGGTTATAACTTTGATAATAATCTCGGAAGAACAAACTAAACACAAAAACAAAGATACTTCTAACTGTAGGTATTTTATTCAAATGTGTTAAACAACAATCTATTTTTATTATTTAATTAGTTTATTAAGTATATCGTAATGGATAAATAATACATAATAAATGATCTTAGCTACATTTCTTTTCTTAAAAAAATTGTACGCTTCTAAACACAATATTTATTTTGAAGATCGCTTGGCAGATATTTCAACTACCTTCTGAGCGAAGGGTCGTGGGTAGTGGGATCGATACCCACACCGGAAAAGTGTAATTGTAAATTACATTGACCCCAAAAAATCATACTATAGTAATGCTATGTATTTACAAAAGAAAAGTATGTTCAAATATGTACTTTATCCGTTATCTAGTAGCCAGAACACAAGCTCTGCTTAGCGTGGGACTAGATAGCGCTGTGTAAAATAAGTGTCCTGAAGTATTGTTATAATTAATAATATTATTTGGAAATGCTTAGGCTTACATTACGGTAACTATTTTTATAAGAATTATAAAACGATGTATGAAATAGGCTTACTGTGTCACGGAACCTGGCGCCGGATCTGATGTCGCGGCCGTCAAGACCAAAGCCGAGAAGAAGGGAGACGAATGGATCCTAAATGGACAGAAGATGTGGATCACCAACGGTGGAGTCGCCAACTGGTAATACCATTGAAGACTTTCTTTCTATGTAAAATACAAGCAATCCGCCGGCTTCACTTGCATTATACAGTGTGTCACAAAACAAGTGTCCGATACGAAAACCTCTAATTATATACTTGTAGTAGGTCCTTATTTTGCTATCATTTTGAAAAAATAAGAACTAATTTTTCCAAACAAAAAAACTCGGTAAAATTACAAAACTTTCATGACAACACCGTCTCGCCTTCACGTGCTTAGCTAGCGTGAGTTGCCAGCGTTTGTGAATTTGTGTAAATTTTTCACTAGAAACATAGTCTTTAAAACTATATTGAATTGTTATTGTGAGATATAGATTTTTTATTTAATTTTATTTGAAAATAGTTAGATAGAGAATATTACCCTTCAGGGTCGGATACATGTTTGGTGACACACTGTTTATTAAATAAATAAATAAATAGAAATTTTGGATAGATTCTTATGAAATCTTGAACAGAACTAGAGATTACTGTTAATGTAAAAAATGGGAAATACATGTATAATAAGTTATATATGAATCAATTATATATTATTTTATCTTATTTCAGGTATTTCGTTTTGGCTAGAACAAACCCAGACCCAAAATGCCCAGCGAGTAAGGCCTTCACTGGGTTCATTGTAGAAAGAGAGTGGGCAGGAGTGAACCCAGGGCGTAAGGTAAAGATATTTTAAGTTATTTAATATTATAAGGTGTTATACTTACAACTATCTATATTTTCATTATAATTTATTTTTTTATATACACCAAATGAAAGCCTGATTGATGTAAAATATTTTTTATGATTGAATAAAAAACAATAATGTAAGAACCAAAACCTTGTGAAGTAGTAAAGTAAATTTTAAATAAATACAAAATTTATGGAGAGAAAATATTGTAATATACATAATATTACAATATTTCCTCTGTTAAAGTTTAACATGCATGATTAATGAGAAAATTAGTTTTCTGTTTAAAAATATATTTAATAATATAGTATTGATTGATTTAAAGAGACATAATTATTCAAAGAAAAGTATAACACTTAAATCACTAAATATCAGGAACAAAACATGGGCCAGCGTGCGTCAGACACTCGTGGAATCACCTTCGAAGATGTCCGCATTCCCAAGGAGAATGTCCTCATCGGAGAGGGAGCTGGCTTCAAGATCGCTATGGGAGCTTTTGACAAGACCAGACCACCGGTATGTACTAGAAGATTTATATATAATACTAGCGACCCGCCCCAGCTTCTCTTCAATTAATGATGTAAGCTGTGTGTGGAACACACGGTGTGGAATGTTACTTTAAAATCGATGCTGACAAACAACGTGACACGTAATTTATATTTATTAAGATTTAAACTGTCTTTCTATTTAAGCAGAGTGCTACTTATTTGTTAAAATTCCAAAAATAATAAATTTAATTGTATTTTAATAATAGTGTATCAAGTTCTACATAATATTTTAGGTACCTTGAGACCTAAATAAAGTAGATACTCTGAGTATATGTGTAAAGAAATTATGTACTAGTATTTCTGTCACTCTTTTTACTATCACTCTTTATGAACAAAATGTCAATTAGATCTTATATGATCTTATAATTTATATCATTTTTGCTAAATTTATAGGAATCTATTTATAACACTTTTATTTATACTTGGTTATATATGTTATACAATAGAAAATATTTACTTACAGGTAGCAGCTGGTGCTACCGGACTAGCCAACAGAGCTCTGTACGAAGCCACTAAGTATTCTCTAGAACGCAAGACCTTTGGTGTCCCTATTGCCAGTCACCAAGCAGTGTCCTTCATGTTGGCTGATATGGCCATAGGTGTGGAGAACTCACGTCTTGCCTGGCAGAGGTCGGCTTGGATGGTCGACCATGGTATGTTTGTGTACTTAATATTGCTATTTTAACCATTGCAACTGAATCTGATTATGGTTGTAAGACGAGTGCAGATTAAAAAGGAAAAAAAACAATTTTGAAATTGGCTATAACTTACCTACTATATGAACTGTTTAAAGTGATGAAAACAAATGTTCATCCCTATTTTTCTAAAATCAGGCATGTCCCTCTGTATTTCTCTTTTATAGCATGTCAGTAAACTGTACATGGCAAATTTTGTCCAAACCGATTTAATAATTTAGGGGTGAAAGTTTAACAGGTAGATAGACAGTTTATTGTAATTTATTGATGTTAAACATATATACATTTAGATAATTTATATTTAGAATTTCTTTTCAATCAAGCTAATTTGTGGAATAAGTACTAGAATTGCGTAAATGCCAACTCTTGATGTCACATCCTCTGGTGGGCCTCGTTACTCAAAATTAGGAATTTATGTCTCGAAGCTGTATACGATTCTTATAGATTTTTTAAAAAACCTTCAAATTTCTCGTTTCAGGTCAAAAGAATACATTGATGGCATCGGTAGCCAAATGCTTCGCGTCTGAAGTCGCTAACAAAGCAGCATCAGATGCTGTTCAAATATTCGGTGGAAACGGTTTTAATACTGACTACCCAGTAGAGAAACTAATGAGAGATGCCAAAATCTACCAAATTTATGAGGGAACTTCACAGATTCAAAGACTCATTATTTCCCGCGAGATCCTCACTGCAGCTAAACAATCCAACGCCTAAATTTAACCGAGCTAGGAATGTGCTTGTTCTAGTTTTGTCTACTACTCGTTGAGAATAAACTAAATAGTATAGTTGATGTGAGAAGAGACTTGAAGATGAATCAGATTATGGTAATGGGCATAATATTAAAATACTATTTTCTTAGATATATTGTATTTTATTTAAGATTCAAGACTCTTTGCACACTGGCTTTTTTTTAATAAATTTTATACTGTTAACTCATTGGATATGTTTATAAGTATTGTTTTTTTCCACCAATATATATAGATGATACAAGTAAAATTGTTGGACCAATAAAACCAAATATTTTTATGTCACATAATATGTTTCATTTGAAGAGTGAGTGTGAATATATATTTTTTTAAACCTTAATAGCTTCAAGTATTATTAATAGAGAATTACTGTATAGGATTTATATTATCAGAAAAATCTTTAAAAAAATTCTTCCACTATTGTGAAGCTAGAACATATCAGAGTATAGTAGGCTGTTAACATTATCATAGAATTAGGCTAAAACAAGCCTAAGTCTTGAAAATTTATTAAAAACCTAAAGATCAAACTCCTTAATTTATATGTTGAATTTGGTTACTAATAATCAAACGATCAATCAATGTATATCAGCCTAGCCGCATATACTGGACAAGCCTATCCCGGGGTACAGTAGAGCTTTATTGATTGTACAGTAGAGCTATGATCTCTTGGGACTATCTGACAGCCATTGTTACTTTGAGGTTCGTTTCTGTCTTTTTCGTACCACCCCATTTCCGTATACATATCTTTAAAGGTATTCCGTAAGTCATAAACAGACAAGATGCACTTAAAGAGCAAATTAAAGCAGATTCCAAATGCTGCCCAACCCAATTATATTTTGATCTCGCCCTCAAAAAAGTTTTTACCCAGCTGGATAGTTTGTCCAAGGAATCCCAAGTACGAACAACTTCGAGAGTCATTGTTTACCATGATATTAAAACATGAGTTTGGTCTGGCTCAAATTTCAACATCAAAATTGTACTACGAAATAATCAAATAATCTTCAAAATTATTTGTTGAAGATTAGTACCACGTTATTCCATGTCTTCGGTTTCGGTTCCAACCCGTGTCGGAATTAATTATTAAAAAGGTTTGCTAGTAATTTTGGACACAAAAATAAAGTACTTAGTTCAATTATTATTGTATACATTACAGTTTACAGTTTACACTGGTCACAAGTCACAACTCACAAGTCACAAACATAGTTTGACATTTAGATACTGTATAAAGCGACATCTATCTTTCTTATATTTAGTTTCATAAGAAGTAACAGCGACATCTTCACTAATTTCGTTTATGACAGCTTAGATAGCGCTGAAACAAACCGGATGTTGTAATCAATACAATACTTTTTAAATATTTTCTTGCAATCTAATAATTAATAATAAATTAGTAAACTCTATAAAATAAAATAAAAAATATGATGTATTTTTGTATTCATTAAAGTTTGATTCATTAAATTGGTACAGTAATGCTATGCAATCATACTCATACAGATTGACCTACATTCAAAGCCCTTGTGAAAGGATTGTGCAATAGAAACGGTCATTTATTACACAACGCAGCGTATTCATAAGCAAATGTAGTCATTTTGCACTATTTTCATGAATTTTAGCAGGTATAACAAGGTATTGTTGCTCGACGTAAAAGTACTTTTATTTGCAATTGTTACGTTCCCAAAGTTTTTACGACATTAAAAATTATAAAAAAATGGAAAATTAGTATTCATATATTCCTTAATTTAAGTTAAAGTAATTTATATACTGACATACATTTCTAAAATTGGGTTAGTTTCCCACTGCCCTTTACCGACTTATTTCAATGTCAGTCATGAGTACAGTAGTTCTATTGAGTCCGAGTTATGTCGGAATATCAAAGTGTAAGTGAAGTGGCCTAGAAACCTACATTTGTGTTTTACATGGAATTATCGGTTTTTGTGGACAATTTTTAAGATAAAACAATATTATTTTAACGTAAATGGTATTTCTTCTAGTTTGCGAACAGCTAAAATTAGTTGTTTCGCTCTATTATTTGTAAATGTTGTACGAAGATTCTCCAAAAATGAGTGTTGCGCAAGGATTGGTTGCTTCCACGAGCCAGGTGAAGAACGATATTATTTTGGAAAATCCAACCGAATACGAAATAAATCTGACGGAAGCAAAACCAACACAAAGTAATATCGATATGGAAATGAAAATTGCATATGTGGATTCTGAAAGCGGTAAGTATATCGATTGTTCTCTAATTTACAAATAGAACTTGTATGATTTTTAGACAAAAATTATATAAATCTAATAGATCGATCACAGGAATCAAAGACCTATTGATGTAATAAATAATACTCTCAGGTTGACAAAAAATAGATGAATATTCGATTAAACAATTTACCTTTCAAATGTTTTTGAGAATCTATGAAAGGTAATTTCGAATTAGAGTCTGCTTGGAAAGAGAGTGAATAGAACAAGTTTTTGGGACATGAGGCCATAAGGAATATGAATGCTTTTATTCAAAACAGACAAGTGCGGGTTGTATAATTACATTGTATGCATTGTGGAGGCTAGAACTACCTGCTCCGCGCTGGTACGCTCGCGGCTCGCGGCTCCGCGCACGGTGCGGCAACGTCGCTTCGCTCTACCTCAACTATCATTATCCGTAGAGCGCTCGGTAAAATAAAAAATAGATTTTTAACGACTATAAGAACTTTGTTCACTAAAGTAAATTGTAGTAAATGAGCTGTAGTCTTGTACTGCGAATGAGATTATTTCGATAAGTCAGCTTGTTTCGTGTTAGAAGACGCTTCTTATGAGCCCGCAGTGCGGAGAAGAGTTCCATTGGTTGAAGAACAAAACATTTGTTAAACAGAATAAAATAGTGCGGCGGTCGAACACGCTCACAGATGCAGCCATGATATTCATATTTTGCAGATATGATTTACTCGTTCTATCTATGCGCCATTACGTAAACATATGCGTATTTTTGTAAGTAGGACGAGCTTCATTCTATTCAGAATCTCGAGTATTTTCTTATTTTATCATATATTTAATAGTATTTTCATAAGAGCCACGTGGTTCTGTGTACCAGCAGTAAGGCTGCTAAGGTTGGTACGAAAGAAGAAAAAAGGAAAGATCATTTAAGAAGAGGAAGTACTTATACAAACTCTTCGGTATAATATCGAAGTGCAGTGTAGATTTAATTGTGTTGAATGTACATTTTCATGACACTGATAACAGCAAGAGCCATTTGTTATGAATAAATCGAACAAAACTAAATCTTATAGAAAACTCTTCAAAACTCGAATATCATCATGACCACGACCACTCTTTCGAGAGTGACACGCCGAATAAGATAATAGACGCTTAGACGATAATTGGCAATTTGAAAAGTACCACTCACCAGTACTCACCACTCAGCCATAATCCTCAATATATCTCTCTTTTGTCGAAAATTGGATACACCGGAAGGCCAGCAGGTTATACCAGACTCATACTGACTAAAACCACGATGTTGCCAAATCTCAAATTCCCACTAAACATAAAAAAAACAACTAAACCAACAAAACTTGTAACATTGATTACGACTTTCAGTCAGAATCTAAAATAACCATCCTTAATGATAATGCTAGCGTTAGTTTATTATGATAATAGAGACTTGCATCGAGGTTAAATATTAAAATAGGTCTTCAAGAGTTAGCAAGTGCAGGGTCGCAGTACAAGCAAAAGATTCATTATAGACTACCCATGACCCTGGAGCATGCAACTGTTGAAACAGAAATATCGTACTTTCAAAACATCGATTTCTACGCCTAATAGACGATAATCGCCCTTATTCATCCGTGCATTATGTTCAAGATGAAACTGTGTTTTAACTAATATTATTTAAAAAACAGCAGTTTTGCTTTCTTGATCCTGGTAGGAACTTCTTTTATGGGCATTTTTTTAAACACATTAGTATCTAATATCTATACTATTACGCAAAGATCACTCCTTCATAGTAATTTTGACGTATATTTTATTTTCTTATACATATTTAAAACTACCACTCTCTAGCGACTTCATCCGAATGTAATAGTTTGGATTGAATTTCCCAATAAAATAAAGATTGTCCCCTTTAAACATTAGACTGTTGCAAAATTTCAATAATGTCAGATAAGTGGTAATACTCTAATGCCGGAATACTGAAACGCAACTTAAATTTAAATACAACTTAAACCGGTCCGATTTGACAGTTCGCTGTACAATTCTGTCATAATTATGAGTCTTAAGGCGTGCTTAAATTTAATTTGCGTATGAGTATGGCCGTAAGAGAAAAAGATAAATATAAGTGCAAAAAGTTGTCACCAGAGTTCCATCGCGAAACAGCATGACCAACCATGTGTGAATAAATGACATTTGTGTAACGTATTGCGCAGTATCATTATTATGGTTACGTGTATTTGTACGTCCCTTTATATAGCTTTAGATAGCTCAGCTACATTACTGCAGACAAGACAAGAAAGAACTGGATAGAGTTAAACAACAATAAAACAAACATATAAAACGACAAATATAGTATCATAATCCAATGTTTGTTTCTGCGAAGACCGTGAGATTATACGAAACACACTAACCCATTTTACTGAATTACTTTAAATGTATGGTAATTGAGCACAACGTTCCTGAAAGTCCCTGAAAAGTAAACAGCCTTTTGAAAATGTTGCATGATTTTCTTTCAAGATTTAAACCATTGTATTGCATACATAATTTATAGGCCTCTTTATCGATTTATTTGCGATCTCCATGGTTACAACGCTTCAAGGGTAAAAGGAATTTATAATAAAAAATAATATTTGAAATGGAAATAATCATAATGTTATAATAATATCTAATCTCGACCCCACTGTCAAGAGAGAGTATTAAGCACTAATGCTTATAAATGAACAAGAGGTTTTATGTTCATAGTTCGAGTATTCATTGGATGCATGTTATAATTTGAGGATCATTAAAATTAGGACCATGATTCTTATCTTGCTCTCCGAAGTATGGAATAACACGATTCATGTTTTGAGCTTTTTCTGAATGTATTCCTAAAGAATAATGACCAACGTTTACAAGTAAATAATCATACAAAAAGTACAGACTAATCCTTTAGTCAGCTTCACGATGAACCAGTTACGTGACTTAATCGAAACCAAATTGCTTTCACTGTGATTATTATTTACGTTTCAAATATATAAATGTTATTGAAAATATCACAACGGAAGCATCACGACTACCGAAGTTGTTTGCTTTAAATTATAAAATTTTGTTGGGTAATCGTTACCAATAAATATCTACCAACATAAATATTAATAGTAAAAAAAATGTGTAATCCATTCTATATTACATCTGTTCTTGTAATATGAAACTGAGGAGTTTGTTTGAACACCCGAATCTCGGAAACTATTAGCTCGAATTGAAGATTATTTTTTTGTAGGGTAGTCCAGCTTAAGTAGAATCTTTTGTTATGGGTATGGTCGTATTAAAAGTTGTAGTAATGTTGTAGTCTGTCATAACACCAAGACATCAAATCAGCACAAGTAAGATGAACTAAATTTTTGAGTTTTACCTATATTGGCTACCATACCTACCTGTATGTGTATCTTACATGATGATGATGAAAATGCGGCTTCCTTGTTCCTGTTTTCTCTCTCCCGACTTACAGTTATACCCAAAACCTACCCAAATTGTGATAGTCATTTTTGGTAAACATTCAAACTTTCTGTCATTGTTTCGCTGTTTGTAGACATTACATTATCTCTTACATTTTTATATATGACAAAAATATAGAGATAAATTATAAAAGATTTCAAGAATAAAAGTACATGTATTTAAAATACAGTTTGTAGTTTGAAGGAACATTGAAAGAATAAAAGAACTCATAAAAAAACACCAATAACTCGAATTTAAATCATCATTCGTTCAAAATTAAGAGCAGTACGAGAGATAAGCGTTCAAATTAGTGTTTTATTTTTATTAAAATGGAGATAAAAAGTTCGTACCTTTATGAGCTACGCTATGACCTACTTCCGCTCTGAGTATGCTACTTGACCCTTTCGCTATGTATTTGCCATCTGTTAAGTTTAGTGTGAATGATTGCAGATGTCGTGTTTATAAGTGCCTAGCTATAATAACGATACTTACGCCGGAATACTTACACACTATTCAAATTTAAGTACATGTGAAATCGGACCGATTTGACAGTTGATCATAAAAATCTGTCAAATTACTGGACTTGTTTAAATTTGTTTTACGTATGAGTATATGCCTGTAATTATGCATGTATTATACTCGTCAATCTTCCTAAGAAGAAAGCGTTGTTGTAATATAATATGACACGATACACAAGCTAATAGTTGCTCCAAAAAAAATATTACATGTAACACCCACGTATATATTCTTACAAATAAATTCCATGTATTTTATCGCAATTTAAATAAAACACACACCCGTCGATCCGTAAGTACCACGTGAGCTGGTTAAAAGCCAATTTAGAGGCGATAATGAGACATTAAAAAGTAGGTGCGTACGATAAGTGTAGTTTAAAACAATAATACGGTTTGGGGAATGACTGCTCTTTGCTATCAGTACTCTGTGGACTGTGACCCACTGACCCAGTTACGCAGATTAGCGGTCCCACATTGTCCACGAGTGTATTCTGAATAAACATTTACTTTACATAATGAGTTTTACAACGGACGAGATGAGATGCGCGCGCTTTTTTGCGTGAGCCAGCGAAAAGGATTATGGGCATTTTTTTTCTTTTTTTTGTTATGTCAAAAAAATACTGGCCACCTTCTGGAAAGTTAAAAAAAAGTTTGTAGTTTTCTTTAATTTGAATTTTAATTGTAGGGGCTAAATTAATAGTTTAACTTCGTTTTTTTAAATAAGTTTTAAATTACGAATAAATTACTTAATTAAAAAAAACATATTTGAGCGGTATCGTGTAAAATAAGTATCTATCTAAAATTAACATTTATATTACTTACAACATAATAGTTAGCTTTAAATTTTGAAATATGTAACGAAAGCGTTACTTTTATGTAAATTATATATAAGTCTAATTAAATATACCAACGCATTCATGTACGAAATAGTTTCGTTAATATAAAAAAATATAAAAACATAAATTCCGGGAATAATATGTGAGCTTTTAATAACAGTTTCTACGAAAGACTATTATAGCTTTGAGAAAATCGAGTTAATTCATATAAAGTTACGTAGCGAGGGTGTATTTTGCAATTTAATTATAGAACGGTAATTATTATTGTCATTAAGATTATTATTACCTAAGAACATCATAAAATAATTTATTTGAACACGTTATAAATTAAGTTAAGATAGTTTTGTTTCTGTTGGTGCCATCTTGAGGAAAAACATATTTGTTGGTAGTTACAAGAAAAATGTCTTCCAATTATTAATTAAAAAGTCATAATAATATCACTCAAAAGTGTTATAATTTCAACAAAATTACGAACGACGTTGTTAGTGTTTAATCTATACTAATATATAAAACTGAAGAGTTTGTTTGTTTGTTTGTTTGTTTGTTTGTTTGAACGCGCTAATCTCAGGATCTACTGGTTCGAATTGAAAAATTATTTTTTTATTGAATTGACCATTTATCGAGGAAGGCTTTAGGCTATATTACAACACGCTGCGACTACAAGGAGCGAAGATATAATGGAAAATGTGGATAAAACGGGGAAAATTATTCATCTTTGAGGGCTTCCGTTGCGTGCGCTGCGAAAACGGTTCAAGATACAAAAATAATATGTATGAAAGAATTATTCCTCTTTGAATGATCTAAAAAAAAGTCCGCGACAGTGTATGTCTATCTTCTAAGATTGACTCACTATACCATAATAATAGAAATAGATCCCACGGGGACGAAGTTCCGAGCAACAGCTAGTTCTGTAATATGTTAAAGGTTGATTCAAATTAAGACTATTTAAATTCAAGCGACAAATTTTAATAAATTACCAAATCTTTGCAAGAATGAAAAATGTGTTCAGTCTATGTCGGTATTACGCATGCGTCCTATTTAGCGAAGATTAATGTTATTTTGTAATTGAATAAGATATGTGGGAGTTGTTTTAGTGAATCGGCTGAGTAAGTTATACGAGTTATCAATAGAAGCTTTCTATAAAATAATGGTTCTCATAAATAGATTTGGAACCTTAAGGATTGTACCATATACCTACTGGAATGACCAAGGATCAATGGGAACATAGATTCAATAAGACTTACATAACTACTGTGTTCCTACACATTGGTTGGATACGAGTACCCTGTACCCAATGATACCTACTTCCAATTTATGTAATCCTATAACCATGAAAGAAATAATATTGCAAGAGGTATAATTTAATAAAATATGAAGTTTGTGTACATTTTCTTCATAAATTCTTTTTATATTATAATATCTTTGCTTTGTTTAGCTTTAGTTTTATTGAACTAGCAAATATTTTAATCGTCATTAAATTTAAGAACAAATATTCCCCTTTATGCGTTCTTAAATTCGCCTTTAATTAAAATAACGCGATTTATGTTTTGGCAGTACAGACGTATTTTAAAAGCACGAAGTATAAAGAAGTTGTGACTCGCTAAAAAATTTGGGGCGAGCTGTAAATATCTACGAAGTCTGCTGCTGAGAGTGTTTGAACACTTCTGGCCGATACATTAATCCCTACGACGTAGTTCGTCACCCACTGACCCGGTCGGCTTACTGCAGTACACTTTTAAGCTGAAAATCTTTATTTGCTCCAACGTAAACATTGTTGCACAATTGTGCTACCGATACTTGCAAGCTCCAATAAATTTACATATACCTATTGGACAAACAAATGACTTGATAATCAATAAGCAGGGCATCTCCCGTTCTGTCAATAGAATAGAAATGAAAAAAATCTAATGCTTCTACATATAGATAATAACAAAATATAATATGCGTATTTGTTGAACTTGTTGTAGCAAAAGGCTACTTAGATATAGCGCATTAAAGTTACGTCACACCTTAGTATAGAACGTGCATAGCAGTGAAGTCATCTGACTTTTGAAATCAATTCATCTCAAGTTTTTGAATAAGAAAATAACCAATAAATACGTATCTATCATTCTTCATTAGTCTAGCTGATCCGAATTGTCACCGAATACTAATAAACGTTGCAACTAAGTGTTTTTATTAGATACATAGTCTGCATCGAGCATTCTCAAACTGGGCTTCACAATTCATAACATTTCAATAATGTAACAATTCAATATGATATGGAATCGTGGAATTGCAATATCTGTTCAGGGAAACTATATTAGCTGTCGCATGTTAGACGGTATCATCTCTCAATTTGGTTATATGAAAGTCTGCAAGCATTCACAATAACTGAAGTACATAACAATTTCAATATTGAATCGTACGTGTACAATTCGCGTATTTGATTTTTGAAGTTCTATTAAATAAGGTAATCATAACGTGACTTAATCGTCCATAGTGTAAGCATTTTGTGGTATAAACAACACAGAAGCGGAACTTGGGAACGTGGTAATACCCAGCTCTAGGAAATGTGATTGAGTTAAGATGTTGTCATATATATTATTTTGTGATGGCAGCTAAACTATACAGGTACAGTCAGCAAAACAAGCATATTAAGAAAATTAAAATTACGAATTATTTTAACGCTGTCTAATTGTAAAAGCGTCCACACAAAACAAGGAAATAGTATATTATTAGTTATTTTCTAAATTATTGTAAAACCGAGTTGTTTTGTAATGTTAAAGTCAAACATATATTTTTATTTAACTAGGCAACATATGGAAAACTTTTTGAATCGTTATGGTATTTTAAAGCAAACCACCGGTTCGGAAGGCAGTTTCTACAGAACAAGCAAGAAACTGTGGTAGTTGCAGTATGCTAAATTTGTGTACACTTTTGGCTTTTTTTTTAGGAAACAAGTTGGTGCTTGACCACAACTTACCTGCTAAGTGATATTTTAGTCTAAGATGGAACGCCTACTTGTTAGGTTAGGTTAGTGTTCACTCTCCTCTGAATCCCTAGGTTGTATATATCGGGGAACAAAGACTTTTGTTGCCGACTGTACCTACGTCATCGTGAAATGTCCAAGTATAAACATAATGAAGCCGCTACCGACGTCAGTTTAGGGCTTCTCACTACGAGTCGTCCTTGATATTTCGTAATCAGAGACTCGTGGGGTTTGACGGCTATTGTTTTGAACCAAATTGTGCGAAAGTTGCAAACGTCAATGAAAATAATATATTTTTAGCTGTACTTCTGCGTATATTGATTGTTTATTTTGTTTGTT
Organism: Eurema hecabe; assembly: GCA_026213755.1. Taxonomy (NCBI): domain Eukaryota; kingdom Metazoa; phylum Arthropoda; class Insecta; order Lepidoptera; family Pieridae; genus Terias; species Terias hecabe. The sequence goes on from JADANM010005835.1 coordinate 2,587,927, forward strand.
TAAGGTCTCTGCCCACTACTGTCAGGCAAAAAAATATTCTCTGTGTTAAAAAGTATGAGAGCATGCCCACTAGCCCGTTCCGTTACCGACCAGTAGAAAATTATTGGGCGTCTCATCAAAATAAAGCTACTCACCAAAAATTAGCTTGATAGTAATCATTTGGAAAAATGTACCAGGGATCCCGGACTATATATTGTAGTCCAGCTGTTTTGTTAGTGTTGTAATAATTTTTTTTTAATATTGTGTAGTTGGCGATTTATAAGTTAACTGCGCCTCGCGGTTTTAACTGCTTTATTTTAATTCCCTCGACAATATGTGGACAAAGGTATCCTATGTCTTAATCTAGTATCTAATCTATGTGTATGCCAATTGGTACTTTTTGCGTGAGTATGCAACAAATATTAGTATTTTAATATAATATACAAAATTGTTTTAAATGGTCTCCTTTAGTTTTCTTCTTTTTTCAATCGATGTTATTATGACTGTTTCCCGAAGAAATAAAAATAAATAAAATAAAATAAAAATGTAAAAGTAGCACTAAAATAAAATACTCCTTTATTGCTGCTATTAATACAAAATTAAAATAAAATAAAATAATTGTTTATATCTCTTAAAAATACAAAATGAATAAAATACAATAAAATAGATAAACAGGAAAATAACAGCAAAGGGGGAGGGCTCAGCTTGTGCTACACTGAGTAGGATACTCTGTGTAGCGCTGGTAGTAATTGAAAATTTATTTGAAACAGTATCATGTATCTATTTTTAAGAACAAGGGTAATTTTTTACGAGTGAAAATCCTGTTGCGGATATAGCGTCCTTCTCGGGGTAGGAGACGGTTATTTCGGACTCACCAGAAGGGCCCTACTGACTAAACCCACCTGTATTCCGTCGCGCAGCGATTCGAGGGGCGGAATTGTTGAGGACGCACGAAGCAATCGTTCGCAAGCCCGCCAGGAAGTATAGTATGCTATAGCGTCTATCATGATAAACAGCACAAACAGCAAACTGTGTTAATAATTTTTCGATTCAATAAAATACAGTATTTATTTGTGGAAGCTACACTAAAGTAACGATACAGTAAAATATAAAAAAAGTAAAAATATTTTCTGAAGCTGAACGGTTATATTCTCTTGTAAAATCATTGTCGTATTAAATAAAATAGGAATCAATGTGTAAAAATAATTTTAGGTGCAAAATTGCCTCAAATTCACGGAAATTCTCTCAACTTATTCATAACTCTTTCTCTTTATTTTGCACCTCAGAGATGTAGGTGTTGCAATTTTACTTTATTAGTTTAAAAAAATTTTTTTAAAGATTCTGCTCTGTTTTTTTTTATTCATAACAATAGCAAGATAAAGACCTACTGCCGGTATATACTAACAGATACACGGATCGTACACGCTTTATTACCACGCTGTATATTGAGCGTTAGTCACTGCAGGATAACAAAGCTTCTATGCGGGCCCGTGTACGATTGCCGACAATTTACGCAACGACACGTGTATAAAGATTTTTTACGTTTCGTATTGTTTAAGCTTTTTGCAACGCTCTTATCCAACGCACCTTATCTAGCAATCCTGATATCGAAGATACTACAGACCCTACACCAGATAGTACGTATTTACAAATATCGCCCCGAACAGATCCATAATCAGTTAACGACGTTACGACAGCCTTTGTGACGAAATTATGTTTATTATGAAACTCTCCGATACAGCCGATAATACATTTATAAAAATTTAAAACGTCCCCGATAAGGTTGCACACAGAATTACAATGATTCACATTGTAATAACTCTCGAAAACGTTACTTACAGTTACGTAATAGATTTATGAATTTGTTTAACAGAAAGCAACAGATATGTTTGTTATTGAATTAAAAGGAACGGAGGAATGAATGTTTTTCGTATTTTAATACAGTGAGCACTTTAAGAGTTTTAAAATAGTGAAGGCAGCGTCCGGTTTTGTGTATTCAAAACGACAGTTTAAGCACTATCTGTGTCAAGGTGTGGATCGACTCTTGCGCAAACAGTTTTTTAATACTACGCTCAGTTGCGAGGTAATTAATTCGATTCGGAGTGTCGCAATGAACGATACTTGTATATTCGGTGTATTTGAAATTATTCATGTAGTAGTGAATTTATGAATCCCGAGCGCCTGTTCGCGGCGAAACATTTTTCTTTTCATTGGACCAATGTGTGCAGAATGGATCTTTATGATAATAACTGTTTTGATATTACTTTCAGATCACTGAGTTTGTTTACAGTTCAAGTCCTATTATTTCTGGGTTATTTATTTTAAAGTAAAGAGTTTTGACTATAACAGTTTTAAAAGGTTTTTTTTAACAAATCTTTAATTTATATGTAGATAACATTATTATGTCATTTCACTGCCATGGTTTACAAAAAAGAAAAACCTGTTTCAAATAGTTAATTGTCAGTTTTACATATTTTTAAATTACTATTCAAAACATAGTTATCCTCAAATCGTTTTATAATAAAACATTTCAGTTTATTCATTTACAAACATTACGTGCTAATGATTTCCACCTCTTAGTCATACAATTGCTCCAGTCAAGGGCTAAAAAATAATATTAAATTAAATTTAAAAATGGCTCAACAATGTCTCCTTAATAGCTCGGTGGCCCTGCTCTCGATAGGTCTCCTTAGATGGCTCACAAGCAGACTAGGTCGAGGAAAACAACTACGAATTCAGTGTTATAACTTGATCTGTTAAATGAACGGCCACCGATATTGTTATCCAACGATGCTTATGTTTAAACACGTCTCTCGGCACGTTAATGTAAATGTGGACATGTATGGCGACATCGACTTTAATATCTTGGAACGTAGCGCTTAAGTTGCTCATTGGTATACGGTTGAGTGGTTGTGTGGTCAGCCGTACTCGCCATATGTAGGTATGTTGTGTGTTTGTTCGATGTTTGTTGTTGCGTGAGTGGCCTTACGTTTCAAGGTACCCAAAACTTAATGCAAGAAAAATTTAAACAAGCCTCAGCGTAAGAATCAGCCGGCGAGTGCGTGATTGTTTATGAATCGTGTATGTCAAATAACGCAGCACGTTCTGCTTATAATGTTTACGGCGTGTGTTACAGAAACGTTGCGGGTTAGGGATTGAAGGTCCCGATTGAGAAACATTGTTTACGTACGTCGAGGGTAGGAACAGGAAGCGTTAAAAAATAATAGTTATTCTAAATTCATCTCCGAGTATTGCTTGTACAAATGAACTGGTGTTATTGTAAGCTATTGGTACTTATCATCCAGTTTTGGGTTTGAAGGACAATTGTTGTTCTGTAGTAGGTTCTTTTGTTTGAGGGGTTAAAGAAATTTGTTAGTGTGGTAAATCTACATAAGTAAAACAGCAAAACATAAATTTCGAAAGCACCAACACGTCCAGAGAAGAATTTGGTAAATTGTGCAGCTTTCGTAGGTTGAGTTCAAAATAGTAACCTTAGCTTGTGGAGTTATTTCAGTATGCACATTATCTCATATGTAGCTCACGATAAGACACGATAAACAGGACTCAACATTGACGTTGAATTGATATTTAATTGTGACAAGGTGAGGATAATAAATGCAATTAGCATCTTCTGGTATGAGCAGTCTACACTTTTGGGGCACGATCGTCAGTGGACTTGTACGGTCATGTCTTGGCTGCTTGCCTCTAAATTGCTACCCTTATAACTGAATGTTATCAAAAGCGAAAGTAAAAGTCTGTTGGTTACGCTTTTACGCTGGAACCACTGAACGGATTTTGATACTATTTCGTGCAGCCTAAAGCTAACAGCAATTTGACATGCTGGTATAATGTAACAATTACGATTTTTATAATACGCTATTGCCACAGGAACTGAAATAAAGGGGGTAGGTAAACCCGCTGGGCTCGGCTCTAAACTTTTACATATAAAACCGAATATATAGAGTTCTTACTTACTTTGAAAATGGTATAAAGAGACAGACTCTTATAGGATTTTCTGTCGCCAAAGCCTATTTTGATGTCATATAATACCAAAATAACTGACCTACGCCCAGATAAATAGAATAGACAGATTGCAACTTAAGTTTCATTGAAATGTATTCGATACTATTCCCAGATCGCTTATTCATCTGTGTTCATTCATAAACATTGGAAAATTTTCTAACCGTTTTTAATGTTGATTCGAAATTTAATATACATATAATAAGTATTATGTATTCTTGTAGGCTGTATGCTTGATGACTCTATGTAGGCTTGATAGAATAACTTGAAAATATATTATATTTCAACTTCTTTTAAGAATAAAATAAAATTGAGTATTTAAAGGTCTTAGTCATATAATGATAATTAGCAAATTCAATGGTTTTATTATGTTCATTTTAATTTAATAATAAATTTAAAGTAGGTTATAAATTATAATTCGAAGTTAATGATTTTACCTAGAACTTTTACTCAGTAAGGACCGCTTCAAGTAGTCTAAGCGTAGAAGTGTTGAATACAATTTTATATAGGAATAAAATATGGTTTTTAATATTTCAAACAAATAAAAAAACCTATTCCCTATATTCCTTTTTTAACATCTTAGTTAAACAGCGATGTTTGGAACTAAAATAGGTTACATGCATAAAAGTCGTTTAGATTTTGATGAATTCGTATATTATGTTCGAAGCTAGATAGACGGTTAAATGAAAGGGAATGACATAGATTTAAAATAAATTTCGGTTAGATTAATAAGACAAAAAAGATGGAACTTGATTTTATAATTAATGATGCATACAGCTCGAAAAAGAAACATTTGGAGAAAACTGGAAGGCTACACCCATAATAGGGTCATATAGATAATAAAGATTATACGTTAAAATTTATTTAAAAAGAAGTATTTGAAAAGAATTAACGTATAATATATAATAAGCCGAAATAAGATGTGTCAATTAGTGAGTAGTAGTGATAATGTGCGCTTATCTATAGGTGTAACGTCATTACGCCGACTACAATGGCGGTTAACCTTCGCCTAGTTACCCGCTCAGTCGGATTCAACCTCTCGGCAAATCTTTTCATAACATACTAACATACGCCTGTTCATCCATCCGTCTCGCTCTCGCGAAACCCTTCAATTTTTGTACTAGCTTGATGCCTTGTTTTAGGGGTGGTGGATAACTATCAGTTCAACTGAACAGCTTCGAAGATATGTCGGTGGTATTTGTAGAAAGGTAATTTTATCATAGCTTTATTAAAGGATTTGAATTATAATACAAATAATATAAGTTTAGGTTACTAAGAAATTATTTTTTACGTTAACTGAAACTTTATTAATGATTTTTGTCTTATTTGTTGTTTTATTTAGAATTATTTAGATTAATAGACGTTTAATGTAATTCAATAAATTCATGTATGCCCCACAATATGTACCTATTGATAGGTAGGTACGTAAATTTATTTGTAACGAATACGCCAATTATAACTGACCCTTCAATACACTATTAAAATTAACTACTCGTTGATTGCGTAGTTAAAGAATATGTATATTTGTTTAACCCACTAATCCAAATATACATTTTAAAGGTGACCCTATTTATAATAATTATCACAGTATTGATTCAAATGTACATAACATTTGAGTCGAAACGTAAGTTTGAATTCTTCACAATTATATTCAAATATAAACCGCATAGAAATTTACTCTTCATTAAAAATAGTTCTCAAAATTTAAAGAAAACAATAAGAAGAAAAATGTAACGACTGCCATTCTTTTACATTGGAAACGAGTACAAAACCGCGCGAATGATAAGAGTCCTTAAAATAAAAGACCTCAATATTGCAACAAGTGAAGCATTCATACTATAGCACGGGTCGGCCATTTGTATAACCTACATTATATTCGTGTCGAATGCACTTCTGTTATCCTCTGACCTGGATTGAATGAACTTGACACACTTTACGCTCTTATATGGAATACATAATAAATATTACTCGCTGTTACTGGAATTTCATTCGTGTGCGGCTGAGTGGTTTACGTATTTGATAGTAGGTACTAGATAATCGTATAGGTACTGTTCACGGTTAATAGCAAGGATATGCCTGCATGCAGGTTGACTTGTTGCAATATTTTATCTGTAGCTACTCGTATCATTAATAGATAGGTACATATATGCACTTAAAAAAGAAACTGCTGGTACTATGTGTTTTAAAACTATTTTATTTATGGGATGATAAGTAACTTTTTCCTATTTATTATTAACTAGCTGTACCTCTTTTATGAAAAGTAAAACCTTCAATTAGTGCATTGTTAGGTGTACAATGAATGACTACGCACACATAATATACTAACATCAATAACCGTCTGTACACACGTAATTCAGTTGCATTAAACATTAAACAATAAATGTAGATAGGTGTATAGTGAATAGAATGTGTGGGGCGCAAGGACACGCCACCCGCAACCTCGCTCAAGGGAGGCTCTGATGTGATTCCCTGTGACCCATTTCCACTTGATCTTGACCCGACCTACTTTCTACGAAACGGCAATAACGTACCGTATCGCTCAAACAATGCTATTAAGATGCTGAGAAACTATTCTCGGTTGATGAATTTAATAACAATTCTGTACCAGATTATTGTACTTTGTACGTTTAAGTAGGGACAAAATTTAATATCTATACTCGTCTATATGTATGAAAATTCTTAAGAATAAATGTCGAAGTGTATCGAAGCGAACAAAAAAGGTTCTCGTATTAAAAATAGGATATAAACCAAGGCCTAGATTGACATCACATTGGTAGCGTATCTATAAATAATGTGCGGACTACGGACCTGAATTGTGATTGCAGCGACTGGTTCCAATACAAACATTGTGGTTACAAAACGTGTTACAGAAATAACACAGGATTGACCATTAGCCGTCTGTGCGATCCCCTGACCTACTTCAGTGAACTTGGCCCATATACGCCTAGAAGCTTCTCGACTCGCACATGCAGATAGTAAATAAAACGTACCAACAGGGAATTATGCTTTGAGTTTAAGTAGGTTAATTGCGCTGTGTTTGACTTACGTAGTTATTACTCGGAGTTTTTTTATTATAATTAGCTGCTATTGTGAACCTTAGGGCAACATTATATTGCATATTCGATACAATAGTGTGGTCTTAATTTTACCACTCACCTACAATCATTTAAATAACGAATTTACACATCGATGTCATAATATTTAATAAGTATATTTTAAACCTTTCGTATTCCACATTTTCAGTACTAAAAGTGTAAGTTTTCATACAATTGCGTTGGAATTTTAGTAATTTGTATTTATTTTAAAAAGTTGGAAACGTAAGCGCCTAATATTTTCGCGTCAATATTGATAAGACGCCTTTAATACTTGATCGAAATGATAAGTATTATATGTAAAAGAAAATTATATAAAATAATGTTCATCTCAGTCTATATCGTCGCAACAATGGCCGTCGGTTGTAATAGATAATAACAATAGATAAAATGGAATCACCCTTGACACAGTGCAATAGAATGCAAGGGAACTCCTTAAAGGAAATTCTAGTTCCATTGGAAAGCGAGATAACGAGACCTTGATGGAACGACTTGATTTTTATTTACAACAAGTAAAGAAAAATTACATATTATTTAATTAATTAATTAATTATTTTATTAAATATACTTTGATATAATTAATTATAAGTAGAATGTTATTATGATGAAGTGTGTGTATTTTTGTAGTCAAGGCTTTTCGTTCATTACAACGTAAACTTTTCGTTCGATGCAACTCATGTGTGCTGTCCTCTTGACGCGGTGTTTTCATAGAAACCCAATGAAACTTTTTCCCAATATAAAACCGTGACGTCATTATACCTCGTTAAGTAATACCATAGTGTTAAACGTGCTGTTGACATTCTGTATAAGGAAAATGCAAATACTATTCTGCAGAATTATAATTGTGTCGAGGTCGCCTCTGCGTTCTTGAAAATGGATCGATGCTTGCATCAGCAGCTGTATCGAGACAACTAATAAATTACTTAATATTTTTGTACTAAATGAAACGACCATTTTCAATAATTCAAGCTCTAATATCGCACATGAATGAATTGGTCGCGATCCAGCGTGATTTGAATGACGTATTGATAATATTATCAATTGAGCAAAAATGCTTATTGATTCGTTGTAGACTGCTTGTTAAGTCAGCTGTTTTATTTTTATTCAAGTGATTATTATTATTTTTGTCATAATGTATAGTGTTTTTTTTTTAATTTAGAATATGCTCTGGGGTGGTAGAATATCTCTAACCGTCTAAAATCTCACGGTTTTTGCTTCATGGTACTCTACTTTGTTGACCCCAGCTTACGTTTTGGGGACTAACGGAACTCCATCAGCGGCTGCCCAATATCAGGCCTACCACGAGTTAGCAAGAGCTCTACCCATCACACTAGTTGACGTTACAGCTCAAGTCAACCAGCCACAAAAGCGTATAGTTCACTAGGAATACAATATATTATAATTATTTTAACAATAGTAAAGTGGGTAGGTATTACCTACTTATACAAAAATTGCATATTATACGATTAACGGGTCAGCCTTTTAGGAAAATTGCTTGGATCCGATTTGATCACGTAATGCACATAGTCGCGTGAGTTTCTGCATGATATAGTAATTAAACAATAAATTATAAGTAATCATAAATGGTAATGAGGAGCTGACCTGGCTTAATGCTTGCTCTAAATTTAGAAAAAAATAACGTCGATATGACTAAAATGCTTAGTAATAACGATTTTCGTATTGACGATAAAAATACGAATAATAACAACATATTACACGGATAGGAAAAGATATTCAATATTATTGTATCATTAGAATCAACATAATAGGTACATATAATAGGTATATACTATATGTACTTCATTATTAGAACGATTTTTATAATGTGGGTGGCTGTTTTCTCTTTGCGAGCGTTTCTCAGATTGCCAATCTTCTCGCTGACTCATTGGTTTTTTAAACTTAACATGGGAATTTACCTTCAAAAGTAGATGTCATTTCTCGATAATTGATTTAAAATTGAGGTTTAAAAGAATCTTAAATGTTAACTGCACGACATGTACTTACTTGTCTAATGCTCCTAAATTGAAATGCAAATCAAATTTAAGTAAACCTCAAATCAATGCGTGACAGTTTGTAATACCAATCTGTCACAATTGAGACGTACTTAAATTTGAGAAGCGTTTCAGTATACGGCTGTTAATAGCAAGTATATTGTGCAATGTTTTCATCGGTTTCTACAGCCTTCGCGCCAAGGTTAATCAAGAAAGCAATTGCTATACGCATATCCGCAAAAGTCATTTCCTCGCGATCCCCAAAGACAGCAGCGCTGATTGATATATTACGCCGTAATTCAATACTGGAGAGATTGAAAAATTACACGATCACTTATCGTCTATCTGAGCAGTACCGGATGTTATGATAACAGTATGTAATATGTATGAATATTGTGATCAAAAAACAATTATTATTGTCTCATTGAACGCCTAAACTATGACATGACATTTCACTCGTGCCAGTTGTCAAATTTTTTAATTAAACTTAATTAGTAGCCAAATATTCGCAAGACTGAAATGGCAATGTAGATTTTTCCTTTCGTCTCTGCGCAACACGTTAGGCCTTGACATAAAAATATTTCGGCAATTACTTTAAAAAAACTTGTAAATTCGTACATTTGCATTCGTTGAGGCTATGTAATTAGTTTTCTAACATTCTAATTACTATTGATCGTTACCGTGAAACTGTTTTCTGATAGAACCGATACGGGATTTCACACTCATCTCATTACTTCATTAGTGCCACTGAAATAATCTTTTACGTATTGTTTCTTCATTTATATGGCTACTGAGTACCACCTACATGCCACAAAACTGCAGTAATTCCATTTGTTAAAATATCTATTAAATTACAAAAGGACGAAAAAAATTTGCGTATATTTTTTATTGCGAGTACGCGCTTTTCACTACGCAAGTTTAGCAACGTAGTGTCGTGTCGCAAGCACCTGCAGTGTCGTTCGTTCCAGTTCGCAAATTGTGTGAGCAATTGTGAACTATGATATTAGCTATACGTATGATACGTAGGACGCACTGAGCGGCCTCGTCGCACCAAAAGCAGTACCACTGTCAGTAGGTAAGTGTGTTAGTGGGTCAGTGGGACGCGCGTCATCCGCGACCATGCCGCCTCCCCGCGTTCCCGCTACCAAGGTCCCGAGATTGCAGTTGACTCGATAAAGCTAGTCTTTGGGACAATATGTTTTTAGTTGCTCTTGTTTACAGCGGCTCGACTGCGCAAACACTCGAAGCCAATATGGACGAAATGTTCCAGTACTACTTTATTACAAAAGACCGTTCTTAAGTATATTAGTTTGTATGTAGCGATTAACGGATTGCTCTCCTCCCTATTGATATTTTGTTTTTAACGTCTACTACAATAAATATATGACAGTTGTACTTAATGTTAAAATCGTTTAAAAAAAAATGGGTTTTCTGATAAAAATCTCTACGTTCAGTTTTGCTTCGGTCCGTGCTTAAAGAACGCGTGTATTAATTATAAATAGAATGGGATTACTAATCACACACACACACACACACACACACACACACATAGACTCTAAAAGTTCCGTACTATTGCCAAAATGAAATGTCTGTCAAAGGTCTTCTCATAACCTCATCGTCGAATGCGTTCCATTTTATTACGACTATTTTATTACGGTACTATTGATTTTAGCGCTGGCTTACAATTTAATTTGTTTTAATAAAAAATGCATACGGATGTGGCTATTTAGTTCCTAGAAATATTTATCGTTTAGTGTTAATAGTACCGGCTTTTTAATAATTCTTTCTTATCGTGTAAGTTGAAGCAATTAATTGGTCCCAAAGGAATTCGAATATAGTTGCGTTCAAAGTAAAAACTTTAAATGTTTTAATGCATTTTTAAAACTAGCAAATACTCATTGTGTCGTTAAACTGAAATGAATTTTAATGCATATATTTATTAAAGATTTGTAATGCATATCTCAGCTAAAATAATACTTAGTCATTTTAGTGTTAAACTAGAAAGAATAATAATTTATAAAATCAGTTTACATTGAACATAATACTTATCTTAAATAAAAGGGATTTCATCAATCTATATTTCGCCAAATGTCACGAGATAACTCCAACGCAAATTCAATACGGGGGACACTACACAAAGCATTTCTCCGACATAGAGATTTTATTTTGATTTCTACAAAGTTTATTACATTCCTCGCCCTTTGAAAACAGTTCCCGGATATTTAAATTTCGCTTTTACGGACGTAAAATTGAAATGCTATAAATGCACTGAGCTCTCAGTATATCCCGGTACAAAGGGACCTTTGTGTGACAAAGTCGTAAACAATACTACTGATCCTCGAACTAAAAACTGAGAAAAATAGAATTAAAATAACAATATCGTGAAACTCACGCTTTCCACCTTTATTATACGATGAAAAGTGATTCTTGTAACTGAAAAATTAAATAAATGATACTTATTTAAAAGTGAAGTCAAAGTAAGAAAATGTACTTAATATAGCTTTATGATTTAGTAATATGAGTAAATTATTTTCTTCCATTATCCATTATAAGATAGGTTTTTTAGGCCATATATAGCGATGCGAGGTATTATACTATATATGTTATAAATTTAACAGTAATTGACATTCAAATAAAAATTATTGTTTATTTCATCTTATTTTTTTAATTAATCTCTTGAAATATATACTATCATTTCTGTATATTGCAATTAAGCAAGTAACTTTTTAGCCTTTTTATTATAAGAGAGCATACACCATATGAGTGAGACTATTGAATAAGGCAACAGAATTTAGACTATAATCCCTTTAGCTGAAAGTTCTTGAGTGATAAATACTGCTAAATCTTAAAGGCTTAAGATCTCATTTAACCAGGTTATATGAACTGCGCATTTCTTCTACATCGAAGGCCACGCCTTGTGCAATGATTCTTTTTCGTAACCAAATTGCCTATCATGTCTACGTAAACGTATCGTAGTTCAGACACTTCTTAGATTAAGTTTAAAATCTTTAGGCGAATTTGTAGCTGCAATGCTCATTATTATGATTTTTTTTATAACTTAGGGGAATAGCAGGCGAGCCACGATGGTAAGTAGTCATCGCGGCCAATGAGCACTCGTGGAAAGAAAGCCCTGGAGTGGGTGCCGGCCTTTTTTTATTATTGTTTTTACAACAAGCTAAATTTTCAACTGTGATAGATATAAATGTTTAGCGTTATTATTCATAGGTGGCGAATATTATAATTTATTTATTACAGAATATGCAAATGATTTTGTATTCTGAGGACGGGGGATCTTTCGATCGATATCACGACTCCGTTATTTAGAATTATAACTTTGGGAATGTCGACTAATGGTGGTAGTAATATGAACCATCTCTAGTCCTGTTTTTTCTTCATAATATAAAAATGAATGGCAAAATGTGTTGGTAAGCTCATAACTCGATAACAGCTGAACCGATTTACCTAATTATTTTTTAAGATTATTCCTGGATGTATGAGGATAGTTCTAAAGAAAAACATACGTGGTACATACATAGTACCTACCATGTATGTACTATGTATAGGGTATAAGATTTCGGGTAGAATATGTACAGGTATATAATTAACTAGCTAATTAAAAAGTAAAAGAGCATCAATTGACACACTGATTCATATAATACATCACATTGATGTATTTTAAGTAACTGTGACTTCACAACGTCACTTAGCATTCAGTCTGTTTAAACGTGTGTTGCCCTTTGGCGAAATTGAATTTCAATTTATCTTGGTAAGAGGGACGAGCGTGTTGCAATATGCGTACCAATGAGCCCACGAGACAGAGCGCGTAGTGAAAAATTTAATGCTTCGTTAATACTTGACGTAATGTTCACTTTTGTTTTTTACGATCGAGTTGAGTAAGTTCATGGATGGATTTGGAGCAGATTTCTTGTTTGATATATTATTAAAATTAAATTATACCGACTTCGCACGCGTATTATGCATGTATTATACACATAAGCCTTCCTCTTGAATCACTTTATCTGATAAAAAATCGCATAAAAATCGATTGCGTAGTTTTAAAGATTTAAGCATACATAGGCACAGACAGAAGTAAGCGACTTTGTTTTCTATTATGTAATGATGATATCTAACTTAATATTAATAATTCTGTAGAGATTTTTCAAAAAATCTTTATATTTATATAAGCAAAGAAAAACTCAGTTTTATTATCGGGAACGTTACGTTCGTTGCATTTACACATAATGATTTTGAAGTAACAGCTTAATTGCGTAATTTTGTGAAACCAACTTTCACATAAACTTACTTCAATCAGTCCCCTTTGTAGTCTCCGTTCAAATGCATAGTAATATGGCAACTTCTCCGAAACGAGATCGATTCCTGCCTAGCCCGGCTTTTGATATACCAGTAATACCACCGTGTTTCTCGAACGTAATATACTCGTGCCTTTATTCCAGCTAGATTCGTAGCTGACAATTTTTTGTCTCATTAAAAATGAACAATCCAAACCAAAAATTTAATTCTGAAAATTTTCTTGGTTAATCCTCAAGTATTAAGGTCGTCTGCAGTTTACACAATAACAAAACAAAACAATATTATTCTTTATTAATTAAATAAAATGAACATTATGTTAGATTATCTACATTATTCGGAGGTTGGCATTTATTTCTCAATCGCTTTGAGACCTTGCCGAGTTGAGCAACTGAGTGGCAGGCCCGAAAATGAACCGCGTATTTTTTCTGCTTGCGTTTCATTTACAAACGAATTAGTTATAGTATTACTGTATTTTGTTGGATATTTGCTAAGTTTTACACTAAATAAAAATATTTTCTCTACATCAAGTAGAGGTACATCCAATATTGGTTTCGATGCGTAACTTTTAGGCAATGTTTTGGATTCTTCTATCCGCCCGCGTGTGTTCCAAACATCAACCTTGGGCTACTTGTACGTGCTGTATATTCGTATATCCAATTTGCATGTATTGATTCATCGCATTCTAAACGTTTATTATGCGGTATTGAGTATACAAAGTAACCGTTCAATTTGTAAGATGGACCGATCCAATTTTTAGCGGTTCTAATATGCCTAATGTTTGCACATTAACAGGTAGGTACTGAATACGCGAAAGTATTTGTTCGATGTTCGCTGGCATAAAATCTTGGAGGAACACTGCTGGGTAATCTGCTATGCTAAACTTTCATATGGCTATTGATGTCATATTGGATTTAATATTATTTATTTTAACGTAAATTTTGATAATATTTTTACGAAATATGTTTTATATTTGTATTGATTCAGTCCAATGATTTGCATTCTGAAGCTTTGCACTGCCATAGTTTCAACTTTTAACATGTCATCTTCCAGACTCGGTTGTTAGGCTTATATTAAAACGATCCTGTCAAATAAAATCTTAATAATGTTTCAAAGCAATAAATTTAATATGTAGGTAGATAGGTACTTTAAGTACCAGTATTGCGAATGTAGGTCGCTCAAAGATATACTAATTATCATACAAGCATTTAAATATAATTAGCGGGTTATTGTGTCGCGATTGTGTGCAACCTTCGAAGGCCTCGGACTCGATAAAACTTGTGCCAATTTTCGTGTCATTCACTGGGCATTTGACAGGTGGCTGTAAACACGGTCCCAATTAATTTGGTAGATAAATAAAAATAATGTCTTCATCTGCAGTTGTATGTAATTCGCACGGGATGTTTTCTTCTGATAATTGAGGACAGTTTTTAATTATTAAAACTTCGTTCCTGTCTACACGCATCATTACATGGTACATTACTTAGTATAAATATAAAACAGTCTTTTTCTTCTGTCTGTGCCTATGTATACTTAAATCTTTGAAACCATGCAACCGATTTTCAAGTGTTTTTTTTATAAGGTAGAGTGATTGAAGAAGAAGGTTTATGTGTCTAAAAGATGCCTAAATACGGATAAAACAGCAGCGGAACGCGACTAGTTACTAGTATACGTAACACTCTATTTGAATTTGAAAGGATTTAACTTATAAATGAAAAAAATATTTGTGACATACATTTTTCATTAACAAGAAAACGCGAGAAGGTACTCTTAACCTAGTTTTAATTGTATTTGATTAAAATGCAAATTTATAATAGAGCTAGGTAATTATTGTAGGTATTTAAAAGAATTTTATCGAAATTTTTTTTCGCTATCTGCATCGATACAAATTCTAATTTGGGTGAATTCTGTATAGGTACCCTAACTCTACACTATCCAATGTCAACTGAGAACCTATTCAAAATTCATACTCTACATATGATAATCTATTTTGGCTCTTATCGCTAGTTTGTTTTCGTTTCTAGGCCTTATAACTGATATAATAATTAGGGATGATACATTACATACAAGCTTCCCCAGACCAAAGTCATCGTCTATTTCTAATGTTTATGATATTTTTGGGTAATTATAAACGAATTTGAAGAATTTAAAGAGGAATAATTCTCTAATACAATTTTTTTTTGGATATTTTAACCGTTTACGGAGCACATGCAATGAAAGCCATGAAATGTGAATAATTTTCCACGTTTCTGCAACATTTTTCGCTCCAAGGTCGCAAGGTGATGTTGTATAGCTTCAAGCCTTCCTCGATAAATGCACTACCTAACGCACTAACAATTTTCCATTACGAACTCGCAGTTTCTGAGATTAGTGCGTTCAATGAAACAAACCGGCTCTATATATTACTAGTGATCAGCCCCGGCTTCACACGCCTGTAATATATAGATATATACCATTCTCTTGAATCACTATCTGATATAAAAACTAACGAAAATCGGTTGTGTAGTTTTAAAGATTTTAGCATACAGAGGCACAGACAGAAGAAAGCGACTTTGTTTTATACTAAGTAATGATTAGTATAGAAAGAAGAAAAATACGTATGTACAGACAGTCAGGTAGGTACAATGATTTCATAGCATATGCGTTGTCGGTGCGGGCGCCACATCACTCCGTATTTTGTAATACTGCTAAAATCGTGGTAACCAGGCCAAGGCTGGACTTATTTACATGTATGTGAGAAATACCATTTACATTGTGTATATTATTACACCTATATATTTCTGCACACTAACAGTTTAAAACAAAATCACTGATGGTTATAGAAAGATCTAGAAGCTTGTTGTATTTGTGAAAAATGTAGTCAAAACACCACACGTATAGTAAAGAAATCTTAACGCATCTTCAACATTTGCCCTAAATTGATAAACATAGTCACGATATATAATACAATAAAATATAAAAGAAGCTAAAAACTTCGGAAACAGATAGTATTAGTAAATAAATAGAGTTCTTAAAGAAGTTAACGTATTCTATTTATGATTCTAACATTCAGGAAGGGTTTATTCCTGAATTTTCATTAATATATCGAGATTAAATGATCCAAGAAGTCTCGAAGCGAATGAAGAGCTATTCATTTGTAGATACACAGAAAATGCTAAGCGCGTTTCGCAATGCTTCGTCAAATGTATGTTGCAAAAATATTTCGGTACTCACCAACGCTTGGTTGCTTAGAATTTTAACTGTGACGTGACGTATGTGAATTGTAATATTTAAACCCAGGTTTCGTGTTATTTTTCTTACTAATTAATTAAGTATTTTTCAAACCTCATGTATTATACACGTACACCTTCATCTTGAAGGACTCTATTTTAAAAAAAAAACCGCATGATAATTGTTTAATACTATGAACTGATATACGTATGTTTCAGAACGTTAAACTAATACCTCGCTTTTGCTCTGAGAGCTTCTCAGAAGCAGTAATTCTATCTGAAAGCAAAAGCAGATACATAATATATAGTCTGTAATACATACGTTAATTAACAGTCGACAAACAATTAATTAGAAGGTAACATCTCACTTTTGCGTAGCAGTGTATTGTTTGTGCAATTAAGAAAATCGTTGTTTCAGCTAATATCATTTAGAAAGATAAGGCTGTCGCGAACAACTTGAGAATATAGTCAATACATTTTAATAGATGTTTTGGGGTAGTATGATATATTGTTATTGGTGGCCTAACTTGTACCACTTAAAAATAGTTGGTATGTCGAGAAGACCAGGTATATAATCATTACATAGTATAAAACAAAGTCGCTTCCTTCTGTCTGTCTTTATGTATGTTTAAATAAGTACTGTTTAGCTTCCCTCATCCCTGCTGGTCAACGGTTATCCTGCTTGTTCGGAGTTTCTCTTTTGTTTGTACATTTATCGTATATTTTGTCGATGTTTAACTGGGAGCTGTACTTGGAAGTCTTCCCTCTAGAACATTTTTTATGCTTTAATAAATCCGATTGCACAGTAAACATTTGCATCACAAAAATCTACTCAACTGAGAAACGTATTGTATCCAAAACAGTAGGTATAAGTATAGGTATGTATGCATCGCTTACGTTGTCACCTCGAGTTTCGATAAAAAAGTGGGTCGTCGCCTAATTATGCTTAATGTAGCACCAAGTTTTGCGCATCGATGATAGATTTATGTAAATGCATACACGGTTGCGTTCGCCTATATTTTTAGGATGATACCTACCGATAGACAGGATGAAAAATTCAAGAGAACGGTATTGCACAAACTGAATAAGTAATAATGTTCTCAATACGCCGGCTCTAACAGATGTACCAGAGCGCCAATATTACTGGGAGTGCCCAGTGACTAAATAATATAAATTTTTATATTATGCTGATTTATCAAAGAGGTATATTGTATTTATAAGTAATTTATTCTCTAAAATTTCCTCGTAAAATAGACAACATTTTACATATTTTAAACATATATTTGTTTTATTTAATTAACTATTAATTTCATGTCAAAATTGTAACATCGTATCAGAGGCTGTAATTATAGTAATATTCTGCATTAGGTTCATTTGAAAATCTGACTATTTTGTCATAATGACCAAATCTCTCCCCTTTGTCGAAAAGTTTTTAATGTACATTTAAATATTAAAAAAACAGTATAATATAAGATTTTTTTATTAAAAAGTGAATATCTGTAGAAGTTGTGAATCATAAGGCGCTCGTAACAGAATTTTGTATATTCACATTCTGACACTTATATGGTATCTCAGTCGCCCTGACCGACATCGCGAGAGATGAGACCGCGCCGAATGCATTGTGCAATTAAAGTGCCGTATTGTTATTTACTTGCCACATCCCTTTAATGTTATCTGCCATGTTCTAGATGGTTCTACGACTTGTATTACCTATACCAGCCAGCAGCGAACAGCTCTGGCTTCGCGCGTATATATTAAGCTTATTTGATAAGTTTAAACCTTCATCTGGAATCTGAATTCTCTCCTTCTATTGGAAAGAATCTCATAGAATCGGTTGCGTAGTTTTAAATATAGTACGTATATACAGATGTAAACCACTTTGTCGTATTCTATGAAATCGGTCAAAAAATTTGTCGCAAAGTTATTTCAGTCTTAAAACCAATCAGATGAAGTAACTTAATTATGTTTTCAATAAACTATTGAGATGATTTAAACTAAATGTTTAACTTAATTATTTCAATTGTGAATCGAAAACTGTATTAAAATTCCCAATAGAATAAAGCTCTTCTGATCCACATATAAGTTTGTTTCTGTGGTAGTTTCCAAGACCTAGTTAGTCTCTTCAAGGGGTATTTACTATTTATTCAGTGAAATACATCAATTTTATTAGATAAACACGCTTGGAGCGCTCACATATTCACAAAGGATGTCAAACGAAGAGATTTTTCCTAGAATTTTCTCTTGTTAGAAACTGTGGGATAAGGGAATATTCTAGGAAACGTCTGATTCAACCTCGGCTTGACGGCTGTGCAATGAGTTGACGTGAAATCTCAACAAAGATGCGTTTTTTTATTCACTAAATTGATAATTTTAAATTAGTAAGTACAAACTGAAAATTTCAAAAGTTTCAACCATTTAAATGTTTGGTACTACTGTTCCCACAAGTTAGTTGATATTGTGTATGTTAAATCGACCTTTGTAATGTGATTACATGCTTTACGAATAGCAATTTATATAAATGATTTTTATTTTATTAGTTATTTATGTATGAATACGAAAATACACAAACTTTATATTGAATATATTTTATTAACTCCTCCGAGACACAGTATGAGTCAGTTAAAAACCTTTTCCTCGATCGGTATAAGTCCAGTGCCCACGTAAGAAGTAGTCATTTAACGAGTGCAAATAAGATTAAAACGAAAAAAGTGTCCGAAGAGACAGTTGTTCCGTGAACCGCCAGTTGACCTTGAGCCTTCCAGAATGTTCGCTCAGAGAAAACTTGATCGTTTAACTACTACTATAGCAAGTGCAGTGGCGCACCTAAAATATACTCAATTTGTTTAACAGATCGACTTTTAAATAATACTTTTAAGGACTAGTAAAACTATATCGCCTAGAACTTAGTGACAATCATGGCAGAGGCTTACAATTTTTCATCTCTTAAAATTGTTAGATTTAGATACCTAAATATTTTCTTAACGGAGGAAGAACCCATATTATCTTAACGGAATTAAAACTGTATAGGTTTAATATTATATAGAAATAAGATAATCCAGTTAGATCTATCAAAGGAATCTTCTAAGAGCTCGGTTGTGTACAGCTAACAGCTGAAATATTGAATATATATCATAAAATATTCATAAACCTACATTAGACTAAACGCATGACACACAAAAATACATGTAAAATATTTAATATAAAACGAAATCATATCACGAATAACGCCCAATCAAATTATTCCAAATTTTCTTTGTTCAACTGGAAATTGTGTTACCAAATTGGAGTGCTGTATGCATAATTTTTGAAGCTAAAGAATATATTACTGGACTGAATAAGAGCAAGGATTTTGAAAGATCTTAATTGTATTTCTTGTTTCGCAAACACTGATAATGGAATTTCGCAGAACAAGTAAGTGTTTGTATAAAAAAATTCCAATGTGAATCGTATGAGAATTAATTGGTAAAAAGTAGGTACCTAGTACACTTGTATTTCTGAGACTAGCACAATTTAGGATTAGTACGAAATCCACTGAGTATAGTCGTTGTAACAGATAAAAAATAATAATTTATTAAATAACTATTATGTTATTATGTATGTATTGTGTATTGTTTATCATTTTATGTTTATAATATTTATAAAAAAAATGTCTGAATAAAGGCTTATATTATGATAATTATAAATATGCTTTTTTCTCTTCCATATCCGCACCACTCAGGTTGTCTAGCAGATATTGCTAGTTAGCAAGAAGGCCTCCTCTT
Source organism: Eurema hecabe (assembly GCA_026213755.1). Taxonomy (NCBI): domain Eukaryota; kingdom Metazoa; phylum Arthropoda; class Insecta; order Lepidoptera; family Pieridae; genus Terias; species Terias hecabe. Next base: position 2,608,287 of record JADANM010005835.1, read on the forward strand.
GTACATTATTATTTGTGGCTTTTTATTTGTACTTATTTTGTTTTTCTTTTGTAATGAACAATAAAGTGTTATTAATAAATAAATAATACGGTGCACGTGTTGTTTTGTTTGAACCAATGTTACCTCTTCGTATATATATATTTTAAATATTATCTGAATAACTATATATTAATGTTCAAGTTAACATACTATACGATGCTGTAAGGTACACTTATATTACTTCTCTGAGGAATTTACAACAAGGTTTTTTTTTTTGTTTTCGCATGAGATTAATCTAATAATAAAATTATAAAAATTGATCGATAAGGGTAATTCGCTCATCGCTAGTAAAATGTATGCAGGTAGGTATCTTAACAAATGGGCTATATCCAGGATGCAATGCTTCTACAATAAAGCCGCATTTTTCTAGTTTAGTACAGTAGACACTCCAGTTTCAATAAACTGCAGGTTAATTATTTCTTAGCCCTTAAGAAATACAAAAGACATTGGCCCGATAAAATTTAAAATTTATTTTTTCGTAATTTTGCCTGGTTTGATATTTCTCACCAGAAAGTCAAATAATGAGTGTCCTGGTGGGTTCTATAGATTAAATGCTACATTATTACATAGTATAAAACAAAGTCGCTTTCTAATGTCTGTCCTTGTACATATATATTCATTTCATGCGGTTTTTTTAAGGGATAGAGTGATTCAAGAGGGAGGTTTATATTTATAGTACATGCATGATATGTGCGGGCGAAGCCGGGGCTGGTCGCTAGTAAATAATAATTTAAACAAAGCTGAACAGAAATTAATAAACTTGTATCCAGTCGTAAAGTTCAGTTGCGGCTAATGCTATGTGTGAAATGAATTAGACATATTGAAGCTAAGCTTCTTATTAGATGTCTTGAGCCATAATATACTAGCAGATGTTGGGTATAACGTTAATAATCTTTTTTTATTTTTGTATTTTAATTATAAAAGTTAGACATAATATGCTGTTGTTGACTTTTTTAAAGACATTTTCAAGCTCCACATCTTTTCTCTAGAACTCAAAAAAAAATTTCGTATTTAAAGCAGCGTTTATTCAACCGTTTTTTCACCGATTCACTTTGCAAAACGGACTATCACGTAAAAGCCTTTTTATTTTTCGGTTTTTTATATAGCCTATGACACACAGCAATAATGTGGCTGTCTATTGGTGAAAGAATTTTTAAAATCGGTTCAGTAGATCCCGAGATATTATAGTAAGGGGTCCTTACAATTTTTTATAATATTATATTATTAATTAGTAAGACATATTTTTCCTATACTTCTTGTAATCTTAATAAAGTTGATCTTCAGTAACATTAATAGTATTAATTAATTGGCGTTTGCGTATACGAGGTGTCCTAGATTAATAACTAAGCAACTGTAGCTGGTAGGTACTGTGTGGATTTCTTTATTTATTCAGAACGGCGTGTGTAAAGATTACTGGCGACCCACTTTCTTGACTTCATTCGTTGGGAAATGATAATATGAAATCGCTAAGGAAAAAAAATTTGTTTTTCATTTCGGGTAGGTTTGCCGAGTCTTTTGCAATTTCCATGGATATATTCGGTTTACAGAAGACTTTTAAATAATTATAATATGTACTACTAATACAAGAGGACGCTTCTAAGACAGACCCATCTAGTCCCACGCTAAGCACGGCTTGTGTTAAGGCAACTAGATAACGGATATATTACGTATACATACTTTTCATTGGGTAATACATATATAATACATAGCAACACCCAGACCTCAAAAAGATATACGTAAATTTAAATACAAAATATATTTTTCCGGTGTGGGGATCGAACCTACAACCCTTGGTGCAGTTAGTTGTTTTACCGCTGCGCCAAGTGGTCGTCAAAAAATGGATAGTTGTTATGTTTAAAATCTTCCGATAAAGTCGAAATGTATGACATATGTATATGTATATTACACGATAATCTATATAAAGGTACGTCCTAACTACCCATGTCTATAATGATAATATTCAAAATACAATTATCCATATAAAAGTAAACCAATATTAAGCCGTTAAAAAAATGAGTACCTGTCTGTGACGTCATTGTTTTAAAATGGATTTTTCCTAAGGCATTAATTAAAAAGACGCGTACAACGTAATATTTACATAATATCTTAAACAATACGTTTTGACGTAATTTTGACGTTAGTACCTAATAGATAGTAGATACCATTAAAATAATGTTGCGTTTCAATTATAAAATTAAATAATAAGTGACCAAGGGATCACAAATTTATGCTTGTTTTCATGACTAAGGTAAATAGAGAGCAAACTTTCTTTTATGACCAATTTGTATGAACAAAAGAAGACAGTTTTATGACTACGGCTAAATAACTTTTAAGAAACACGCATTAGTCGAAACAAAAGATTGCAACGGTGTTTTAGGGCAGTTGCGTTTTATTTTTTAATCTACCTGCCGTTTCGTAGAGTAACGTTAAACGTAGTCAGTTCCCGTTTATAATGCCGATTGTCAATACACAATCGGTACTGTTTTCATTGATATTAATTGTACACAATGTCAGTTATTACTACGAGTCTAAGGAGGCGAAGATTTTTATTGTCTTACGACTAGTTGGAGGAAAAAAAGGCGGACATTGCTTACTAATGGTGTAAATTGGTACTTTTTTGTATACTGTAGGTATGGGCTTGCGCTTGGCCACGGGTCGCCTGATGGTAAGCGTCGTCGCGGTCTACGGTGGAGCGAGCTTGCCCAGAAACCTGTTCACCCGACTTTTGAAGACCCCCGGATTGTCCTTCGGAGAAGACCCACTCGGGGAGCTCATTCCATTCTCTTGCTGTGCGCAGAAGAAAATTGGAATCGAAGCGTTTCGATCGGGTCTTGAGTATATTGACTAGGTAACGATGCCGCTTAGACGAGCTCCTTGCTAACTACATATATTATATGATATTGGTTGAAATGGATGTTGTATAACATGGTTTTTTATATTTATTTCGATCTTCACTATAATAAGTCTAAACGCGATTTTTAGACATTAATCTGACAGTAAATATATTACTGTGTCATTAATTTTCGTTAGATAAGTTTTTTTTTTTGTAATAGCTACAATGTATATATATACAGTAGGATATATGCATATAACTACAAAAATATACCTATATAATTATTATTTTAAAAATTTATCACGGTTAATTAGTAAAATTTAATCATTAAAAAATGTCTATTTTAAAATTCCTCCGCAAATTTTTAAATACAAGTTACGCCATCGTTAGTTTTCTGTCTTGTTCCCACATGAACGACTGGAAAAATTTCTATTCCAATAATTTATTTCATTTATAGACCTAGTTTGCGTAGGTTTTGATAAAAAATGATTAATGCGATGCAGTAACTAACATCACAAATTTAGAGCGGTTATTAAAATTTATTTTTGTGCAAATCAACTAACATAAAGATAAGTGGGAACTGAATATCTAACTAAATAAATATTGTATGTAACGTTACCTACTAAAGGAAATAAATGTTGTTTCAAACTAAGGTCAAATGACAAGGCCCCTGAAGTCTGCATTCGCATCACGTTTGATTACATTTCTTGCGCTCTCCTTGCTACCGTGAAACCCTATTTATTAAAAATCACGCTCTTTGAATTCTCATTAAAAAGTTTTCCACAAAATATACTTCAAAAACAGTCGCTAAGAAACTTCACCCCTTTAAATGGTCCTCGAAATATTTGTTCTATTGGCTTCCTATTTATAAGTATTTTTCAACTTTCAATTAATAAACATTTATTTTCCAAGGACCAAATCGATGTATAATTGCTTAAAGGTTGACATATAAATTCGTTTAATGCCTACGCCAGAGGTCAATTCCGATTGTTTAAATCTTTTGTTTCACTCGGCACATGATTAATCTGTTAAGAAACGCATTTTGAGGACAAGAGAAATCGTCGTATCTCGGAATCAGGTCGTTTGTTTCTTTGCGACTATCGTGTTGGGCAATAATATTTTGTTATTCCAAGCATCTCTATACTGGAGCAGTTTATGCTTCTTTGTGTCAAAGTAGGTGTCGCTAGGTAGTAACTGAATTTTGATTAGATCTCGCCCGCCTATTTGTTTCGTAATTTTCAGTAGCTTGTCAATCGTTTCAACCATGTGACCTTACTTGTTAGATTGTAAATTCAATTTTGATACTTTGTAATACTTTCTAATTGCTGTTTTAGAGTGATCTTTGATGTCTCTAACCTTATTGACGAATGAAGTTGACACAGACGCTGTCTAGCTACTAGATGTAAGATTCTATGAAAATAACCTTGACCATTTTGGTGTATAATAAAAGGCGTTACTCGAGCGGGTCACAGCGAAGTAATGGGTTAGCCCAGCTGACCTACTGACCCCTTGCACTTGGCTCAAATATTCAGTGTCCTCACGCACCCCTGCCCACGCCACGCAGGTTGTTTCTATCGATTCTCGTGACCCCCTTTGTATTCACTAACGAAGCCCTTTAGAAATTGAGTAAGGTATGCAGTAATAAGTAAAAATACGTGGATAAGACTTCCGATAGACCTCTATCTAACAATATCTGACTCATTTGTCTCTGCTAAAATATTATAATTATTATATAGAGTATAAAGAGTTATTCTCTCGAGTTATTCGAGTATATTATAAAGAGTTAGTCTCTTTATATATAATATTAGTTATAATGAACTTTCGTAAATAGAACGTTTCACTAATAGAAATGCACATTATTTGTGGGTTATTACACCCACAAATAATGTGCTATGTCGTTATAAAAAGCGTATTTAAAAGTTAGTACCAAAGGTATAATATTGTTAATTTTAAAAATTTCGAAATAATCAGGCTGGACTTGGTAATTAAGCAATCAATTTTATTGGAAATACATGAAATACTTGGGAACGAATACATTTCAAAGCTCATTCTTCACTTATATTATTCCCATGGAAATGATTGAATTTGTATTGAATATAAAATGTTACAATCGTGCCAACGGAATCGAAGTAGTGGTTTATATTAGGTTATTAGGTCAATATTTATTAATTTCACAGCAGACGGAGGATAAAGGAAGGAAGTCGGGACTGATATGTGCAATAAAAATGTTATCGACAAAATAAATGATACAATAAGAGAAATAAAAAAATGAAATGAATGAATTTCCTACAATGAATAATGCTGTTATTCTAAGCATTTACTAAATACCAAATGGCTTTGTAAAAAAATAGTAATCTTAATTCATTTGCTAATGTAGCTTTAAGAATTTAAAATTTTAGTTAATATCTACCTTAATAATAAATATTAAATTTAAGGAATTCTGACACAGTCGAGTCGTGTCTGTAATACGAATTTCCGTATGCGCAGTTCATAAAGTAACTGTACATCTTAGCAGCTCATCTACAAACGCACTGATATATGAATAATGAATCGAAGCCCGCATGCGGTGTGCAGTGTTCAGTGCACGTTTCCGTATTTGAAACGTGCGATAATACAATCGATGACGGCGTCTATTACACAGTAGCGGATTACGACGGTTACATGAGCGCACGTCACCGCCGGAGAAAGCGTGACGTCAGGGCATGCGAAGAAAGCAAGTTGCGCGTGAGTCGATCCACTTTTGCTTTCGCAGGAGGTCGCCGCGTCTGCACGATAGCGAAAATGACACACTTAGTGCTGCCACCGACACTGTCGCTTTTTCATCCGGTATTCAGGTCTTGATTATGAAATCGAAACTTATTGACTCATTACATCGCATTGTACGCAATATGTGCATTCCGTCATGTGCCGTGTGCGGTTTGCTGAAGACGCTTTCGGATGTAGCTATGGCTTTTCAACGTTCACAACCGAACGTAGGTATATTGGTAGTTTAGTCTTTCAATAAATTTGACGTACAATGTCTATACATAAGGCATCTAAGGCGTCAATCATTGGTTTAATTAAGCGAAACAAGGAATAGGTCAACGGATAATTGCTTAGCCTAGAAACGGCGCGATTGTAAGGTTTTGGTGCGCCCTGCTTAAGCGACCGAAAATGTCTGGTAAAGAAAATATAAGTAGGTGTGTAGAGTGAATTGTTCTCGTCCGAGCGTCTCTATTCAGTCCACGTGTCGCCGTGTGTAATGCATGTTATGTTTAGTGCATTAGGACAGGCTACTCGTACCACTAGCTCGCATTACTCGCTACAAGGCTGTCACAGACAGTCACTTGTTCGTGACCCGTTGACTGATTTGCAGCAAATCTAGGTCAAGATCTTTAATTTGATATTGAATGATTTTCGATTCGACTATTGTTGCATTAATTACACTAACAAATGGATAGATATTTTATTGGAAGCTTCTTAATTAGTACCTAGCGATGTTTTAAAGAGGTTTTTTTCAATATTTATGGTATGGTTATTGATTTAAAAATAAATATGACGTTACCACTTCTATTTAAGACAATTTTTTTTTGTGGTCTAACATAAAAAATAAAATGAATGTATTCCATTTACGATTGCGCTTTTTTAAAGTATGCATACGTTTCGACAATTCTATTATTATCAATAGGTAATTTAATTTTTAATTGAATATTAAATAATTAAAAATTGGCGTTGTCAAGTATTCTTAAAGAGAATATACAGGACGAAGTTAATGTAAATTCAATATGAATAAAGTGCAAGGCGTATTTCAAAACGTCCACAAAGAATGCGCATACTGAATGAGTGACATTTAGGGTTCGTTTGATTGTAACTTCATGAGTATCTACGAGCACTTTGCTCTTTCTTAACTATCTGTTGTAACAATTCATTGCATAGTGCACCGCTGTTGATATACATATTTTATACGGTTAGGAACTCTCTTGCAAAACTTGCTTGCCACACAAATATTTTAAATTTAATATTTAAAATAATTCTTATACTGTTTAAGTAGATTCTGTTTAATATGTACGAATATAAGTACATGTTATACGATTTTGTACATTTTCCCCCATAATTATAGTAAAATTAATTGAAGGTCTAATGTCGTATTTTAGCGTAGAAGAGCATAGAAAAAAAGGCTGGGTAACATGTAAGCGTGTTCGGTGCGACCGAGCGGCCGCTCAGCTAAGTCTGGGCGCGCTGCAACATCTCAAATGCTTTACACAAGCAACGCTGCGAACGTAAACATAAGCTCGGTGCTCGCGGCAACCCTGCCCTGCTGCGGCACTGTGCGCAACTGGGTCAGTGGGCCGCCCCCCGCCCCGTCCCCCGCCCGCGCGATGGCGCAACCGCGCGAACGCGCACTAACATAGACCTGGATCGCGGGAAAGTGGGTCACCGACTCACTTTCACTTATTACATGGGCTCCTAATCGTTTTCCATTGTGCGAGCGGGCGGGGGCTCGCGGGTAGAGCGGGGCGCGCATGCGGGAGGCGCCGGCACGCGCGCCGATGTCGCCGGCCGGCCGCCAGTCGATCGCGGGACGTCTCTCAAACGGCACGTGTGCCGCCGCGACCCTAACACTTGACGCGATCGTAAAAACGCGCGCCGACAACAAACTGTAACAACACTTCTCGTTGCGAACTCAACTCAACTGAACGGAGCACGGCGCTCACCGCCCGAACTTGTCTCTACCCCAATTCATTAAGAACAAAATGTGTTGGATTTATGTGCCTCTTACTATAGTGCTTGAACAGGTGCAGCCCGCCAGCGGCAGATAGTGTTGCGGTCGTACCGCCAGTGAACTAAGTGACTGTGTGAACGTTATTTCGGTTGAACGCCGTCGTAGGGATTTGTACAAGTAGCCGCTACGTGCGGCCGAGCATGACGATGGATCAGCAGACAGGCCTTATGTCCCTCAACATGTCCCCATTCGATTTGAGTCCGGGTCCCGAAGGTTCGGGCTCGGGTGGTGGACCCTCGGGAGCTTCCCAGCAATACGTGCCCCAAGGCGCCGCATATCAATGCACATCAGACCCGCAGCCATTTGCATACGCTAATTTGGATGCTTCATATCTGTTCCCAACAGGTGCTGGCGGAGAAGCCGGAGCGTACTTACCCACAGCTGGTACTGTGTGTGATCAAACTGACACAAAAGATGTGATCGAAGAACTCTGCCCAGTCTGCGGGGACAAAGTTAGTGGATATCATTACGGCCTGCTCACTTGTGAATCTTGCAAAGGGTTCTTCAAGAGGACCGTACAAAATAAGAAGGTTTACACATGTGTGGCCGAGCGGGCATGTCACATTGATAAAACACAGAGGAAACGATGTCCCTTCTGCCGTTTCCAAAAATGCCTCGACGTCGGAATGAAGTTAGAAGGTGAGTTTAGTTTTACTTTAGACTTTATATTTTACTACTTATGTGCTGATTTTTGTCCGAATATTTTGAAGCCATACGTTATTTCTATTTCGCGATTTTTATTATTATATTTAGACATGTCTCTCCATTAGATAGCAAGAACCTGCTGATGTCATCAATCCCAACAAAAGCTGCTGTTGTTTTATATGAAACGAAACATGAATAAATATAAATTGATGACTTATTCGTTGTAAGTCGAGGCAGTTTGTTTTCGACCTTCACCTACTTCTCAACGCTGGTTTAGGCGCTATCTACGTGAATCTTATCTGGAATTAGATAAAACTTTTCGAAAGCAAGCAAAGGCGTAGAAGAATATATGATTACCTAAATTGATTAAAAACAACTAAGAATAGTAATAGGAACAAATTGCATAAACTTTCTGACTCATTACAAGTTCTGTCTTAACTGAAAGGTTGCTCAAAACAATTTGGCAATAAGTCAACGCCTGTCTAGTCTTGCTAAAAGTTACCTAATAAGAACGTTGAAGTAAGAATTATATTTTTCACTGGTGTAACCGTTCGCTCTAGCTAAATGCTTAATTACTTTTTTATTTTTTACAATTACCAGGTTTAAATGACATTTCTTTTATCGATATCGTTCGGAAATATTTAGTATTGATGGCTAAGCTATGAATTAGTAGAGCAATATATTGTGTGTAGAGTGAGTAAAGCTAGTGCCTTATTTTGCAATTAAATGAACAATTAAAATTTTCGTATACCTACATGACTTGCAATTTTGACATAATCTTGTAGTTTACGGCATAAAGAAAATTTTACCAAATACATATTGTAAAGACCAAAATTGAACCCTCAAAGTTCGTCACATAGTTTAGCTCTGCCTTTTTAGTTCCCTATCTTTATTTAAAATTGTATTTTCCTTTGGCCTAACCTCGAATAGATCTTAGCTGAAGTTCTATAACTCCATGGAAGTCCCCGCTGCAGGCATGTTGATATCATTATTAAATCCTTTGTCTAACACGTAAATATTCGCACGTATTATTCACGGCTCGTCATATTTCTTTATACTCAACATAAGTCTTAAGTCGTGTTTTTATGTTAATAGCTTTTGGTTATACATATTTATGTTCTTAAAAATCTTTTTTACACAACTTCTCTGTAACATTTTCTTTTACATATTGATTCATGAATAAATTAGTAAAGTTTAAAAAAAGTCTAATAATCATTTGGTATTTCCTATCTTATTAGAAAAAAAGTATTTTCTACTCTCAGTCTATGACTGTTGCGGTTAGATCACGTTATTGGTCATGAAGTTAAGGTAATGTTTGGTTAGTAGCTAGGTGATCGAATAGGGCGGAGTTTGAAGCGCAGATCATTCTAAATTTAAAACGCGTAGCGCCCTGACCTACTTGCAAGCGGGGCCGCGATGCGGCGCGCGCGCCGATGTGTGCGAGCGTGTACGCAACATGTGCGCCTGTGTGCGTGAGCCACTCGCCATTGCGCGTTTCGCCAGATGCTGGGATGTTTGCAACATCTATTACTTACATTGAAATGTGTATTATACAAAATATTACATATGAATTCTTCTGCATGTCTGCTATCCGAATTTTTAGTTAAGTCTCATAGTTAATCGCGGCTTTACACCCTTGTTGACTTTTACGTAATGCATCTTAAAGGTTCTATTAGTATGGTTCTGCATTTAAAATTGACATTTTGCTAGTCTTTCGGAGATTGGGAAATCCTACGCAGCTCTTGTTTGCTTTAGTTTAAGTCTGAATCATCGACTCTTAAATGTATTCGAATTGTAAAATTTAATAAATACATATATAAATTTTATTGAATCGATAATCGCTTCGTGGATTTATTTCTCACGCTCATGTATATAAAACAGTATCCCTTTTGACATGACGACTCATTTATTCCCCATTTATTCAGAATCGTTTTTCTTTCCGTCATATAATAGAGTCACATTTGAATACGTTAGCCTGTCAAATTTTAAAAACTTTCGACCTAGTAATTCGGGAAAGATATCTGTAATAACTTCAAGGATATCCAGTGGTTATATTTTCTATTCGACATTTACGCTTCGTAATTATTGAATTAATCTAATCAGTAGCAATCAAAATCTTTTTTTAGCTGAGCACTATAGTGGAAACATGTGTGAGATGACACAATTCTCACAAATCGGCTGCTGACCCGAATAGCGGGTGTTGCGAGAGATTCGCACCGCCCGCTCGACCTGCAAGCCTTGTGTAATGCCATTACTGACGTACTGACGTACGAGTACTATACCAAACTCTCTAACAACTAGTTGTCTGTTATTGTTGACGATACGTTTTCTTCATACGTTTCCACCTCTTATATATTCAGTGCAACAACTGACAGTTTGTAAACATAATACGCAATCGAAATACACACAGCAAACAACACACATTAAGTTTCAAAAGATTTATTATCTCTACGTTTACTTCAATGCCACATCAATTATTCGTAATGAAGGCTTAAAACAGTGTATTTATTTAATTGAGGTTTTCAGTTGTTGAAATGCACCTGCGACATTGTGACATGAACGTTAATTAAAAAACGAGAACGTCAAAGAAACGAGGGTAGTTGTTATGAGTAGTACGCTCAAGCGACTGTATCGTGCATTTCGACACAATCGGCCGTTCAGCGGGGTGCGCTGCGCAAGCGCCATTTCACAAGACGCCTCGCTCCAACTGTCGCAATGGACTACCCAAATGTGACCTGAACACGTATCACGTTGCAGCTTCAAAACTACGTGCGCTGAATTGGCGTAACATTGTCTAATTATTACCAAACATCGCCATGTGCCATCTGTATAATGCTCACATTACCGATACCTGTACGGTAAGGTACGTCTCAATAGTCGAGTACCAAACGCTTTAAATATTACACGTGTTATAGTTTTCACACTATGAAATGATATATTTTACGGAGTAACGTATAAAAAGTCCCCTCTGATCGCTTGAGCGCATCGAGGACCGAAATGGTCAAATAATATTGTTACATGGATTGCTGAGCGCTGTGTTCTCACCACCTTACGTAACAACGTTGCTACGCCACGCTTGTTCCGAGCGACAGTTAAAATGTAATCAGTATTCAGGCGGATACTTTATTCAATGTTTGACTTTATAGTATTCAATATTTAATTACGCAATTTTATTACGCCATGCGTGTTTTATTAGGTAGAGGTACATGTGAGACCATAACGAGTTTATGCCGCATGATTTAACGTAGATTTTGGGAGTTTAGCAGTGGAACGTTTCGATGTGATCCGAAGGGTTGGCACGTTGTAAGGTGTGCCTAGTTGAATGTGTTAAGGCGAATTACGAGTACTAAAGAGTTGTTCGCAAGGGTCAGGCGCTGGTTGGCGCTGGTTGGCTCTGGTTGGCGCTCGTGACAGATGTTAGATCACAATAAAAACGCGCGCGCCAGCCGACTATTTCGGCGCGCTGCCTTGACCTGAATCGAGTATTTCGTCAGAGCGGCCTCGTACACCGGGCCTTTCTATTTTTTAGGTATTACCTGTCTTGTTATTACAGCAGTTGCAGGGGCGGTTGACGTCATTAAAATGTTTATATTCTGATTTTTTCTTCATCGTATGTTGAAATAACTGAAACTGGTATTCTTACATTTACTTTGAATTATTTCATATTTGATTTCAATGGTTAAAGATCTTAAGTCATACATTTAAGAATCTTGTTGGAATCGAATATTTCTATTAGGAAAGTAAGCTAATTGGCCTAATTAATGGTACATGTGGATTGTAGGTCAAACAAGAATCCTCTTGTTGATCTTGTTGCCGCGTGTCTAAATCTTATAAACGACATCTTCAAATGAGTGGAGGAGATCTTGACACAGTTGTGTAGATCAGTGCGGGTGATGATTTATCTCGGTTGTCTTGTGTAACGATCACATCAGTGCTATCTAGGCGCGATAGGGCGCGCGGGCGTTCGGCAGCGTTCGTGCGCGAGTCGGCGCCGCTCGGGGCTGGCGAGGCGAGAAGCGGCGGGCGGCGGGGAGCGGGGGGGCGGGGGGCGCCGTCAGCCTTGACCAAGTTTCACCGACTCGTCGGTACAAGGAGCGTTCCCCACCTCTTCCCGTCCTTTCGGAACATACAATTTTTTATCTCGTTGACACAATTACTTCATTTGACGACCCTGATGCGCATTCCAAGGTCGTATCTTAGTTTGAAATAGCCGTAATCTTTTTCGAATCTGTTGATGTCGCGTTGATACCGTGCGTCGCTGAGCCTCTTGCATTTTCATATAATATATAATTGCATATCGCGAAGGTCGACCTTGACCCATCTTCGACAAGTAGGCCGTATCTTAGCCACAAATAGCTCTAGAATGCGAGGTGAACATACACTCGTTGGAGCTATTTTTGTTCACCGGCTGTTTGTCACAGAGTTGAGTTTTTTTGATTTGTAAAAATGACCTTGACCTTGATCTACTTACGCCAAGCAATAAGTGCCTGACCTCGTTTTCAACATTATCAGCTACTATCGCGTGCTCATTACAATAACGATACATTAATAACTGCATTAGAACTTAGAAAACATCCACTGTACCTATTTCGGTTCGTTACTGCAACGCGCATGTTCGAACTCAATCATTCGACAGACATTTTTTTCCAATAAGATCTGCCACTTATTTTTAATTAGGTTACAGTATATGCCATCCAGAGAAAAGCTAATAAAAATCAATATAACTGATCCTGTGAAATGAATTTAATGCTCGCATAAATATAAGTAGTGAATGGAAACCGCAAATGTGCTGGTGGTATTAGTCATGATAAAGTAAATTAGTTGTGCTTCACATAATATCCGGCTAAAAGAAATAGCTTCATGGAATATAATTGGAAGTATCGTCGAACAAAATTGTCGAAAGATAACAACAGCAGCTTGCATGTACATAATACTTGAAACGGCAAAAAGTAATACAACGCAATTCGTGATAAAATATAACGATATGCATGTTGAACGCTTAAAAAATTGTTTTGTACACAATACGAAGTTTAAATAAACGCTGTGGACCGTAATAGGGCATAGTACATCATAGCACCGTGACACAAAAGAACTCCAACGGAGTCACGAAAGGCATACATTTACTCGTATATATGACGCAATCTAGTTTCGCTTATTCCGATCTCTGTGTCAAATGTGAAGTGGAACACGTCGCTTATAACTTTTCAGTCCACAGTGATGTTACAAAATTCTGTGTCCCAATTATTGAATCTGCCGAAGATTTCATTTTTAAGCCTAATAAGTATTTCTGCGCTATTTCTGCCGCTTGCATTTCTCTCCCCAACTTCGATCTATTTTTGGCAGACGTTTCCCAGATTGGTACATACGACCAAGACGTACGTCCACCTTCGCCTTGGTTACAAAAAAGCAATGGAATTAACCTTTTTTGGTATTATGTCATAATTCTTTCGAAGGCATTATGAATGCATGTTTGAGAGAACAGGTTTCTCTATCACAAGTATCCTAGCAAAGAAACGAGTACAACAAATAATGTAACGTGAATTAAGGTACATTATATAGTTTAGATTAGAGTAACTAGAATAGGCAATTAGTACACGAAGTTGTAGTAATTTATATTTTTAATGAGGTACTAAGGTGAAGTAAAAAAACTCGAACAGACAGTTCCATTTTAGAGAAATAACTGTTAAATGACCCAAGACTGATAAATGCAAAGGTACTCTTTGTTCAACCAAATGTAAGTAAAGGAATCGCCTATACTAGTCTAATTGCATAGTCTCCTATTAAAAAACAATTTATCATTTTATGATCAACATTTCACTGTTGTGGTTACAAATACTAAATTATAGAAATGTATTTTAATGTGCCGATAAAAAGAGGAAACCAGTAACATGTAAACCAGTTTTTGTTAAATGAGTAGACGATTCTATCGACGTAACGCAGTTATTACGTTCTCTCTATAGAATATGTTTACTTGCTAAAGATGCCAATGGATGAATCAATTTTATCGGCTCAGCTCAAAAAGATTTGTTTTTGTCGTTGAACGTAAAAAACATATGGGCTATTAACGCCAGCTGTCCAAATAGCCATCGAATGATCTAGACCTTGCAGCGAGCGTGCCTAGCACTTTTGACATTTACGAGTATCTAGCTTTTAAAGTTAAAACACTCCTTGCCCCGTTCCGCTGTAGGTACATAAATTCTTTCATGAAACGGACTGCAATACGAAACTGGTGGAATTGCACACAACAACACTCAAATCCGTTACGCTCTACGTCTCTCTTGGATCCTTTGCGGTGCCCTATAACTGTCCTTCTCGCACAGAGGCGCGATGGCTTACAATAAAAACTGGTTGTTATTTTTAACTCGTGGGTTGGGCGAGTCGGTAACTGACTGAAAGCCCCCTTCCGTTCCAGGTTCAGACTTATTTATTTACAGTTTGTATCAGTTTCGATCACTTGTGCTTCACTTTCGTGTCGTATATGTAGCAACTGTTAGCTTCTGAAAATATAGGTTTTAAAACGTATGGTATAATAGTGACGATGCTAGTAAGTTGATTAAGTTTCGGAAAGTTAAATTAAATAATATCAGAAAATGTTCTCTCTTTTAACTTCGGTTAGGATTAAAGATTGTGCATACGCTTGTTTCCAAGTTTCCTAGAACAGTTATGACATCAACCAAGTATAGCGGGGAGATTTTTAAACACATTGAATAGTAAGGCGAGAGTCGTCAAACCTCAACAATGCCATTTTTGTCCCATCGCAAACTCGAGTGCACAGCATATCCGGGAAATACGACGATGTCGAGGGTATTAATTTCAAACAGATGCTCGCTATATTATACCTTCATTTATACATTACTGTACGAATCTGCTCTCAATCTAGAGGCACCCTTTTAGACTTTACCTCTCAGAGATTCGGAACGAACATAAATTGCTGATATCGTGAGAAGCGGCCGCTCGATTGCTGGCATTTTGCCAAAATAATAAAGAACAGTAGACAGCGTGCATTACGGCGCCACTGTCCTAATTTTGAAGAATGTTATTAACATTTTATCGAGTTGCAAACACTTATTGAGACTGAAGATCGGCTGTGTTATTTTTTTACTGGCGAAGCCTCATTTCACACACGCTATAAGGCGAAGCAGTCCTTATCTCCGCGATACTGATAAGGAATAGAACCAAATATGCATTTTAATTTATAACGAATAAAGTAAACATTTCAATGATGATGATATGCTCGAATTTGTGATTGTTACGATATTTGTCATAAATATCATTTTATTCCCATTCTCAATGATACTGGTAGAGAGGTTTTACGTTATTTCAATAATGAATAAAAATAAAATATGTTTACAAATTGATATAGTCTAAAACAAAAATACATGTGAATTTACATATTATGTATTTTAATTATAACATATTTTCGAAAATCCGAAGTATTATGGGTATAAGGTTCATATTTGAATTTTCATAATGGATGAACGGTACTCATTAGTGAATGCATTTGAGGTCGTGATCTATTTCAGTGGGTAAATTTTCCAATAAATGTGCCAGTATTTATATTGGCACAATCAATTGGTTTCTATAGTGTATCGAAATAAGGAAATGTGGAATCGTATATTCCAGAATCGAACCCCGAACACAAATAACTGTGAACGTTGTAACTTTTAATTCATAATCAGCGGAGCAGTCAATAAGTACGTCGCAATTCTGCTGGTGTAAACATATTGTGTACTAGCACATAACTAGTATATTGTGCTATTCCATTGGTTACAAGTTTCAGTTTGATTGAGCACATGTGTAGTTTCCACGATTCTAAGTCGATAACGTCCGTACTCGTACCACATTGAAAGAAGATTTTATACTATTACGCGTCATATCTTAGATAACAGAGTTGTAATACAAATACAATATTAATCATTACGCGCGTATGCGAAATAATGTATGGCTTTTTCTTTTTTTGCTAAGCACTATGTTTATTAAAATTCTTATAATTTACCACAGAAATTATATATAAAAACATGAGATGGTTTTTTTAGACAACGCTAGGAATCATTAAGTTTTGAACACCAAATTTATAGTGTTATTTTTTTGTTTCAGCCGTGCGAGCAGACCGCATGCGAGGTGGTCGCAACAAATTCGGTCCCATGTACAAACGCGATCGCGCCCGCAAACTACAAATGATGAGGCAGCGACAGATCGCAGTGCAGACCCTTCGAGGCTCACTCGGGGACAGTGCGCTAGTGCTGGGCTTTAGCTCGCCATACGCGTCGGTGCCCGTCAAGCAGGAGATTCAGATCCCACAAGTGTCGTCGTTGACGTCATCGCCCGAGTCGTCGCCCGGGCCGGCGCTGCTGGCCGCGCAGCCCCAGCCGCAGCAGCCGCCGCCGCCGCCCTCGCACGACAAGTGGGAGACCCACTCGCCGCACTCTGCCTCGCCGGACGCCTTCGCCTTCGACACGCCCGCCACCACCGCCGCGACCCCGTCCAGCACCGCCGAGGCCACGAGCACCGAGTCCCTCCGGGTGTCCCCCATGATAAGGGAATTCGTCCAGACCATCGACGACAGAGAATGGCAAAACTCCCTCTTCGGCCTTCTACAGAGCCAAACGTACAACCAGTGCGAAGTCGATCTCTTCGAGCTCATGTGCAAAGTGCTCGACCAAAATCTGTTCTCGCAAGTCGACTGGGCGAGAAACACCGTGTTCTTTAAGTATTTAAAGGTGAATTTCCAGATAAGTATAAGTATCCTATCCCGAATCCCTCGAGCCCCCCCTTCCTGGTGTACACCTACTTTTTGCGAATTTTTTTCATGCTCTTGCGATTTGTTTTGTAAAGCAATGCGAAATTTTTCTTTGTTGATTTTTGTATATGAAGGAAGGAAGGAAGGAAGGGATCCGATCGTGTAAATAGAAGCGCGTGTGACGCATACAGCGGTGCGGTGCCGGTCGCAATCGATACCCCCCCGGCCCGCCGCCCGCCGCCCGCCGCGCCTCACCAACTGGGTCAAGTTCCCACGACAAGCATGCCGCCAATCGTCGCCAGTCGCGTTACGATTCCACATTAGCGTCCCTAATTACATTACTCACTGACGTTACATAATATCTGAATCTACTATTTCACAATTCATTTCCGATCTAGCGCGTTTGTTGTCTAAATGCAGTAGTTTCCGGTGATGCTCAAAACATTTATATTTCGAAGAGTCTAGCAAGTATCATGAATACAAATGAATGTGCGTCCGATGATCAATTATGCGTGTCGTACGGGGTTCAATCTAGGCGGAGGCGGCGGAGAGGCGAGTCCGGAGCCAGCAAAGCGGTAGCGGCGGCGTTCCGTGGTGGCCGGCGGCCGCGCCGTATGCTTACGCAAGACCCGTAGCCGGTCACGTGGCCGCGCGGCGTTGCCGCTCCGCGCCTCGCCGCCTCTCCTTCCCGCAGATGCTTTAACTCCGCAACTAGCAATTTTCATTTGTGCTAAATGAAGCGGCTTGTTTACGATCCATTCTCAGAATTAGGACGGCGGCGTACGTATATGAATCTCGCCGGCGTTTACACATGTTTACGGAAATGGACTATGTCCTATAATCTATCCACGTGAACAATTGAACGTTTCGAACGGTACGGGGAGCTAGTTTTTGTTGTGATCATACGGTTAGATAAAGAGAGGAGTGTACGTAGAGTCGGGAGCGCGAGGATGCGATGTTGATGACCTCAGACCTATGCTTTCTCCAGACGGATGTGATGTAACGGTACGGCGCGGTGCGGCAACGCTGCACTTTCGTCGGCGCACTTGACACAGTGCCCGTGGCCGAGTTGCCGCGAGAAAGCACTTTTTACTGCGCGCGTAACCACGTAACCACTGGTAACCGAGACGTAACTAGTTATGCGGCCTTTCGTTGCTTTCTCTTACGTAACATCTAACGGCTAACGAGTCACGATCACTTTAGAGTTTAGACGCATACCGCATTCACTCCGGACACGCAATGACGTTTTTATCACGTCAAACTGTAATGTAGACTTATGGACTTTGTATGGCATACTTACGCATCATATTCAGTCGTTAATAGGTCGTCCGTTTTCATGCAATGTATTAATATAGAACGTTTCTATTTTTCTATAATAATGATATAATCGAGACTCACTCTTTGTTAGCATAAGTTTAAACCTAGTGAGATAATGTAATATATCGCGCAATTTGGCTCTTTCGCCTTTCTATTTCATTATAGTTCATTCGTTAAAGACATTAGCCAAGCCTTGGTTTCAAAACCGCTTATGATAACATTGAGCCCGGCTAATTTAACGCTCTACAAAATTATTACGTTATTATAATGTATAAACTAACTCTTTTTAAGCAATCGCGGGTAGGCATTAAAATTTTTCATTTATTACTCAATACGTTCCCTTTTTAATTAATAAAAATTCACATTAATCAATGTTTTATGTTAAAGTATAAGCGTTTAAGTATGAGGACAAAAAATTTGAACGTCATGCCACAAAAAATGCTATTCGCAATATTATATAATAGATCGCGATGTAACGTACGTAGCTATTTCATATATTCATAGTGTTGGGGATTGTCAACGGCATGTGTATTGTAATAAATGACCGTATGTATGGTAGCTGGCAGATCGCTCGTCGCCGCGACTTTGACCCACATCGTAAGCCGAGTACGGACATCTCCAAGATAGCTGACCTAAGAGAATGCTAGATGTTAACTACACTACCTCAATGCCAATTAACTGAAGCGATCTTTAATATTTTCATCTCTTTATTCAACGCTTTCTGCCAACTCAAACGTCAAACAAGCTTTATTAGAACATTATTCTAATTCAATATTCTAGCGATCGGTCGGTAAATTTGTAATTAGCAAAAAGTAAATGTTACGAGCACAACGTAACAGTTTTGAGGACCGGATCTCGATAACCCAATCTTGATAGACATTGAGTAAGCGATGATGTGGTGCAATAAGTTTAAGTTCTAAAATTTAGGTTATGTCGTTTCGTAAACGGCAAATATACTCGTTCGTACAGCCCTATACATTAATGCAACTGGACAAAATGTAGGTCACAATGCTGCGCCGTGAGCTCGCGTCTGTCATTCGCTTCCAGATAAAATACAAATCGCTAATATTACTTTACATAAAACCACCTCTATTCTACCTCTTCTCTATAACGTTATTTAATAGAAAACGCCGGATAATCCAAACGCGATAACATTCGTTTTTTGTGTCACACGTGCTCCTATGAACATGCCATATCCCAATTACCCCAATTTAAATGAATAGGGCAGTTGTTTTTGTTAAAATTAAAGTGAGCGAATGTTATGCGGCTGCCCTATTTCTCTCTCTCCGTCGTTACGTTCGACAGTTGTGCTGTGAAGGTAGGATCCATACAATGTAGTGGTATTTCACAGGTCGATGATCAAATGAAGTTGCTGCAGCACTCGTGGTCCGATATGCTGGTATTGGACCATTTGCACCAGAGGATGCACAACGGGCTCCCGGACGAGACGACGCTGCACAACGGCCAGAAGTTCGACCTGCTGTGTCTGGGCCTGCTCGGGGTGCCCTCGCTGGCCGAACACTTCAACGAGCTCCAGAACAAACTCGCCGAACTCAAGTTCGACGTGCCAGACTACATTTGCGTCAAATTCTTGCTGCTACTTAACCCGGGTCAGTATATTCTTTGTTACCCGATGCACTGTGTTCTCTGATGTTACGATGCTATAAGCGAATGGTTTATGGTTTATGAGTTATTATTGCTGTGTTTATTTTGGTTGTTTTTGTTGTTGTGTCTGTTGTTTTCAAGGTGATGTATAATGTTGTGTGTGGTTTGATTAGTTTTGTTGGCGTTTCAGACGTGCGGGGCATCGTGAACGTGAAATGCGTGCGCGATGGCTACCAGACGGTGCAGGCTGCGCTGCTGGACTACACGCTCACCTGCTATCCCACGATACAGGTAACCTAAAAATTCCATACAATTCTTACTAACATTCCTAATTATTGTTTCAAAATTGCCCCCTATAGAGAGAGTAAAACCATATTTTTCATTAATTGTTTTAAGAAAGTATTTCTGCATACACATACATACGTAACAATATTTTTGAATTATCTTAAACTAACCTCATCTACACGCACATTTTGATTGTGAACTTCTTACTCAGTTCCTTTTAAAATAATCACAAGTTCACATAGTAGGTATAGGTACCTACTCGTATACTGTAATAGCCGTTCTCAAGTTATTGGAATGACGTCTGCACTAATCGAAAAACGTCTATCTCACTTGGCCAATTGATCGCAGAGATCCATTCAACACTCAATTAGAAAAAATAAAACTTCATATTAGGAGATGAAATTCTATGTTTCTATACAATCGTTACGTAATGTTATGATAATAGTGTATAATTGCCTAAGCATATGATTAGCTTAAAATTATGTAGGCAACAATTGTTTATGAATTCAAAAATTATGTATAGCACAATACAATTGCTTTTATAATAATACACGCACTGCATGCATACATAATTATTGTTGAGTCGATATCGACATTGTTCCTATCACTAAACTGATTTGCTTTGAACCGTTACGCAATACGAAACTTTAATATTATATTTTCACTTTCAAATTGGACGCTGAATTTGAAATTGAAATCGTAACGCGCGGATATAGGTCGCTGAATTTATAAAAGAACATTTTATTAAGTGGCTAATAAATGTTTTCTTCCTATTCTTTGGACGCTGTTAAACTCTTTACAAAATATGTTATCTAGGTTAAAATGTCGCGTTTTCTCTAGTTTAAAATAGAAGATGTAAAGCCCATTCTTCTCGTTGTAAGCTTCAACATTTCCAACTAGATTTCTTACAAACTAAATAAAAGCAAAACAATTCTGGCAACGTTTGAATACTTCTGGTTTCGTTCTTTGTTCATGCAATGCATTCTCTTACACATTTTAGTATTTCATAGATAGTATTTCTGAAAGTCTTGGCGCGCTTATATATAAGTAATTAATAATAAGACGTATAATTATGAACTTGCGTATGCGGTTTTTTTTTAATTAATTCAATGTTATTGTACTGTTCCTATGTTACTCGTTCGCACCGGAGAAGTATTCAAAAGTACTAAGCTCAAGTTATACATAAATAATATAGAAATAGAGTTCCAAGTACGTCTTTAAGATCGCGTGCTACAACAATCGATCAGTTCTACCAAAGTACCGCGGTGAACATATTATGCTATAATATATATCAGCTTTTATGGGAATTGAAATTTCCACGTATGCGGTTTAAATGTGCATCGTAATACTAAATTCCTTATTAGATTATAGATATTTGATCAATATATATATATATAGAAATATAGAATAGCAAAGTATAAAATCTTGCAGTTTTTTTGTCTGTTTAAGTTTACGTTTGAACAATATTATTATTTAGCCTAAAATTGTGAACTCTTTGTTCACAAAGACTATCCCAACTGCAACCTCTAACATGAAAATATTAAATGGTTTTCCATAAATTATAGGCTACATTTTAACGCTACTCGTGTATAAAACACAAAAACTGCATTTTTGTGTCTCTATAAAGTATTTCTTTCCACACAGTAATGACGACACAGTTTTAAAGAGCTTACCAACGCAGCGAGGATGATGAGGACGTGTGATGTATTTCAGGACAAATTCGGCAAGTTGGTGATGGTAGTGCCGGAGATACACGCGCTGGCGGCGCGAGGCGAAGAGCATCTGTACCAGCGGCACTGCGCCGGGCAAGCGCCAACGCAGACGCTGCTCATGGAAATGCTGCACGCTAAACGCAAGTGAGTAGAGAAGTTCAAATAAGTGTTTTTTTATGTATTTATTTATTATTTTTATTTACGCTTTGTCACACAAAGTATCATTACATACACACAAAGTATCCTTAAAAAACCTTTAAAGTGATATCTAACTAGTTTCAATATGTCTTTATTTTTTTTTATTTATTTTAACTAAGGAATTTAAGGACCTTTGACGTCTACACAGTTTTTACACATAGTATCCTTAAAAGTGAACGCACAAACTAATATTTAAGTGTAAAGGACCTGATCACTTTGAAGTGATACAGACAACCCAAGAATGTTACATTAATTATACGTACTACATAAAAGTAAAAAATGTAGGTTTAATTAAAGAAATAGATTAACAACAATATGTTCATTATGTACAAAAATATATCAAAACATACATCAACTTAGTGAGACACTAAATATTTTGTTCATCGAACTACCAGGCGTTCAGAAATCCTTAAGAGTCTCTTGAGCCAGTTATTTTAGAACGGACAAAGAGTTCTAAGCTGGTTAATTCGACATAGAAGCATCTGGGGTGTGAAAAATATTTTTAGGTAGAGCCCAGTAAAACGATGAGATTATGCTATTACTATGCATTAGATACATGCTACGTTTAATGTTCAAGTGTAGGCTAAGGAGATATATCGAATACTCGAACACTTCAATTCTGTGTCAAACGCGATTAAAACCTAATATGCTAAATATTTTTTCAAGTTGCTCCCAATGATAACACTTACAAGGCGACATTTATCTAGTACGTTATTTTTAACTTAATTTAACCGAAAATTTAAATTTAAATTTGGCATAATATCATCATTGAGAAATTTATTGTATGTTAAAAGAGTTTTGTTGATAATCAATTAATTACACAAGTAATTATATGTAGATATATTTTAAGTGTTTTTCTTCTAACGATGTTTGAAGCTTAGTACCTAATATTCAATAAGGGTGCTCGAATATTCTAGGAATGAGTTAAGATTCAATGTTGCACAACTTGCAACCTTACCTGTAAGCCGCTTATTTGTCTAGATGAAAAACAATTATCTCGATCGCAACTTGAAAATATTAGTTTTCATAAAGAAATGGGAGCCTTTTTAATTGTCTCAACTACCAATACGAATATATAAGAATAAAGTATAATATTGCATATAATGATAATAATTATTAATTAGATAAGACGATTGAACACAATGTTCAATAAACATAACTATAGATACAAAAATACACAAGTCTCTTAATAGTACACGATCAAGATTGAACTGTTCAAAGCAGGTAAGCTACGGTGTATAATTGATATAGTATATACATTATACACGTGAGAATATATAATATTATATTATGTGTTTTATATATAAGTACATATTAATATATAAGACAGGTAAGAATTGAGATATGCAATAATATGTCTCTTTCTAGGCCAAACGGAGGGGAGTTGGTTAACCGGGGTGCTGAGCACACGTCAACATTAGACCGATTGTACGTTATCTATGTGTATTATTTTATTAATATAATCTATATTATTTACGCATCAAATACAATGTATCATAACCACACTATAGAGTTGCCAGTTTTAAATACAGATAACACAATAGAAAATACGATTCTAAATTTAAAAATATGTCAAATATATAAATATAAATTAAAAACAATTATATCATGCTAATTTCTCAATGAACTCAACAGAAATCGAAACTTTTAAATTTACTTTTAAATTTTGTAATTACAAATTGTTCTTGCCTTAGGCATATTTAGCCAGAAAACATCGAGAAAAATATTAATTATTAACAATGAAAGGGCACAAAGAGTCCTTTTTTGTACATTTTAGAAGTATTAGTCTATAGCACCGCAACGTATTATAATTCACAACAAGAATACATTTAGTCTCGGCCTACACAATACTTAAGAGTCTGTAATTTCTCGATAATCCGTCGGACAAATACTACCTACACGTTGCAAATTTCAAGGGTGCTTTTGCTAGTCAATCATTGATATTAGCTAGACTTATTAATCTCTTAATTCAAAATTATAAAGCTAAATGATAGTTTTGAACGCACGGTAATCTATCATAGTGATTTTCGAACTTTATTTTTTTTCATTCATAAGTAGCGCTAAGTTTTATAATTATAATTAATAACGGGGTTGCTTGTATTTACTAAGATACACACTGGCAACTTTAACTCTAATCACGCTATTAAATGGGTTTTGCATTTCACAACAACAAACAACATAACATTTAGCAAGATATCGATTTATTATTATTAATTATCAAATGTCATGAATGAGTGTCAATGAAATACTATTTAAATCTACATGACATAGTATTTATGTACAAAGATGTTTTATTGTTGAACACGCGATATATTTCTATATCTATACTATGTATAGAAGGAATGTGTGAGTGTGTTTTTGTAAGAGATAATCTTTGAATGTCAAATGCAATATATTGACCGAAATGATTTCGAAAAATAAATTGCAAATACCGTAAAGTTAATTAACTTTTTATATATTATTGTAGTTTTTCTTAAGAGAATCAAAGTCGTGTCGTGAAATGCAATACTCTTATAATTCATCAATGTAATTTTTCATACTCTTCCACCAATTATTTAATTATTTATTAATATATTTAACATACATCAGCTTCAATACTTAAATTTAACATAATATATTATATCATACTATAATGTATTAATTTATTTATTATATTAACTATAGCACAATCACAAAGCACTTTTGTTAAAATATAATAATTGTGGGGGATATTTTGGTTTCCACAAACGAAATAATTTTTAAAGGTATTAGCGTATAGATATAGTATCTCTAAGTACTTATTGTAGGTTCTTTAAATAAGAAATACGTTCACGGCAGTGACTGTACAATCATCTGGATAGATAGCTCGACCTTATTACATGTTAACGCTTCAAAGATCTTTTTCATAAAACCCCCGAGCGAGTATTTAAAAATACCTATATGTAACGCGTTATGAATGCCAGTATTCATTTGTAAGTAGGTCGCATGAGATTATAGGTGAGGTGCGATAACATAGATTTATATGACTGATAGCTCCGAAGTTGAGTTCTGTTAAGCTATTTGCATACAGTAGCGTCGTAGTAGAAGAAGGTTGACGGTTGACGGTTGCCAGGCGTGAATGGGGTTGCGGGTGTCATGGCAACCGACCTACCGCCATTAGAATAATGTCTCCTAGGTCCTGCTCTATTTATCGGGAATTATTTACATAGTTGAGTTGAGTTATTTCTTGAACGAAATAGAAATATTTAAAAAGGCACTGGAGGATAAAATAAAAATAAATATGGTAATGGAATTAATTACCAGTTTAATTGTGTTTTCCTAAACATGAACAGTATGATGAAAAAAATATGGAAGAAAGTACAATACAGGTCTACATGTTCTCAAATTTATTTAATAAAAAATATATAAATAAATGTCTAAAACAAAGAATACTAAATATAAAAATTTGTATATACATATTGTATATTATTAAATATATATGTAATAATTATGTAGGTGTAAAATATATTACTTTACTGTTTCGAATCTTTAAACTGTATATTTAGCACGTCAATTAGAAATGCTATGGGTATCAAACGCAAAACTAACTCGTAAGTCGTAATACCAACTCCGTACGCGTGTATTTATACTCGTTATTCAGTTCACATTCAATGAACAGTATAATCCAAAACCTCCGACCTTCATCTATCGACCCAACAATAGCGTGAAGCCTTAAAAATGAGAACGCGGTCGTGTACTATATTAGTTCAGTGGCAAACGTACAAAACCACTAACCGTCTAAATAGGACAAGTTTCGTTGCTAAACTGGGGCAGGGCGCGTACTCATTATTTATTAGATAATTGAAGTGCTGTTTCGTTTGTTAAAATACATACTCGTATATGAAATACTAGATTTAACCCGCGGCTTTGCTCGCAATGAACCAATTAAATAAATATCGGAGATCATAATATTAAAAAAAAAATTGTTTCACTTAAAAAGTATAGCCTATGTTCATGCTGATACCTCCAAGAATATGTGTACAAAAGTTCATGATTATCGGTCCAGTATTTTTTGCGTGAAAGCGTAACAAAAACTTTTACATTCATACGTGCTAATAGTAAGGATAGGAAGTCTGAGTTTCAGAAATTAAGAAACATACAATATCTTATTTCGCACAAAATGGCACAATTTGTTTAACTGTGGTATAATAGTTGAGTAGTCAGCCTGTACATAGCATAATGAGTTGCTGATTAATGGGATATTGTCTAGCAATAGTGTGGTGTGATTCTGACGCCAATGATGATGATCTGTTTCTGTCAGGTGCGGTTTCCTGCCTAACGACACGATTGAGCCGCATTCTCCCATATAGTAAGCAATACAAGCATTACGAGATCGCACCATATTGCACTGTAATTGTTATGGCACCGTCACGTCACTAACTCTATTTAACATACTATTAATCGGTCAATGTATAATGCGGCTCAAACGTACGACACGTATTGCACTTAGTATAATGCTGGTTAGATATGAGTTACGCTTCAAGAGTACCACTAGCTAGCGAGCACTGTATAGCTAATATGTCGTGTCAGAATAATTTGGTGAAGGAAACTAAATATCACGAAATCAAACTAAATAGCACGTAGAGTCGAACCAGCTGGAGTTAGTACTAAGGAGTGGTTTTTGCTTCCAGATCTTGAAACACCAGCGAAGAGGAGCAGATCGTGCACGTGATCGAGACTCCTCCCACAGCGAACGAGATAGCTACTACAAAATATTACTTATTATTAATTTAGATCTAGTTGGTAACTCGGTGTGTGATTAAACATATAAGTTATTGTACCGAGCGCCGGCCCAACCGCGCGCGCCTAGTCCCCTACAGATACAAATTATTTATCTGCATATATATGTAACATATGCGAACATATTTAACACTCCGTTTTGCGTAGCTACGATTTATTTATTGAGCAGTGTATGTATCGTTATATCGAAATTCGTGTAAGTACCCATTCTATATTAGCTCGTCGTAATTCCGGTGCGTAGCGAAGGCAAATATTACTATACATATTTTAGGAAAACGTCTGTGATTTTAAACGAAGAAAATTGATGAACCATTTAATTATTAGTCGTGTGATGTATAAATGTTAGTCGTAACTCGTAACGCTTGACCTAACCGCGCTCATACATTTCACGATACTTATTACTTATACATTATTATTATTATACTTATAATTATATTATGAATACACGTAAATCTTCTTTTTAAGAATATTGCACACTAAAGATTGGGCATACAATGTGCGGTCACGTGTTCTAGGTGTATGCTAGTATGAATCGTTGATAAAGATGTGTTTATTGTAGTTATTTGGCTGAAGATATTTCAGATTTTATTAAGAGTTGATATTTTTAAAATAAAAAATCTCTATGTATTATCACTATAATCTACTAATAAGGACTAATTAATTGATTGCGATGAGACGATGTTAAAATTTTACATTTGTTCAATCAATGTTTTAAAATATAATCTAAATGTTGTATAAAATTTAATGGATATATATGTATATGAATAATTTATCGGCCGAACCAGTACAAATGAGTATATGTAATTATAGTGTTGTAAATATAATGAAATAGCACATAACAGTGATTAACGCTACTTGTATTGTAATTATGTAAAATATTTCTGAACATACGTGCAAAAGCCTTAAAAATCATAGATTTTTAAAAAAAGATGGGTACTAGCGTCAACTGGGCTGCGGCCGAGGAGACAATGTATTTTTATACATCATATTGTTCTTTATTAACATATATAATATGTTAACTGAAAGTACATTATTTCGTATTTTTCTAACATATAGTGTAATGTAATCGAAAATTATGATCAACTTTTAAAGTGGAAAAAGGATATTGTATTTAATTATAAAGAAACAGTAATGATATGTTGCGTTGCGTCTCTCGCGGTACACGCGCGTCGCTAATATTGTTTGAAACCGTTTATTTTTGTAACCTTCGACGGTTGAGACGGCCCCTAAGTGATAAGGTTTTAGTTAATGACGGTTTGTGTTCAGAGTCGTTATATAAATTTAGTTACTACGTAATAACTGCACCAAGTGCGCACCCGCGGTCGGTCGGATCTCGGACCGCGTCAACGAGAAAAGTACATATTAGGCGTTTTTCATAATTTTCTTCTTGTGGCTTTTACCTAGGCTTTTATATTTATATAGATAGAAATGTTTTGGCACAGTGTTTGTCTATATACCGTCCAGTGAACTGAAATTTAATAGTCAAAACGTTTTTCGAAGTTCCGGTCAATTATTGTTTTTTTTTTATAATTTGGTGACAGTCATTGGTACACCGATTGGAATGTTCGGCTAAAATCATCAAAAGTTATTGCGTCGATGCGATCGTTTCATTATATTCAATTAAATAAAGTTCCTTAAAATATTGTCGTGGTACCTTTAAATCAGTAGCGATCGATAATAATCAAATTCGCTTCTATATTTTAGTTCGTTGAAATCAGTACATATTAATTGTTCGTATTACGTCTTTTACAATATATTTAAATGAAATAATAGTTATACAAATCATAATATTAAAAAATAAATTTATTTTATCAATAGATGTTGGTGCGACAAATGAAGTGGAAACCCCATTGTGTATATATTTCTGAACTCTTGAAGCTGTGGTATTGTATTGTACAGATTGAGGATCCATATTTCGATGTTACCACTCAAGTGGCATATTAAAATAGTTTAATTTCAGTCAACGCTTAGAGGTTAGTTCGGAGGGAACACGGCTTCACAACAAAGCGCTTTATCGAAGGCAAAGCTGATCTGTGATGGTATGACATAGTTAGGTACATTGTAGGCTGTGGGTCTGTCCATACCCGGGGGACCTTTTCTACCACTTCACCTCGGATCCTCGGATCCTCGGGAGCTATATCTTGTCGCGTGACGATGGAGAGGAACTCACTACTTACCGACACTTAGCACTCGCCGCTCACCGCTCACCGCTCTCCTTCATTGTGTTAGTTCGTGCGACCTTCAAGCACACGTTACCATTTCTACAGTATTTTTAATTATACACTAAATGCTTTTTAACACTTTTTCGTAGGACATATTCGATTTGTACTCTCGAACGATTCTTTAAGATACCTAATGGACTACTAACTAATATCCGTGTAAATCCTATATACATTTTATAAATAGTGACGAAACTTAAATATTTATAGATAAAATATTTAATTGTATAGGTGTATAAATATGATTATGTATATATTAAATGCAGATGTTTTACTATATGAATGAGTTTAACGCATAAACGGAAATCATCGGATAGCCCGCGACCTTAGAATCGGAGTCGTGTGCCATTAGTTAAGCGATGTACAGGGTCGATCGACTCCCGCCCGCGACGTGTTCGCGAGCGTACGCACTACGGGCGTCAGGCGTCAGGCGCCAGGCGTCAGGCGTCAGTCGTCAGTCGTGAGGCGACAGCGGAGACAATAACAGCTACTCGGGTGCCAGTGTTCATTCTAACTTTAACTAGACGATCCAATCGCCACTTGATTTGACCCGCTTTACTATACTTTGATTACCTATGATTTTAATATTTAATCGATATAGATTATAAATAGTTTATGCTTGTAATGTTAAACTACTATATACGTGTAAGTTAGGTTGTAATACACAGCGTAATGTTGTAATTAGTGTTTTGTAAGTAATATCTATATTTATGAATTATAATAAGTGTTTTGTAACGTCAGGTAGCACGAAACGTGTCTCTTGGTACATGTACATTTCGTTTCGGTGGTGAGGAATATAGATGCATACCAAA
Source organism: Eurema hecabe (assembly GCA_026213755.1). Lineage (NCBI taxonomy): Eukaryota > Metazoa > Arthropoda > Insecta > Lepidoptera > Pieridae > Terias > Terias hecabe. Next base: position 2,638,212 of record JADANM010005835.1, read on the forward strand.
TAGGCGTTGGTAACTCGCGGTGTGATGCGGTTGGTCGATGTGAGGGCGGCTGTTTGTTCGCTCAGATTCGTTCGCTGATGTGGATCCGCCTCGTCCGGAGTAGGGCGGGGCTCGTAAAGATAAGGCTCACCGCACTGGGTATTGCCGACAATGAGAACGATTTAAAATAGCTTCTACGTTGAACGATAATGCACTTGAACAAGTGGGCGACTTTGTCCGTTTTCTATTCATATATTATAAATATTTGACCTATAAGCCCGAATTATGTTCAACGAAGAAGCGCTTTAACGGCTAATTTGCTCTAATTAAAGCATTACCGAATTGTTCTGTCACTATGATTTTGTTAAATCTACGTGTGGTTGGAGTTATCCAGTTGTTACAATATGGTGATGCTTTAATTGAGTAATGACGGGGAAAGTTTCGTGGTGAAGGGGTCGGGGCGGTGAACCGAGCCATCACGGCACCACGGCACCACGTGTGGTCTGTGACCATCAGTTCATCACACATTCACTCGACGGGAGTCAACGAGTTATCGATGGCTGAGTGGACCGAACGCGTCAGACACATTCCAAAATAACACTAATCGTAACATATTAATGGCGCGCGTCAACAAACGCGTTACAATTTGTAAGTTAACCACTTTGTTGTTCATTAACGATAAGTTAGTTTTAATCTCAGTCGATGTTGTTTACTTTAGTTTGTGTATAGTACTTTCTATTAAGTTTATGTGAGGACGACGTGAATTTGAGCGAATCGACAGGCCTAAGCCTGCGTTCACACTAGCTGTAAATTTTAAGGACCTAAGTGATTTATTTTTCTGTTGCACCTTACTTTGTTTCGCGAGCCGTGTTAGTTGTAAAATCATCTTGTACATATAGATAGGGCGAGGTACACAGAATTTAATTAATGTTGTTAAACTTAATCATTGAGCTGACAGATTACCACTTCACGTCGCATAATCCGTTTGTTACAGTAACGATAGACGCATAAGGGACTCGTATTTTCCTGGAACAATTGTATGTGGTGGATCTTCGTCCCTTTACATGTTTATCGAGTGATCACTTCTTATAGTATCTGTATCGCAGCGAGCGATCCTCACCAGTGGAACTGATCTCTCGCATCTCGGTCCCTGGACCGCTTTTGTAAAAATTAAGCCAACTAAGTTAAGCCTATAAGGCGCATTGTAAGGTTACTTCATTTCCAACTGAACGCTAGATGTGCTATTAACGAACATCACAGCAGACATCACACGAGATAGATCCGTTCATTATTGACGTGACGTGACGTGACGTGACGTGTCGTGTCGTGTCGCGTCGTCGCGTTGTCGTCGTCGCGCGTTCAGTTCGGAAGCGAGCAGCCGAGGTGTCGTGGCCGCAGTTGTACCGTGTCATTACCTCACATTATAACGTCTTTTGTACATTTTAAAATAGTTACTGTTATTGCTAAATCTTTTTGTCTTCATTGTTTCGAGGTGTTTAGTTGAAAACTGCAAACACGAGATCTATTTTTAGATGTCCACTTAGGTACATACATACATGTGGCGGTGTAAGTTTGTCGGCCGCATTCAGTGTATTTATTTTCATGGTGTTTAATAAATATTGTGAGACGCACTACGCGTCGGCGGAGAGCAGCGCCCGTCGTCGCCCGTTATTGTAGAAATAAATAATATTTTCGTTTAAAGTGACTTTTCTTTTATGCGTGTCATTATTTTATAGTTCAAATAATATATAACCCTATTATACAATGCTATATAGCCTATATAATAAATATATAATGCTAGAATAGCAGAGAATCAAACTGTGTTAACGACATTTTAACATTCCCTGAATTTAATCAGTTGGTTCATTTTCTCATCCACATGCTGATTAAATATGTTTGAATCCTTACTAATATTAAACAAGCAAAACTTTGTTTGGTTTGTTACTCCTTAGTGCAAAAACTACTGTATAGAATCGGCTGAAATTTAGTATAGAGCCTTAGTTTATAGCCCGTAACTACATATAGATTGTATGATACTTTTTATCATAGTATTTCTACGGAAATCGAGCTGGTACAACCGGGAGGCTCGGCTAGTAATAAACCCAGACAAATATCTCCACAAATAAAAAGACAAAACCATTAACTATATTAAATATATTTCTTCATAATGATACCGTCATTGTATAAAGCACTAATATTGGATTGCTGGTTTAAGGTTGCATTCTTAGGGATCCGTCGATTCTGATAGTTTCTCCATTCAACATTGGGTTCTGTATAATGCTTTGAACTAGCAGAGCATATTCGCTCGGTTGTCCCAAGCGAGACGGGAAAGGAACTGATGATTCCAACTGTTTAATTGCGGGCTCCGGGAGAGATTCCATCATAGGCGTTCTGAATAAACCTAAAAGAATATTTTTTATTTATATTTGTTTGCAAGAACATTTCACAAAACACACAAATCTTTCATATTATATCGATATTTAGTTATCAGATTTATTAGTTCCAATTTTGTTAAGAAATATATTGTTAACAAAATAAGAACATTACATTATGTCTTAAGAATACTCTACTAATATTATAAAAGGAAAGTTTGTGAGGATGTATGTAATTATGTTATGTATGTTTGTTGCTCTTTCAAACAAAATCTATGGAATTAATTAAGCTAAAGATTGGCCACAGCTAGATTAGACGCTAGATCACAAGCTTTTATCCTGCTTTTATTTATTTATTTATTTATTTATTTATCCTTTATTACATATACCAAAATCACAAATAACATAATATAACAAATAACAAGAAGTACACAGGTATATGTAAATGGCGGCCTTATCACTAGTCAGTGATTTCTGCCAGGCAACCAGAACTTACATAAACACAAAAGAAAAGAATGAGTAGGCAAAGAAGTACGATATAACTGATTAAATATATACGACATGTATACAAAAAAATATAATACATATTTAAACATATACATTAGCTTTTGTTATGGGGAAGAAAATTAAACAGACAAAACCATAGAAAGTTTGTATAATATAATTATTATACAAAACTTTACTACCTGGAGATGTGACCTACGTGAGACACTTAGAAATAGTGTTTTAATATGTTTAAATTTTTATGAGCTACTTTTTTAATAATTACCTAATGTAAAAAGGAAAAAGACTGAAATAAACATATTTTATTTTATTTTTAAATATAGATGATGAATTTGGTGTATTGCAAACAGTGTTGGCATATCTGGCATCAAGCCAGGCAAAGTTTTAGTTTAAGTTTTTAATGGACATTTGTAAGTAAGTTTATACTTTTTAATTTATTGTATATTTTTGATGATGGGGCTGACATGGCTTTAAGGCTTAAGCCCTAAAAAAAAAATTACCTGGAGCGATGGTGACCACCCTTATGCCTTGCTTACTGAGATCTCTCGCTATGGGCAGTGTCATGCCAACAACTCCTGCTTTTGAAGCAGAATATGCTGCTTGTCCAATCTATTATAACATTATTTCAAAACAAATTATTCATTTAATATAATATCATTTTTATGTGCTCTTGGCTAAAAAGTATCAAACAGGATTTAATGTAGAAAATCTTTAATAAATAAACAAAAATAATGTTGTTATAGCTCGCGTCACGAATGTTTAGCGCTGGACGAGAATAGCTGCGCATCGGTAGAATCGCGCTCGTAATTGACGTATTGGTGCGAGAAAGACAACACGACGAGACAACCAATCAACGCTCGCGTACCCGACAATCACGCGCCCCGTGCGCCAAGCCGTCCCCTCGATACCTTATTTTTGACTTCTGCGCAGGTTTCGTGCAGCGCTAAAGATTCGTGACGCTACTAATACAAGCAATGGTTATTTAAATTACTATTGCTGTTTTAAATCTACACTAATATTATATAGACCAAAGATAGTGAATGTGTATATTTGTTACTTATTCACGTCTAAACGGCTGGACCGATTTTAATAATAATAGCAGCAGGCTTAGCTTAAACTGGATTGGCACATATGCTACATTTTGCTGCGAGAAAATACACTATTTGTTTTCCCTAATTAATTGCATGGCATAACTAGTTTAATGAAAAGTTATAATGAACAAACGTTTCAAAGTTTTTTTTTATATTATATTATTAAACACTTGAAGTTCTTAAAGGAAATCTTACCTGTCCGTCAAATGCAGCTATACTAGCGGTGTTGATAATGACTCCCCGCTGACCATCAGCATTGGGTGCATTTTTCCCAATTAAACCAGCAGCAAAACGGATGACATTAAACGTTCCAATTAAATTTACCTAAAGAGAATTACAATTATAGAGAATATTGTACACCTCATGATGATACATCATGGTATAGTCACAAATGGTTCACAACCACCCACAATATTTTAGTTAGGAATTTAAAATAATTGAAAATAAATAATTATCAACAGACAAGAAACCATAATAAATGAACTTTTTTTGCATATTTTTTTTAACACATACAAAAAAATAGGCAGCCCATAGGAAAATATTGAATAACTATCAATATGCTAAAATATTTTATACATATAAATTTTATTAAGAAAATTGTAACACGGTATAACAATATGCGTAAAATGAATTTAAACCAACTTCTATAGTTCTCTGGAACGTCTTCAAGTCAAAAGGTTGATTCTTTTTAAAATTGTATATTCTTGCAGCACTGGCAACACCCGCACAATTTACAGCCACATCTAGTCGACCAAATTTGTCCACTGTGGCCTGCATGGCATTCTTTACGTTGTCTTCCGATGTCACCTGCGGGTATAAACAATCATTAAACATGTTACATAGGCACTCTTACAACTTAAATGTTACTAAGTGCAGTTGAATTTAAATCGCTTGTACAAATATCTAGAAGAGAGTCCAATTATTAAATAATGCTAACTGTATTATTGACATGTACAATTTAAAAATATATAAAAATAAAATTGTTTAATAGATTAAGACAGCCACAAATACGGTCAGACTCCCAAATAAAAGATTACCATATAGATAAATAGCTTACATCAACAGGAACAAATGCTGCATCGTTTCCTAACTGTTTAGCTAGATTTGCACCAGTACTAGACGGCAGATCACATATTACGATGCGACCACCTTGGTTCAGTAAATGCTCAGCTGTGGCTTTTCCGAGGCCTGAAGCACCACCGGTCACTAGACCGACAAGACCCTTTAAATGATAAGTATACAGTTTAATTCAATCATATCAGATAAGGCACTTATAACACATCAATAATACTACAAACCTTAAACATATTTATGGGCAACCTCAAAATTTTCCTACGATACGCCGCCTAGCGTTAAATGTTAAGTAAGCAATTAAATTACGCAATCGTAACTCAATTAAATGAACTTTGAATCGTGAGTCGTGATAATTACACTTAAACTGCTATGTATATATTCCTCTTATCATAATTTAAATAGCATAGATAAGTATTAAAATTTGAACACAATCTTGGTTATTTTCATGTTATGACTTTTGCAATCATGAATTGTCATTGTCAAAAAGCTATCAAACTTCATCTATTGTCTACAGCATTGAGCATACCGCAAACAAAAATACACAAATACGATTCCTTAACTTCAAAAACTTTGCAATGCTTTATATATTTAGCTTTAATAAATTTAAATCATTAGACTAAAGCTTAAAATTAAATACCTACTAGAATTTGTAAAAATGTTCTTGTCATTCTCATTTTCTTTTTCTTTCTTATATTATGGCATTAGCGTCTAGCTTTTTGCCAATGTCAATGTAATAAGAGGCAACGTGGTCAAGATAAAAGTCGATATGAGTCAAGTCGTCTAGGCGGGAATGGAATGCACAAAACTAGCTAATAAGTGTCCAAGAAATGAAGAATTCATTTGAGAGCGCTTAGTAGCGCCGTTCCGATTGCTCCAAGATTCGTCGAGGGTTTTTTGTAAAGCTCACTATCACTTTACAAAAGACAAAGAAAAATATAACTAAAGACGTGGCTGTA